>JAEQBH010000434.1:0-600000 GCA_016808115.1 Tetrastigma voinierianum | reverse complement strand
CAATAAGCTTTCCTGGGTTTGCGTTCGGCTGTGGGCACAGCAGTGGTGGCTTATTTGATAAGAAAATCTCAGGGTTAGTAGGCCTTGGATTTGGGAAGTTGTCCATGATTTCTCAGTTGAAATCAATCATAAAGGGGCGTTTTTCATACTGTTTGCAGCCTTTTTCAACCAATCCCAGCGTCTCCGGCAGGATTAATTTCGGCGAGTCAAGCATAGTCTCCGGCACCGGCACCGTCTTCACTCCGTTATCCCGGAAAGGCCGAGACACCTACTACTACTTAACATTAGAAGGGCTTAGTGTGGGGAAGAAGAGATTTCCATACAAGAGTTTTTCGAAGAAGGCTGAAGTTCAAGAGGGAAACATCATTATCGATTCCGGGACAACCTTAACCAATCTCCCACAGGACTTTTACAGTAAGATAGAGAAATATGTAGTAAACTCCATTAAAGGGAAAAGGGTAAAAGACCATAATGGGATATTCAGTCTGTGCTATAACACTACAAGAAAGATCAATGCTCCAATCATTACAGCTCATTTCAGGGATGCAAATGTGGAGTTGCGGCCATTGAACACATTCCTGAGGGTACAGGAGGATATGCTTTGCTTCACATTAATTCCCACTTCGGATATTGGGGTGTTTGGAAACATGGCTCAGTTGAATTTCTTGATTGGGTATGATCTCAGGAAGAGGAGGGTCTCTTTCAAGCCTACTGATTGCAGCCACAGCATCAGAACCGTGGGAAGTATTGGATAGGATGTTTGGAAGATAATTATATTTGATTTGATTGTATACAGTCACAGGTATATGTGGATATGATTTTCTATCAAATTTGGTCATGGTTTTTAAATAGGGTTGTTTACCGGTACAAAACTGAACTAGTCCGAAACCAGAAAAACACAATCTAAGACTCGGAGACCGGGCCGGTCGAGTTTGGACCAGGACCGGACTAATAAGTACGGTCCAAAACCAAACCAAACGAGTCTGAACCAGTGTACTAGTTTTTTTTTTCCTAAAGTATGTTTCCTTTATTCCTTATATAATTATATCAACGATTCGGGTAATAAGCATGCAAAATATATGAGTTATATCTATTTCTACAATAACCACATATAAGTTGTACTATTTCACTGTAATATGAGCTCTGAACATACAAAATGTTAATGCACCACTTATATTACATGAGCAAACCTCTTATCCAATGTAGTAGTTAATTTAAAACAAGCTAATCAAATTACTAAATACCACATACAAGTCTAAAGTCTAATACATTTATACACTTAACTTGTAAAAACAAAATAAAGTCTTGTATTACCTTATAGTTGCAAAAACAAAATCCAGGCAAACACAATAAATTTAAGTATTTTCCAAAAAGACTATAGACAAAGATAGAGAATTATTTATTTATAAATAAATAATAGAGAATTATCTATTTGTAAATAAATGATAATAAATTATCTATTTATAAATAAAGATAAAGAATTATCTAATTGTAAATAAATAATAATAAATGATAAATGACTATTAAATTTGATTATATTATATAAAATATAAATATAACATACAAATTTTTGAAGCCCTATTTCTAAAAAAAGTTTTTAAAAAATTGGTTCGGTTGTGAGCTGAACCGTAATTTTAATCGGAGACAGATAAGTTCCTCTATGGTCTAGACCGATCGGTCTGTCCTAGTCCAATTTTCTGGTCTTGATCGATTTATGAACAACCCTAGTTTTAATTATTTTATTTAATTGTGTTACATCTCTCATTGATCGTATGAATGTATTTTTCTGTTTAATTACCATTCTATATGATGCATCAATTTCCCTATTTAAAACAGAAAATTAATGAGGACTGGAAATTTATTCTTTTTCATACTTCTTGTTGGTATGGATAACTTATTAACAACGCAGAAATTTAGGATAGATTTCACTATGTTTTCAAAAAGTGTTCTATTTTAATAAAGGTATTTTAAATAGGGAAAATAAAAAAATTCCGAACTTTAGTGACTTTTATATTTATATTCTAAATTAATTTTTTTGATATTTAAATACACGAAATTTCCGTTTTAATTAATCAAAACTTGAGACCTAACGAAACAAATAGCTCTAACTTTGCATTCCTTTTGCCCTAAACTTTCGACCTTCTGTTCCCCGTCTTCCGTGCCTCTTTTCCCATGCCAACAAAGCGAGGCTACAAAGGTATTTGCTTTATCTAGCGCTCTTACTGCATGCCTCGGCTGCCATTCTGTCCCTGCATCTTGGGAAGGAGATTCATAGGCATATACTGCGAGTAGGCTTGGATTTAGATGGCGTAGTCTGGAGGTCATTATCGGATATGAGTGTGAGAGTATACAGGATGCTCGACAAATTTTTGATGGAACGGTTGACCAAGATGTTGTTTCATGGACGGCAATGATTGATCAATGGTCAACCTGATGAGTCTCTTCAGTTCTTTGAGTTGCTGCACAAATCAGGAACTCAGCCTGATCACATAACCTTTGTTGGGGTTCTTTTTGCTTGTACTCATGCTGGCTTAGTCGATAAAGGGCTCGAGTATTTCCACTCAATAAAGGAAAATCATGGATTAACCCATACTGCTGATCACTATGCTTTTATCATTGATCTATTGAGCCAACCTGGCCGATTCCAAGAAGCAGAAGAAATGATCGATAAGATGCCAATGAAGCCTGATAAGTTTTTGTGGGCTTCTTTGCTTGGTGGCTGTAGAATTCATGGAAATCTTGAACTTGCTTGTAGAGGAACCTACTTAGAGGCTTTTATTTTTCATATTTCAAGCCTTTAGTTAAAATTTCTGTTGTATTATGTTGTGTTCTATTTTTGGTCACGTGCCTTACATACTTGTATTCCTTGGTTATTAATAAAGTTTTCCCTTCAGTTATGGGCAAGAAAATAATTGCTTAGTACCGAAGAGCTCTCTGTTTCAAAGAAATCTTCTCATGCTCTAAAGCTTGTAATTGATTTCTATATGGTATCAGAGCCATTGACCTAGGTCACTCATGGCGCGCAACAATGGCGGTGTTCCCTTGCAGGCAACGAATCCGTTTGATACCTCCCTTTCCTCTGCCCTAACCACTTGTCTTGATCGATTGAATTTTATGGCATGGAAATCTCAAGTTCTCCCAGCCGTAAATGCCCATGGTTTGGAATCTTTCCTCTTTTCTCTTGATTCCTAACCCCCTCCCCCCTTTTAAAAGCTTGAATCCTGATTACACAATTTGGCATCGCAAAGATCAACTTCACTCAATTGGTTGTGCTCCTCTATGTTAGATTCGATCCTTGCTGCCATGGCTACTCACACTTCCTCTACAACTCTATGGAAAACTTTAGAACAACGATTTTCCAGTCAGTCCCGTGCTCGTCTGCTTCAGATCAAGTCTCAGCTACAATGTTCTTCCAAGAACAACACCTCAATTTCTGAATATTATGACTAGATCAAGAATCTGGCTGATCAACTGGCCATCGCTGGGGATCCTCTTTCGAATTCTGATTTGGTTATGTATCTCCTTCATGGTCGTAGCCCGAAGTATGATTATGTGGTTACCTCTATCACTTCTCGTTCAGATCTGCTATCGTTTGATGAGGTTCAATCCTTGTTGACACATAGAGTTGCGCAGACGTCATCGGCCATCTCTGATTTATCATGAAGCTTTAAACAAATCATACCTTTAAGCCCCTAATTCAAGGCCATTCTTCCACATCTACATGATTTGGTTTCTCTAGATCTTGATATCGCGGTGCATCGGCATAACAATATCTTAGGGCCGTGGTTGGTTCCTTGAAGTTTTGTCTAGTTGTGGTAATCCTACATTGAAGCTAATATGTCAAGTATGTACCCCGTGTTGATCACTCAACTGCAGTTTGCCATTATCGTTTTGATAGATCTTTTCAAACAACAACTTCACCACCTGCTACGTATTTTTGTGACCTAGATGGCTCTGCTATTGACTATGAACCCTCGACATTTATGGTTGATACTTGTCCCAGATTTTAGGGTATCCGAACCTGTTGTTTGGTATGTTGATACTGGTGCCTCACATCATATTGTCTCCAATTCTAAAGCCATATCTGATGCCCATCCCTATTCTGGTACTGATGCTCTCATGGTTGGCAATGGTAAGAAACTTTCTATTCACGATATTTGTTCCTCTGTTCTTTCCACATAAAATCATCTTTTAAGACTCAAGACTGTTTTGCAAGTGCCTACCATACAGAAGAACTTAATAAGTGTTTCTCAATTAACTAAGGATAATAATGTCTTCATGGAGTTTCATCCTTCTTGTTGTTTTGTTAAGGACAAGATGACATGCAGAGTGATTCTCAAGGGCATTCTTAAGGATGGCTTATATCTCTTGCAGTCTTCTGATCCCTCTCACAACACAATGTTGCTACAATGTCAATTAACCTCCAAGCAATTCTTACACAATTCTGCTTTTGATGTTCAGTCTTTCTCTAATTTCGATTCAAATAATGTTGTATCTTTCACTTTTGAATGTGTTCCTTCTACAAACTCTGTGTACTTCGGAAAGTGTCAATACAATGCTCAATTCTAAACGTTCTTCTACTTAAGCAAGTCCTTATGTTCCTTATGCTTGGATAACCTCTACAAATTTATTTTTGAATGACATTAATATTTGGCATCTCAAATTGGACATCCAAATTCAAGGGTTTTACATTATGTGCTTAGTCAACTTGGAGTGTCCTGTTTTGTGAAACCTGTGTTTCTAGAAATAGTCACTCATCATCGTTTCCTTTGTCCACTACCCATGCTTCTGCTCCCCTTGAATTGATTCATACTGACCCTCTCATGAACCTTCTAAAGATGGGTTCAGTTATTACATTCACTTCATTGATGATTGCAACCGCTATACTTGGATTTATCCTTTAAAAACAAAGGATCAAGCCTTTGGTGTTTTTCTTCAATTTAAAACTATGGTTGAGCTTCAACTTGGAGCTTCTATTAAAAAGATTCAATCAGGATCGTGGTGAATAATCGCTCTTTGGCTTCGTTTTCTTCATCAAATGTATTCTTTTTCTAAAGATCCATGCGCCCTCACAATATCGTAGTGGTAAGGTGAGTTTAAAACACTTGCCACATTACTAAATGCGTATTATTCTTACTTGCTCAAGTTGGTTTGCCTTTTCAATTTTGGTGGCATGCTTTTTATCCTCTTTTCTTAGTGATCTATCTCCTTTTGAGAAACTTTTCTCCAAAAAACCCGACATTCTTTTTCGCCCTCGATGTGCTTCGGGCTTCATCTTCTCTGTCCTTATCTCTCACACAAGTTGAATTTTCATTCTGAAAAGTGTGTGTTTATTGGTTATTCTTTAGCTCACCAAGGCTATTTGTGCTTAAATCCTACCGGGCATATTTTAATTTCGAGGAATGTCATTTTTCATCTTCTAGCTTTTCCTTTCACTTCCAAATATGTTTCCTCTTCCTCCACCTCACAACTTCTTCCTTGCCTTATATCACAACCACTTTCACTATTGCATCTACTCAGAATATCCCTCCTTTGTTCAACTCCTCCTCCTCCTCCTCCTCCTCCTCCTCCTCCTCCTTAATTGTCCCAACTACACCTCCTTCTACACAAATCCCTATGTCTCCTGTTTTTTCTCCTACATCCAATTCCTCTCCATCCTCTAACATTCATCCCATGACAACTCGTGCTAAGGCATCTATTTTTAAACCAAAGGCCTATACAGCCACTAAGCATCGTCTACCTATTATATCCCTTCCTTGTGAGCCTAAGATTGTCAAACAAGCTCTTCAAGATCCCATTTGGCTTCAGTATATGCAAGCTGAATTTGATGCCTTCAAAAAACAAATACCTGGACTTTGGTTCCTTTTTACTCACACATGACTGTTGTTACCAACAAATGGGTCTTTCGGGTTAAGTTGAAAGTTGATGGGTCTCTTGATAAGTGTAAAAGTCGCATTGCCGCCAAAGGCTTCGCAAACACTAGCTATGTAGATTACTTTGAAATATTCACCACTTTCATAAAGCCCATCAAGATAGCTGCTTTTCTAGCTCTTTCTCATGCTTAGCCAATCAAGCAATTGGATGTTAGCAATGCCTTTCTCAATGGTGATCTTTCTGAGGTTGTATACATGGCACAACCAGAGGGCTTTGTCAATCCAAGCTTTCCTACTTATGTTTGTAAGCTTCATAAAGCCCTTTATGAACTTAAGCAGGCTCCAAGGGCTTGGAATGATAAACTTCAGATTACTTTACTAAAATGGGGTTTTGTCAATGCAAAGGCTGGCACCTCTTTGTTCATTTCTAGTAGGGGTGACTCTTTGCTTTTATTATTGATCTATGTAGATGATATTTTGGTCACTAGACCTAATCAGCTTCTTATTTCTCAACTCATTTATGACCTTAATGTTGTTTTTGCACTAAGAGATCGATTTATTGACATTTCCTTAAGTAGCTGAGATCCATCATGTGTGTAAACTATAGCCTTTCATCTTCATAATCAAAATATATCACTGATTTGCTCTCCAAACAAATATGGGATGGGCTAAACCCTCTAAATCTCCGTCATGGTGTATTATTTCCAAACTGCCTTTGTTGATAGTGCTCCCTTTGAAGATATCTCCCTCTATCGGAGTACCATTGGTGCACTCCAATATCTTACTCTCACTAGACCAGATTTTTCTTTTATTATCAACCGTCTTAGCCAATTATGCATACCCCCACTATGTTTCATCGGGCAGTGGTTTAGAAGCATCTTCTTTCAAGCACTTAAAGGGTACTCTCACCATGGCTCGTACTTTCTCTTCATGCACTTTGAGCTCGAAGCATACAATCTGGCTGCTAATCAAGTGCCTATCCCGATACAAGAAGGTCTACTAGTGGTTAGTGTTGCTTTACCCTGAGGAATCTTACTTTGGTTCTAAGAAGCAACTGCAGTTTCCCAAGTCTAGTTCCGGTGAGAGGAGTTATGCTCTCTTGCCCCTGGGCTCCAATCGAGCTTATTCGCTTTCGGCTCCTCACTCTGAACTTCAAGTTTCCTCACCTCACTGTCCTATTCTTTGGGTTGATAATTAGAGTGTTGTTGCTATGGTTCATAATCAGATCTTTCATGCTCGTTCCAAGCACATAGAAATTGATTATCACAGGCGGAACAACTTGTCGCAGAACTCGATGTGTGCATTATGTTCCCCGATCTAGATCGTCACCGATGTTCTTACAAAAAGTTGTTCTCCCCAACCGATCGTTTTCTCTATCTTAAAGACAGTTTCTCCAAGGTCTTTTCCTTCACCATTTCGCTTATGGGGCTATAGAAGAACCTACTCGAGGCTTTATTTTTCATATTTCAAGACTTTGTTGTACTCTCTGTCAGGTTCTCACGTTGGGTCACATGCCTTACATACTTATTCGTTATTAATAAAGCTTTCCCTTTAGTTCTGGGAAAGAAAAAAATTGCTTAGTTCTGAAGAGTTCTTTGTTTCAAAGAAATCTTCTCATTTTCTAAAGCTTGTAATTGATTTCTATATTGCTAAACGAGCAACAAAACTGTTATTTAAGATGAGCCCGAAACCCACTTCTACATATATATAACTCGGGTAACATCTACGAATGGGTCGGTTGGTGAAGGTATAGGAAGGTGATTTGACTCGTAGGAGTGGTAATGAAACCAAGTTTGAGTTGAATTGAGATAAAGTGAAAGGTTCATCTGTTCTTGGTGGGAGACACATCCCACCCAAAATCCAAGGAAATACATGAGTTTCTAGGAAGCTTTCGAAGAGGATGAAGGAAGAAGGGTATGTCCCTGACGCAAACTTTGTACTTCATGATGTTGAAGAGGAGCACAAGAAACAAAACTTTTCCTATAAGGACTCGGCCTAATCATGTAGATATTATTTGCTTTGGGTCCAAGGGACCCTCACGGCTTTAAAACACGTAGGAGCACAAGAAACAAAATCGTTGTTGTAAGGACTCGACCCAACCATGTAGATATTATTTACTTTGATCCAGCCCCTCAAGTGGCTTAAACCACGTCTTACTAGGCTACCGAGAGAAGTCTTATATTTATATATTGTTACAAAGCCCCATATCCGACAATGGATGCGACAAACACCACAAGGGAGTGGTAGAGGTGTCCACCCAAGTCGTGCCTGGCTAGCATGACGTTTTTAGTTGCCATGCGTGCCAATGTGCCGACCTAAAGTGAAGGATTCAGTCATACTACGCCGCCCAGAAAAAGGTGGCTCAACGACAAACCTATAAGCCCGTGGTTGGCGCGTATCGTGTCAATGGGTCGTGCTGTTGGTCATACCAATGGCTATGATAGTTGTGCTCTATTTTTCTAAAAATATTAATTTTAAATAAATTCTATTTTTAGTTTTCATTATATAAATATTAGTTTTTATTATTAAAGATATAAAATATAATATTTAATTTAGTTTTTTTAATTAAATTAACAAATAAATTTAAAATATTAGAATATAAAAATAAAAATAATCAACTATTTTATTCAATATTTCAACAATTTGCATGAAAAATAATGATAACAAAAAGTGATAATTGCATCACTATAGTTTCAGTGCATCCCAACTAGGTTGGCACCTATCCAACTAACTATCAATCACATGCATTACTTACCTTTTAAAAATAAATTACATATCATAAGAACAAAAAGTGAGAATTGCATCACTATAGTATGAGTGTATCCCAACTAGGTTGGCAGCTACCCAACTAACAATCACATACATTACTCACTTTTAAAAATAAATTACATCTCATAGATCTAAAATAAACATATAACATAAAATTTTTAAAAATTATTCAAGAAAGAACTTATTCATCTTTGAATTGTCACTTCATCAATCTCAAAAATCATCTTGTTTTGTTTTGAGATCCATTTTATACAACTTCTCAAGTGTTCTTGAATATTCTATCTTTCTTTCTTTAAGTCTGTGAAGCTTGCATCTTCCTTAACTTTTCAAACATGTTAAAACTTCAAGCATCTCGTTTGAAAGTTTTGTTCTTTTTTCTCCAAGTATATTTACTGTAATAGAAAAAATAGATTGCGATGATACAGTAGACATCGGTGAGGTTAGTAAATCACATGCCATTTTATATAGAACAGAAAAAGTGGATTCATGAGATTTCCACCATTTCAAAATATAAAAAAATTTATTTCATTCAATGATAGGTACAGAATGGTAATCAAGGTCAACATTTTGAAAGATCGACTGTACTTGAAGAACCACTTTGTTTGCTTTCCCTAGCTAATTGGGTATAAAAATCATTTCCAAATGTAGATAAAGTTGTAGCATTTAAAGAGACACTATCATATTTATTTTGGTAATATTTTATATGTAAATTGTTTAATATATTATATATGTGAATTCCTTAGGTTTAGGTGGTTGGTTCATACAACAAGCTATGTAATTTAAAATGTTTTCTACACCTTCAACTTTAACTCTTCGATCCATGCAAGTAGCTAATGAAAAAGGTGGTGGAATAGTCTTCTAATATTTCAAAATTTTTGTTTCCATCTTTTCACATATTTTAGAGAAAAAAAAATGTGATCTCTATATTTTTTTAAACAAATAACTTATGTTGCAAATACATCTAAGTGTTATGCAAGATGTGGGTGTGTATACAACAGAATACATATTAGTAGTTTCATAAAAAACCTTTAAAAATTTTAAAAACTGTAAACCTATTTCCCAAACATTTGAACTTATTTTAATTTCAACTATTTTAGTATTGACAAAATATGATATTATATTTTCATATCTTTGACAAGATTTTCACATTAGGAGTGTAGAATTCCAATGATGAGGGATATCACGATGAAATTTTTTAAGGTTCAAGCCTTGAGATTTGCATAAATCATTAAATTCTTGTTTTATTTACTCGTGCCACAAAAAATACATTTTAAACTAAATCGAATAGCAGTTATTGAGTGAGATATTAATTTTAAACCATCTTGAACTATTAAATTAATTATGTGACAAACACATCTCACATGAAACATCTAATTTTATGGACCCGTTCTAATTGTTTTTACAAATAAATCTGTTGCATTAGTATTATTTGAAGAATTATCAAAGGTAATACTAAAAATTTCTATGATACTCTTTAAAAACACTTGTTATACATTCATATATATGTAACGACCCGTACCAAATAATACAAGTTTTTAAAACGTTTGACCAAGTTTGACCAACAATTAGTATGTGGGCCCAAGTTGACTTTTTCCAGATGGATAATTTTAATGACTAAGACACCACTGTAGGCCTGGCCGATACGAGTTCATAGATCTTATTAATCGTCAAAATCGACTTACTCGATAAAAAGTTACGGCCCTAGTGAGTTCAAACAACAAAGATTTTATATCCGTTGTCCAAAGTCAGTTCTTCGCTTACCTAAAAGCGAATTCTAAATTTCGTAGTATATAAACATAGTTTTGCATGCCAACAGAACCCCAGCTCCCAAAACACTCCATTTTCAACCCAAAACCCCAAATTCCTCTGAAACCTACACCGAACCCGGCCAAGTGAACCGCTTAAAGCCAAACTGTTTTGGCTGGGAGGCGTTGGCCACCCCTTGCTACACGCACCACGGCCAGGGAGGAGCGCCACCACCAGACGACCTCGCTACCACTTCATGTCGAACCACACCGTGACGCGCCCAGACGGCCTGGCTGGATCGCGAAGTGGTCGCCGGGGCCATAGTGGGTCGCCGGATTTTGATGTTTTCCGGCCATTCCAGGCCGACCCATACCTCCCTCCCCCCATTTTTGGACCCTCTGAACTCATTCCCTTGGTCCCTTTTCGCAGATTCCTCACCATCGAGATGCGACGAAAAACAAATTTGGTCGATCGTTGATCGAAGTTTTCTACCACCACAAAGAACCTTTTAGACTAAGGTAAGTGGTACCGCGTGATCCCGGTCTCTCGGGCTTCGTTGATATAAGGTTTGTAAATTTTGCGATCGCCGTTGGTTAGTTTTTCCATTTTTGGTCATTTCGCATCATCGAAAAGGTTTGGACCGAATTGGACACCAATTGGTCAAAATTAGGAAAATTTGTTGAATTAGTGAAATCGACATTTTGGCGAGTTATCGAAGGTTCAATTTCAAAAAAATTAGCCCGCGGTGAAAAGCCCTTACCTCAGGTGCACCGGCTCGTAGGGCACACCGTATAATCGACCAGCCGGTCCAATTTAGATAGTTTCATAGTTTTAAAAATTATTCTAAGACATTTGGGGCATCCCAATGTCCTTTGGATTGGATATTGAAGCCTAAATGTTTTATATTATTACGAGGCACTCACATTGAGCTGGAGACGATCCTAACGGGAGGCGAAGCGAGCATGCGTAGTCGGTGAGTGGTTTAGCCGCTAAATGTTTTGAGATTATTATGATATAAACGGTGAGTAAATTATTTTATATACATTATTTGAATGGTTGGTTATGCATAAATATAGAGAGTATCTTGTTTTTATATAAACAGTTATCACCATTTCATGTGGATTTTGTCAACATTTTAAATATTTGGAAATTTCTTGAGTTCATGGATAAATTTGTGGTATTTAAACATTTTGGTGCATGGATTGAGGTTTTAAACCACTTTGAAAATTTATTGATTTAAGAAATGGATTTTGAGACTTTGTGAAATGATTATAATATGGTATCGTTGGAAAGGTATATGTGAGGAAGGATAGGGTGTTGGTTGTTATAAGTTGATGTACCATATAGTACCAAAGGTTCGATTCAGTACTTATATTACACTGGGTTTGCCACGGTGTCGTGAGGTTGATTTCATCAACGATTACATATTATTTCAACGGTTGTGATGTCAGGATTACCCGAAGGTTTATTAGTTGCCACGGTGTCGTGAGGTTGGTACCATCAGCGGTTATATATTATTTCAGCCGTGATGTGGGATTACGAAGTTTTATTCGTTATCATGGTGTCGTGAGTTGATTATCACTTGATTTATATATTATTTCCACGGCCCAGTGATGTGGGATTACACGAAGGTTTATTAGTTGCCAAGTTAACCATTGAGGTTGGTTCCATCCAACGATTATATAATATTATTTGCAGTGTGATGCAGTTTTGCAGAGAACATGGTTGCCCACAGTGAGTTAGGTTTACCAGACGGTTTTACTATGAGTATATGTTGGAACGTATTTGGTTCGAGTAAGGTATAACCATTTCAATATTTATGGTTATTGTGTTTCCGCTGATTATTTTCTGACATGATGGTATATATATTTTATGCTCCAATTTTTATATTTGTGAATAAATTAGGTCATAGGTTCTTAATTAAAGTAATAGGTTAAATTTTGAGCATGAATTTCATATTGTTGACTTAGGTATAAGTTTGGATTTTGTGAAATAGTTCCAAGCGGGACCTTCAAGGTGGGTATTGAGGTCTTGAGGAAGAATTTGAAAGTAAAAACATTATTTTCTTTATAGAATTATGCCCTCAAAGATTTATTATCTCACGTTTGTGTTTAAATGTTCTGCAGGTCTGACAGTCAGTTTGAGACACACCTCGCCTTGACTTCATCCATAATTCTGAGAAGGTTCTTTGAGTATTCTATCTTATCTATCTCTTTTCATTTTATTATGGACTTATGAATTTTCATTGCCTAAATTCTGCAAACCTCTTAGAATGCTCGATCTTAGTATTGAACTCATATGAGTCTTTATCATGTGTTTGTGGTTATGACCTCAGTGAACCAGTTGGTTGTGAGATTTGGCGGTTTGTGGATCTTTACTCTGTAAAGGTATTATATTAATCAGGTCTTTACTTTCTTTCTTAAAGTTGGGGTTCCATTGGACATTCCCTAGGGATTGTACAGTGAGAACTTCACTAGGCGGGACCACTTGGGGAATCTTGGGAGGGTTTTCGGGTCAGGTCTTGTCATATATATGTTAGGCTGATGGCATATAAGACCAAAACCTAATACTTTTTTTTTGTAATTCCCAACTTGAATCTACATAATGTGAGGTTTTACACATGCATAAGGATCATCTTTAAAACTAGTCCATATATGAAGTCACGGACATATATGTAATTATAATTAGTTAATTAACATTTATTATTTGTTTTATTTTTATAATTTTTTTAATGCTCTCCATTACTACGAGTAGTCTTAGATTCTTTTAAAGAACAGTTGTAAATCTTTGATTAGATCTAAAACTCTAGGATCTTGGGTAAATCTTAAAGGAAGATTCATATTAGCTATTAGTTTACCAAAATTTTCTCTTACACCTTCGTGATTGTACATAAAAGGTTTATTGTGAGAAGATCCACTTTGGTTATTTAGAGTGTAGGGTCTAATGCACCATGTTTTTTTGGTACATTTATTTTAAATCTTTTAGTTGACCCCTTACTCTAAACTTTACAAATTATTATATATTTTATGAATGTTTCCATTGTACTCATTTCTACCTCTTCTTTAGATTTTCTTTGTTATTATATTAAAGTGATTCCCAAACTTAATAAGTAGTTTACTAACCCTAGGTTTTTCCTATATGATTGAGATTAGAAAAAGGAAGGATGGGGGTTACTGGTGGGGTGGGATTCTCCTCATCTTCAAAGCGGTTAAATTCATCATTCATCAATACCACAAGGTTTTTAACATCTAAATGCCCGGATCAATTTTAATTTTGAAAGAAAAATGAAAAGAAAATAATAAATAAATATCTGGAGACGAAAAAAAAAACAAATAAAATAACCTGCATCTGTCTCAGCCTTGTGATGATGAGAACTTATAGAAATTACCCAAAAAAAAAAACTTCTAATTGGTTTACACTTGTGGAGAGTAAGCTAGTAATTTAAATTCTTGAATTTGAGCACTTGTAAATTGATGAAAGAGAAACTTGAGAAAATTATAAACAATGTGCAAAAAGAGATGAGAGAATAAAGAATTGGGTGACAAAGAATTAAAATGAAGTATTTATAATTCATTGGAAGATCAATTATGTACCCTTAAAACTAGCCTTTTAGAGTTGTTGGGAGGGGTATTTTAGGTATTTGAGTATAAATATTTAAATTATTAATTTGTTTTACCCATAAACTAGTTGTATGGATTTATTTAGGAGGGTATTATAGACATTTGATATAAAATATATATAATCATTTATTGAATTTACCTTTTTTTACCTTTCAAGCTAGCGAGAACATATAGTTGTGGGAGGGGCATTTAAGTGACAAAATAACAAAATTCAAATCATTTGTCGATAGGCTTTGTAATTTGCACGATGGGATTGTACACGATATGAGTGAAAGAGTGATCTGGTGTACGACCATTTCTAAGGCGTGGCCCGGCGCTGTGCCCGTGGTAGCGGAAGCCCACCATGATAATTGGATGGCGCGACCCGTTATTATAATGGCGACCGCATTGCCCAAAATGAAGTGTGGGCGTTGGACACCTCTACCTAGGGCCGTAAACTCACATCAAGGGTAGTTGACTCTTATACCATTTGTAACGATTCGGCCTAATCATGTAGATATTGTCCGCTTTAGGTTCTAAGGGCTCCACGGCATTCTGTTGGTAGGTTGAGAGAGTCATACTTATATGGCGTTGGAAGTTTTTCCTATCCTATGTAGGATGTGACATTTCCTACGGTGAAAAACTGCACGGATTACCTTTGGATTATTTCTACTCGGAGGAATGTTGATCAAAGGATTTTCAAGAAATTTAAGAACGTGGTGCCTGCCATTAAATTCATCTCAAGATTACCAGAAAAATACCTTTATGGCTAGCATAGTTTGCATGAAAACGGCACTTTTGTGAACCTTGAAGGTCGACGGTTAGGAAGATGAATCAAGTTAGGGCTTTTTAACCATTGGGTCTCAAGTTTGAGTTAATTTTGTTAATTAGCTAGGTTTGGTGTCTCATAGATTGACAGTATGCCACATAATAAATATCATTAGTGATAGCGTGTTCAACGGGCGGGTTTGGGAAATGCGAGGCTAAATACAATTAAAATTCAAGTTTGCAATTTTTTTTTTTTTTTTTTTTTGACCACTAAACACTTTAGTTACAATATAGTAAAATGAAAATTCGTGTATTTAAATACCAAAAAAATTTATTTCAAGATATAAATGTAAAACTCGATAAAGTTGATGATTTTTTTTATTTTCCCTTTTTAATAATAATTCTTACTTGTTTTAGAAACCAAGTTTTATTTGGTATTTGAACATAAATTATTTTAAATTATTTATTTATTCAATTGTTTTTAACTTAAATGTAGTCAAATTATTAGTGTTTATGCATAATGGAAAAATATTATTTATATTTTTTATTATTTTGAGATTCATTCACTTTGAATATTATATTATAGTACTTCCTTCTAGATTCAATCCACGTTCTCCTGTTTCCGCATCTTACCATTTTACTATTTGAGTTAAGCCTCAAGGGCTCATATTTCTAATTATTTATCCAAATATTTTGATACAATTTTTTTGAGGAAATTATGTTCATATGCATTCTAAGGAAGGTAAAGTTGAAAAGGGAATCTAAAACAGCCTAATGCATAAAAAAAATGTATCCTCAAGTTAAAATTCATTCCAACATGCACTAGTGGAGTGTAATGTAAGAGATATTACTTAAGTAAGAGTGTTACATTATTAGTTCATGTTCGAAGAATTTTCTACCTAATAATAATTTTTTATGCATTGGGTTGTCCTCCTCTTTAAATCTAAAGTGGGTCACATTTATTTAGAAACTTAATTTGTTTTGAGAATACATTTTCAAAAAAGGAATGAGAACATTTTAGGTAGTTGGACCTAAAATTCTTGAAATAGGCCACATATATAAGTGTAGACCCCATTTTAATGTCTTTTTATTTTTATTATTTTTAGTATCTTAATTTTTTTGTGGTCATCTAATATAAACACATTAGAACATGGATGCCTGATTTAGGTAAGTGCGATAGAATATGCAAGAAAAAAGTTTCTTTTTGTGGAGGGACGGCCCTTCTTAGGAGCCATCATTGGGGAGGAAAACTTTGGGAGATGATTTTTCTTTCCTTGCTTTTGATTGGTGATGCTGTGAGAGAGATGGAGAGCCTAGGCAGTGTTATCTGAAAACTCCATTAATCGGAGAACCATCAGATACTGACACTCTGACCTTTGAATAGTCAGAGGTCAGGTTAAAATCAGTCTCCTGTGGCAAGGTGCTGTGGATCAGGCCCGGTGGTGATTGCTCAGTGTGCTACCTTCGATTTTAGCTTCGTGGAGTAGTTTCAGACGCAGTTGGCTCTCATAAAATCAACTCACGGCTTACCAGTTGTTTGATTGCTCTTGCCCTACTGGGTAACTCCTTCTTGATCCTCTATTATGTTTTGGATACTACTATTGAGTCATTTGTTTGTAATTTTTTTTAGGATCAATTGATTTTATTTCATTCATCTGCTTACACAGATCATGAGCTTCTTCATAATGCTTTAACAACTCCATGCTAATGACCTTTAAATGAAAGTCTAGTATCATGCCCCCAGCTGCAGGGTGAAATAACATGAAAAGCATTTCATGAAATAGAGTAAAGGCTTGTCAAAAGTTGTAGGGGTTTTGTCAGTTAAAGTTTCAGAAATGCTTGCAGAGTCAGGGTTTGGTGTCCTTCCAATCTTGTGAAGCCAGCTCAGTTGGGTTTTTGGGAGGCAGGAGGAATCTTTTAGGTGTAGAAGGAAGGGAGAAAAGGAAGAAGGGAAGAAGAAAAAAATAAAGGAAAGGAAAGAAAGAGGAGGAGAGAAGATCCAGAAAAAATGGAGGAAATAAAGGGAAGAAGGAAGGAAAAAAGAAGGGAGAGAAGAATCAGAAGGAAGTTTTTTTTTTTAAAGGAGAAGAGTTTAGACAGCTGCAGGATCATTTTTCTCAGGGGATTACCATATTAGTTAGGGCATTTTTGTTCTTCTCTGTTTGCAGTTGTTTGGGCTTTCAAGCACTTAATATTCAGTTTCATGGGTGTGATACGGGTTTCTTGAGTGTTTGGCTGTGAGTGGTTAATAGGATATCCATCTTGTGAATATTTTGATGGTTGGTGAGACTGGCCACGGGCTGTTATGTGCTGAAAAAGGAAGAAGGTCAAGTGAGGCATGGTGTGCAATGTGCAGTTTAGGAGGATTGCTTCTCGTGTAGCTTGAAGGATGTGTTGGCTATGCAGAAAGAAAAAGGTGGGTTTGGATGAATTGATTCAACGTGGTCATGTATGGTGTGTGATATTTTCTAAAAATCGGATCAGTGATTGAATCGGAAAGGATTCACAGGATTCAGGGTTATTAATCAGACAATTGGTGAGCAGCGGTTGAGCGGGTGACATGTCAATCTCATATTCTCCATTTTATTTAGTTTAAAATATATAATTATTAATATTTAAAGTGTATATTACTTTTTATATAAATAAAATATTTTAAAATTTATTTTAAAATATATATAATATTTAAATATAAAAACATATTAAAAATGGAAGAAACTTATTTATAAAAATACATACATGAACCAGTAGTAATATATTGTTAATTTATAAAAATAATGTAATATAAACAACATGTTACAGTGAAGTGGATTCATTTATAAGCTTTCATGAGGTTAGTCTATATGACATGTAATATTTAATTGAATTTTTTTGAATTCTGAGCTAACACTTAACATAAGAACTTTAATTAACGAAAGCAGTGTAGTTTGATATATAAAGCATTAATATTATTCGTTTTTAGCTTGAAAAAAAATATATATATATATATATGTATATATATATATATATATATATATATATATATATATATATTGAGGAGTAGATAAATTACCGATTATTTGAGAAAGTAGGTTAGTGGATTCCAGTGGATTCAGTGAAGCGTTTTTTTAAGTTGAATCGAATGGAGTTTTATGATCGGTGTGATCAGATCGAATGAGACCAGGCAGTTTAGTCTGGTTTTTCAACGTCGATGATGAGAATAAGAAAATGATAGGATAAGAGTATTTGACATACTTTGGTTTCTTTAGTGGTGGGGACCACCATTTGGCACATTTTGGTTTCTTTAGTGGTGGGGACCACCATTTCTCCTCCCACTTCTTCAACATTTAGCATATTTTGGTTTCTTTAGTAGTGGGGACCACCATTTCTTCTCCCACTTCTTCATGGGACTTGACGTATCTTGGCATATATATAGATATATATATTTCATATCCTTATTTTTAATGTAATTCCACCTCATATATTTCATTCAAGTTTAACATTTTGTTTTCAATTTATTAGAAATGCTCCATCTATTAGTATTAACAATTTCTTTGTTCATTTCCTAAGTCTATGACAATCTATTAGACTCTTCAATCTTTAACTCATTTGAATTAGATTCAGTAAATGTGATCGTCTGTAAATTATATTAAACGTATATTTTAGCTCTTTAAATTCAGTTCAATATATGTTAACTATTAAGTCAAACAATATATTAGACCAAATCATAGAATTATGTTCAATATACTTAGGCAACGTCAAAACAGTTGGATTCGAATCTTGGTATGACCAAACAATATTCATTCGTTCTTATAGACCCCAACATTGGTCATTTTACAACTGGAAACACCAGTGAAAAACTACATGTGTACAATGCAGATTAGATCTTCCAGTGAAGGCTCTTTATTCGTCACTTCTGGCTAACAGCGCTGATTACATTTTTTATTTTCTTAAAATTTTCCATTTATAATTTTACAAAATTCAATTTTTTAATTTTAAATCAAGTCTTCAAAAAATTGAGTTCACCTAAATTTTTCCTTTCTAGAGTCAAATTTTAAAATTCAAATTCTCAACTCTCATTTTCTAAAATTACAAATTTTCAGTTTTAAACTCAAGCCTTCAAATTTAGGATTCTAAAATTTTGTTCTCAAATTTATAAAATTTAAGTGTCTAATTTTCAAAATTCAAATTCCTACTTTCTAAAATTCAATTTTTCAATTTTAAAATTGAATTCCCCCAATTTTCAATTTCAATTTTAAAAGTTTACAATTTCAAATTTATAATTCTCCAATTTCAAATTTCAAAGCGTCATAATTTCAAAATTCAAATCTCCTAATTTCTAATTTTAAATTTCTAAATTTCAAATCTCAAATTTATAAAATTCTCAAAAATCTCAATTCAAAATTCTCAAAAATTCTCAAATTCAAAATCCAATTTTCAAAAATCTCAATTCAAAATTCTCAAACTTCAAATTCATTTCAAAATGCTTAATTTCCAAAATTTCAAACTTCCAAATTTCAAAACTTCAATTTTCAAAAATTCTAAACACATGATTAATTTTATAGTTCTATAAATGAATCTTATGGAATATTAATTGCTGTAAAATGACGATAAACTGACATTTCATGTATCATTTTAACAAATAATTTGACTTATGATCTGTAACCAATTTTTAATTGAATGTGAATATTCTACATTGTTGTGTCAAACTAACATGATTTTCTATTGATAGCGCTCTCGATTCACCGCCTAGGTATACATTTTTTTCTTATCTGACTTTGATTAATTATTTATTTATATATGTCTTGCATGTTTTTGTATTGTTATTGCTTATCTTTGGTATTAATTAGTTGATTAGTCAAAAGTCATATTTTCCTTAGTTTGTTAAATAGAGACCCAACTTTAGGGGCTTAGAGGAGTACTGCGCTTTCTATCGTACATTCCTGATAAGTAACCTGAACCCCAGACCTAACCTAAACTCGATTTTTCCTAGACCCACCTAAACTCGATTTTTCCCATACCATAGCCCCAATGTGTACATTGGGGTCCGGGTTGACCATTGTCGACTGCGGAAAAGCCCTATGTGTCTCGTATCAAGGACTCGTCTCGTAAGTAAAAATGGTCGCATTATTTCTGGCATCGTACTCGCTTTTTAAATATAATCGTATATTCTGTAGTTTCAAGGGTTATTACATCAACCTTGTCTGACGTATATTAAATTAAATTCTAATCCATGTTTACAAAATGCATGCTCAAATGATCAGAAACTGCTTGCGACCTCTGGTAGACACCGTCTTCGAACACTCCCTGTACCTAAAATAATTTTCCCTCGACAGGGTGAGCAATGCCAGTAGTGGAATTATCCCTGTGGGTTCTCCCGCTAAGTGCATGTGTGTCCAATGCGTTAAACAGAGCTCAGTGATGCTCACCGATTATACATTAATCCATGTCTCGAGTCATACGGAAACTCCCTCACATGCCTAGGCCATGTATGAAAATCATTTTCAAACAAAAATATTTGTTTTTGGTGTGGCCCCATTCTCAGAATACCATCGTTGGGCAATCATAAATTGAATTTGTTGGGTAACTCTCCAAACAATTCTTGGGCCCCTCCGACATAGATTGGACAAATTTTCAAACACAATTCTTGGGACAACATTGATAAAGTGTGTACAATAATTTTACAAAGTCATCGCGTTGGACAACAACAGGTCGTTTGGCGTGCTGTTTGTAGCTCACTGATACAAGTTTTAGGTGCATGAAATGCATTATCATAGTACCATACAACATATGTTAATATATGAAATAATATATTAACTTAAATTTACCTTCAACACCGTATTTATTCAATTCCTTAGCAATAACACGAAAATTAGCTCACATGGGCTAATAAATGAATTTAAGCGATTCATTTTGAACCACCAAAACCTTTGCCAAACCCTTGCGAAAATCACGCGAGCGGTGAAATACTGGGTCTCAAGCGATTCGACCACTAGGGATTTTCTTACTAGGTCCAGTCTGATGGAGCAGAAACCATTACATCCCCAGGCATATGAATCAGTCAATTAACAAAATGAACTTGTAGAAGAATAAATCAAGTAGGAGAAGATTTGCATCCGGGAGTTGTGAAACTTCCTGAAATCAGTTAATCACGCAGCGTGGCTAAACTACGGCTTGTCATCGAGCTCTCTCTGCTCATACGAGGAATCATTTGTCAGAGCGTCGGGAAATCACAGAGAGAAGTTGAATTTCTCTGCAATCTGTTTCTCCCTTCCTACGGGATACTAGCCCGAAAAGTGAAGATGTATCTTTTTTAACTCTTTTCTTTATTCTTTTATCCCCTTAGTTTGTTTTAAGATTTCTGCTTTGCGTATGAGCAATATAAGTCATTTATCTTATCTTCACACTAATTCGTGTGACATGTCGCGTGGATCACATCAATGATGAGTGATCATCGCGCGTAGCATCTTGCCTATTTGTCATCTGACGCGATACATGGTACCTCGAAAGGCGTGAAATTATTTGTCTGAAATTAAATAAATTCGACGTAGTATTATATTTCGACGATTCAACGGTGAAGTCCGTTTTGTCATCGAGATCTAGAAAAATTAGGTTGGTGCAATTTCTGCAGTTTTTATTAAATTTTAAGGTTTTCTGTGCCTTTAACATCATGAGTCACATTTAGGTTTTTCTTTCATTTTCATTTTAAATAAAATAAAAATAGTGGTTCTTCCACAAACCGTTTTAAAAATAGTTTTCAAAATGCGAAATGAGTCATATTTTAATGGGAAACGTGTAATAACTTAATCGTGCAGTCCATAACTAACCTTTTAAATTAAAGCTCCTTGTCATCAAGTATAATATTAATACAAAAGATGTTGTAATTTAGAAGTGTCCAAAATGACAATATTTAAGTAAAAATTTTGGCTTTATCATTAAATCTATGTAGATGAGTTCTTTTATTGCACATCGAGAGCCAGCACAAGGAAAGGAGGAGACACCCTCCACTCTCCTAGATCAATCCCAGAATCAGACGTTTTTGGCTGAACAATGAGCAACCTTGTTAGCAGATCGTCATAAATGGACTATAGAGCAATCTCTAAGACTCATAAGAGTTATACAGTCCTTGATAACAATGTTCAAAAACTCTGCCGATTCAATACGACTCGGCCGAGTTGTATCCATCTCGAGATTGGTCGTGTCGATTCTGATACTTGCTACGATACAACCCAAAACTCGGTAATGAATTGGTTAGACTCAGGTGACTCGACCGAGATTCCGAGTTAACTCGGGTGACTCGGTCAAAATTCCGAGTTAACTCAATAAACTTGGTCGGATTAGAGAAGAAAAAATATGATTATGTAGGTTTCCTATCCTTTCTTTCCCATTTGAAAAAGGAGAAATATGAAATTCTAGTTCAAGGAATCAAAATCAAAACTTTTTCATTGCCCTATGAGATTCCTCTTCAAAGAACCAAAAATCAAAACTTTCCCCATTAGATAGTTTGGTTTCCAACTCAAACCGCATCACCTCGTTATCGTGCTTGTGAGAGCGGAGAGATGGATATCAAGTTTAAACTGAATTATTTATTATTTATTAAGTATAGGAAGGTGGGTAATTCATTAATAAAATATAGATTTGACACCAGCATAGGTGTGATCTGTAGCCTCATATTATCTTTCTTAGAAGCTCGCATTGACGGTAGTATTCTTTAAAACCTCCTATAAATTTTCTTTCTAAACTTATGATTTTTATAAATTTGTATAACGTGCAATATAGGACATCCCCAAATCCCATATACATCCAGTTACATATCAAAATATGGCAGCATATAACTTACATTCTCACAAAACTACTCTATGTACATACATATGTTGAGTATCATGTCAAGTATTTTCTTATAATATTCTTAATTCTTGACACTTATACAATGTGAATAAAGCCATTATTATCTTTCAGGCGTCTTTGCATTACCTATGAAAATAGTTTTTAAAATGGAAAATAATGAGCTAAGTGAAGCTCGGTGGGTGTATGCTTTTATAAAGCGTTTTTGCTTTTCAGAAAATATCAAAAATAAAACTACTCTTTTTTCTGATTATTTTGGAAGCTTTTAACACTTTTGAAGTTTTTAAACTTTTAACAGCGCACCTTTTTGTGCTAACTTCTTTTAAAAGTTCAAACTTTTTGGCTTTCTTTCAAAAGCTTATAAAACTCTTATTGTTTGCTTTGTTGGTTTGCAAAACACCGAATTTCTTTACTTCATATTTATCTTGTTTGGTTTGTAAGCCTTTTTGCGGCCTTCTTTAAAGTTCTGTTTCATAGCAGGGCACAGGCTCCAGCGCGTTCTTTGAAGAAAATCGGGATGCAGAACGTAGTTTCTTCCTCTCACGGGAGGCTTTGGCAGGCCGTCGTTGATTTTCAAAGCGTATATTGCTTCAGCATAAAACATCATTTTTTCGGGCTGTTACCTTCGTTTGTACAGTGAACACGGCACGGGCGACCATGCGGTGAAGGACACGGGTCGCATTTTCCGTGAATATGGTGGTGCTTTACGGTCGCGTCGCCATAATTTAGTTAGAGCTCATAACCTTATACTCACATCGTGCCGGTCTCGGCTGAAATGCATGGTCTTGTGTCCTGTTTGAGCCGGGCCAAAGCTTAAAATGTGTGCTGCTTGCGTGCAAATCTGAATTATCGCCAGTTTTCTTGCCCAGAACCCAGGGAAGGCTGTTTTTTCACAAACATTCTTTCTTGCTGGCTCTTTGAAAATGGTTTGATTTAAGAAAGATTTTAGCATATGAAAAATGGTTTGTTGATGGCAATTTCTTTGCTAACTGCTTGAAAGATGGTTTACAATTTAGAAACCATTTACTTACTTTTCAAAAATGGTTTAAATAATGATTAACACATTTATTCTTGCGAAAATAGTTTGAGAACAGCGTGAAATCTTAGTGCAACGATTTATAATAATAATAATAATACAAAATGTTGGAAAATGAGTTTAGAAACGCTCGCATAACTGTGTTTTGTGTGATTCGCGGCTTTCGTAACAACCGGCGCCGCGTGATGTATTGTTCAGCGTCGGCCCGTGGCCAGCGATTTGCACGTAGTTGCTACGATTAAATTTTCGGAAAATATGTGAACAATCAATTCGAGGCGTATCTCATTTGGTCTAGTAAGGGGCTTTAATATAGTCTAGCAAGCGTTACGAAAATTTGTCCGGTTGTTTGAATAAATCACGAAATTAGCAGCTGGTGGAAAACGATTAAGTGATAGGATGTCAGAAAATGAATAAAATTCTGGAATTTAAGTCTGGCTTCGTTAAAAATTTGGAATTTGAATTTATGGCCTCCCAGAATATTAAGGCGTTATGTACAGAACGAGAAATATCTGATAGGAAAAGGAATTTCGTCTTAGTGTGACAAAAATGAGATTTTGGTGTCGCGTGTCGATCGCGTAGAGTAATAAGCTTTGGTCAGAAAATTCTGGCCAAGCTAGAATGACGTAGATGCGAGAAAAACTAAAAATTTGGGTTTTTAAGTATTTATAAGACCTGGTTGAAATCTGTGTTTTGTTACTGTGTATCGTCGCGTAGAGCGCACTATGTTTAATAATGAAATACGGGTCGAATTTTCGTAAATCAGAAAAATACTTAAAGAAGAAAAATAGCAAGCTCTCACCTGGACATCTCGTCAAGTCATATAATAGTTTGACTTTTAATGTTTGATTATTATTATTCTTTTTTTTTAAGTGGATTTTTGTAATAAATTTTAACAGTTCTGGAGTGTGTTTATTTTTAGAAGCGATTTATTTTGTCAGGTTCCGATTTTATTTATCACAAATGAATGTTAACATATCTTGCGTTTTTGATTTTTACAAAATCCGGTTTGGGGTTCATTCTGGCGGAAATTCGTAAAATATTAAGTCTGTCTTGAGAAATTAAGCGAAGCTTACGAGTCCTTTAGATTTCGCGAGACGAAACATGGCCTTGGTCAGTTTAGATGCATCAGAGATCTGCAGAGAATTCAGGCTTACGAAAAAATTCGCGATTAGGTATTATTATTTTCTTATTTAACGAAACTTTGCGTTAATTATCTTTCTTTCAGCTCGTAATTGAATCCGAGCGATTCACTCTTATGACGTCTACAGCAATTATGTCTTCCGTATCCTTTTACTTTAAATGACAATGATTCTGCTTTGTTTTAAATGCAGAATTCACGGTTCCCGAAATTTATAATTTCCTAATTTAAATGCAATCTTCTGATGTGACACTTAGTGCTCTTATACGCACCTGCGATTATCATTAGCATCTGCTCTCGGGACGGGTGTTCTGATTTAATTATGATATTAATAAAATTATATTATGTCAAAAAAATTATACTGAATGGTATGCTATATTTTTTTGAATGATTGAATCTTTTGCCAATTTTTTTTTTACAATTAATAATTTGTTATAGTGTAGTAAATTTTTCTCATTGGGACTTGAATTATGACCCTTCCCTCCCTAAATGTCATATATTTTTAAACTTTAAAAGCTCTACCTACTAGGCATGTGGACGGATACTATCATATTAAAATACCATTTATTTAAAAGAAGATTTTAATATTTATCTCTAATTTTTTTATAATATTAATTTAATTAGTTATCCTTTCAAAAAAAAAAAATTGGTTATAACGATAAATGAAAACTAATATAATTTAATACTTTTAATAACAAGGTGAAAAATCTATGAGTAATAAAAAAAGACATTTTTATTTAAATTAATTTAATGAATTATTTTAAAGATAAAGATCAAAATACTTTTTAAATTAATATCTAACTTAATATAAAATATTAATTTTATAATATCAAATGCTAAAATAATTTACACTTTTAAAAAATATTATTATTATTGATAAATAATAAGTTCTAACGATTTAATTTTCTTTATATAATAAATTTCTTGATTAAATCATTAATTAATTTTATAATACACATTTTATAATAATAATTTTTATAATTATTTCAGGTAAATATAATTGCTTAAGTAATATTATATATATGATAAATATGTTTTATTAATTTTTTTAACTCGCTTAATTCCATCCATTTCTCTAATAATTTATACACTCTTTTTATGACTTTTTATTTATTTTATTTGGGTATATGTCGGTGTCTGTATGACCGATATACCGCCACTTGGTCGATGATCCAGCTACAGCAACTTTGAATATCTTGTAATAGGTCGCAATGGAATAAATATCGACAAAAGCATATTTTTTCAATGAGACCAACACTAGAGATTCTGACTCAACTAGGATGTTCTTCGGACCATTTTCCTGGATCCACATATAAGGGTGCTTCCCTACATCACGGGGCTTCCGCTGCAAGAGCTTCTATTGGACTGAACATCTTTCCAATTTTTGCCATTATAACTTCACCCCCCTAATTTCAAATGATAAACCCGAACCCAATCTGAGCTACATGAGGGGACACTGTTGCATCTAATATTTAAGGGTTCCTAGTCTACCCTCGACAAGAAACTATTGGGTAAAGAAATTATCCTTAAATCAATTATCCAGGCCATTCCCTCCTATATGATGAGTGTCTTCCTATTTTCAAGCACTCTCCGCAAGGAAATAGAGAAGATGATGAATTCGTTTTGATGGGATAGAGTACATTGGATGGAAACATAACATATAATTAAATTTGCTAAAAATCCCTAGACGATGAAACAACATCTAAGTGTTAATAACATATTAAATCGGCTCAAAACTTATATATTTAAAACGATTGTAATGGTAGAATGCTATGCTTCTGGATTACATAATATATTATAATAGTATTTAATTTATTTGTCTCTGTGCACATAGAGCGCGTTGCGATAAGGCGGCGAAAGCCTGAACAAATTAAAAACCTATATATGTGAGGAAAACTATTTTATTAAGAAAAATAATGATATATAAAGATATAAATAAGTGATTTCAGGTCAATGATAACCATAAAATCATCATTCATTCTTAAAGGAAGCGGTAGAAAAGAGCGAGAGAAAGGGAGGGCATACTCACTACATCTTTGAAGAAGGTAACTTGTCGTCACGTCCTGGTGATCATGATTTATCTCCTATACAAATTGTTTTAAGGTCCCAGCAAATATTTCTCATTCACGTGTATTGTTTGGTTGTGCGGAGTTTATGTCCCTATTCCTCCCAAACCAACGTTCCAAATGGGCCCTCAACGTGGGTGGGTATTTATGTGGAGTTTAGTTTCTACATCGATTATACAATACCTTGAACCTTTAACGCGGGGAATCTTTTCCTTTGCTCGTTTCTTGATTGTCATTTGATGAATCTGTTTCATGAGTGAGAGCGATCAAACAATTATAATGCGTGAAATTACTTGAACCATATCATTATTGTGAAGTCATACGTACTAAACAATCTGAACTAAGTTCAAAAGAATCTTCATTTGGGATCTTGCGGTCAATTCTGAGATGCTTTTCACTCTGTCCAGATAAAGTGATAAAGTCACATATTCCATTTATTAATGTACACATTGAAATCCTATAGGGTTAAGGAAAAACTATTGCTAGTACATCTAAACCACTTAGAAGCATTGGAGGCCCTGTAGGATCTAAAGATTTTCCAAGGAAAGAAAATCTAATAAGTTGCTTACTCATAAAATCTGTTTTGATGAAATTACTCTGAAAGAGCCTATTACGATACAATCGACTCCTGTTGACTAAATACATTACAAAAGTTAAGAAGCTTGATTCTGAAGTAGCGTGGCCGACCCGATTATCTCTGAATGAAGGAATCTATAGTACCATGAATCAGGAAATATGGGATTTGAGAAAATCTTTCTTGTTAGCAATGCTTTCTTTCCAAGTCATTTAATTTATGCAAAATAATGATGATCGAGAACCACAAACTATAAATGAATGTCGAAATCGACAAGATTGGGAAAATGGAAAAGAAGATTAGGCGAGAGCGGGTGTTTAGCTAAAAAGGGAGGTATTTGGACGGTAGTTAAGCGCTTTGAAAATGTTAAGCACATTGGATATAGATGGGTCTTTGTCACGAAAGAAATGAAAATAATGAAATCGTACGATATAAAGCTGCGCTAACGACGCGCAGGTTTTCACGAAGACCGGGTATTGATTATATGAGAGACATATTCACCCGAGTAATGGATGCGATCACCTTTAGATATTTAATACATTTGGCAGTCTCAAAAGGACTAGAAATGCATTTGATGGATGTTGTCACAACATATTTGTATGGATCCATAGATAGTGATATACATGAAAATCACGAAGGATTTACATTGCACAGGCTAAAATTTTCAAAACCACGTGGTATGTATTCAATAAAGTTATAGCGATCTTTATGGACTTAAACAATGCGGTAGAATGTGATCTGATGGTTGAGTACATACTTAATGAAGAAGGATATGTAAATGAATTCCAATCTTGCCCATGTGTATTTATCAAGAAAAATAGAAGTGAGTTTGTGGTCTCCAGTACTATGGATGATTTGGATGAAATAGGATTTGAGGGCTCTTAGAAGCGCAGTGACTAAAGAAAGAATTTGAGATGAAAGATCTAGGTAAAACTAGATATTGCCTCGGCCTGCAGATCAAGTATTTTTCAAATGGGATTTTTATTCATCAATCAACATACATTGAAAAAGTCTTGAAGTGCTTTTACATGGACAAAGCCCATCCCCTTAACTCCCCTATGATTGTAAGATCACTTGAAGTGAATAAGGCCATTTCTTCTAAAGAGAAATAGAGAAACTCCTTAGTCTACGTACCATACTTAAGGTACCATTGGAGCACTAATATATCTTATGGGAGGTGTACAAGGCCGGACATAGCCTTTCGGGTGAGCTGCTTCAGAGATCTGCTCAGCCTTGCTCTTAGGCATTAGACGGAGTAAAACATTTGTTGAGATACCTTCGGTAGGACCAGTGATATGGGGCTCTTTTTATTCTAAAGTACCAAAACCCGGGGTAACTTAGTTATGCGATGCAAGATACCTTTTGGATCCCCATAAAAACGATCACAATTAGGATATGTATTTACTTATGCTTGTCTTTATACATCTCTTGGAGATCCATGGCAAACCATGGGTGGCAGCATCATATCGATCGTTGAGTTATTAACAGCGATACATGAAGCGAAGCGAAGTGCATGGATTTAAGATCCATGATTCGTACCATTCGTGACTCTAGTGTTCTTCCTCCTATTAAACACAGCAACAACATTATATATATGAAGATAATGCTGCTGTATTACTGCTTCAGGCGGATACATCAAAGTATATTTCTCAAGTTCTTTTACCGCATAGGCTTCAAAACAATGGTGATTATAAGCAAATCGGGTCTAGTGATAATCACTGTGATTTATTCACTAAGGCATTACACCTTCGACCTTCAAAAAATTTCGCCGAGATTGGAATGAGGAGACTCAAAGATCTCTGCTGAGATATTGACATCGGGGGAGCGTTAAATACTCAAAGTATCTTTAGCCTCTTTTTTTCCTTCACTGGGTTTTGTCCTGGTTTTCCTAGTAAGGTTTTGTGACGATTATACTTTCAAAGTACATGCTCTTTTCATCGCTAGGTTTTTATTACATTTGAGTTTCACCAGTAAGGTTTTAATGAAGCTGTTATTTGATGTTATGGTCTGGAAGGGTGTTATAAATATTGGATTTTGAATAAACCATAATGACACATGATTATGAGATCACTTAATATATATCTTTGATTACAATGTCATTCATTATGTGCACTCAATTAATGTATCATTTATGTAAAGCACCCAGCATTCCTGGGCTATAAATAGGTGTCGGCATGAATGAGATCATCGAAATTTTCTGCAAAGATTCTCTTTGTCTCTTCCTTATTTCTCTCTAATTCTTTTGATTTACAACACTATTCAATTCCTTTCTAAAAGTATGAATTTAGCCAATTTAGTTGTGTTTGAATGACATTACCGAGTGGCAAAGTAAATTATCAGTTACTTCATGAGTCTAAAATTGGTAGTGGAAACAATTTTTTTATTTTTTACAGAAAATGAACCTTCTCAACAAACTACAACTCTTTAACATATTGGATTTTAGTTTCATAGTACTGAATTTCTATATTCATCTTTCCATAATCTCTGTTTCTCACCCTCTATATAATCTAATGATTCAGGCCTACTTTTCAAACCAAAACTCTCTGGTTTTCTTTAGATTTCATCCATGGAAGGCTTCGGAGTGAAGATTTTTCTCAATGTTGTAGTAGTAATGTTCTTGTCCCAACTCTTAGGTTTGGTTATGGCCACCAGCGGAGGCTTCAGCGTCGACCTCATCCACCGTGATTCTCCTCTTTCTCCCTTCTTTGATCCTTCAAAGACTCGGACGGAGCGGCTGACGGACGCCTTCCGCCGGTCTGTTTCCCAGGTAGGCCGCTTTCGGCCCGGGAATTTAAAGGGAATTGAATCTAGCATAGTCCCATCGGCCGGGGAATATCTGATCAATTTGTCAATAGGAATCCCACCAGTTCCGATCATCGCCATTGCTGATACCGGCAGTGATCTCACCTGGACACAGTGCCGGCCCTGTAACAGCTGCTACAAGCAGGTTCTTCCATTCTTCGATCCCCAGTATCCAACTTATGGGCCATTTCTTCATGTGGAACAGTATTGTGGCTTTGGGAAGGACCGCTCAATAGCAAGCAAAACGCATTCAGGTACTCCTAGCGTGACAATACCGGCGAAATCTGGCGCCGAGGCGGCTCACTGTTGCTTCCACCGCCGGAAAACCAGTTAAGTTTCCCAAGTTTGTGTTCGGCTGCGGGCACAGCAGTGGTGGGATATTTGATGGGAACAGCTCCGGGATAGTTGGCCTTGGAAGTGGGAAGTTGTCCATGATTTCCCAATTGAAATCAACCATAAAAGGCCGTTTTCATACTGTTTGCAGCCTGGTTCCACAGATTCCACCTCCGGCAGGATTAGTTTTGGCACATCATCAGGCATTGTCTCCGGCTCCGGCACCGTCTCCACTCCGCTAGTCCGGAAAAAACCCAACACCTACTACTACTTGACGTTAGAAGGATTTAGTGTGTGAAGAAAGAGGCTATGGTTTTCAGGAAGAAGGCGGAGCTGAAGGCATGTCGTCGATTCGGTTCTGTTACCTTTATCCCAGAAAATTTTTACAGTAAGTTGGAGAAATCTGTAGAAAAGTCCATTAAAGAGAAAGGGAAAAGAGTAAAAGACCCGAATGGAATATTCAGTCTGTGCTACAACACTACAAGAGAGATCAAAGCTCCCATAATTACAGCTCATTTAATGGATGCAAATGTGGAGTTGCAGCCATTGAACACGTTCACGAGAGTGCAGGAAGATCTTGTTTGCTTCACATTGATGGCCACTTGAATATTGATGTTTGAGAACATCAAACCAAGTTAATTTCTTGGTAGGGTTTGATCTCAGGAAGAAGATTGTCTCTTTCATGCCTACTGATTGCTCCCAGCATTAGAAAGTACTCATGCCCTTAAATATAATAACGTCTTGATTGAGATTATAAATCTGAGTGATGCAGAACAAAATAATAATTCGATATCGGGGAAGTTATGTTTCTTTACAAAGGTGAAGTGTATTCATTCTGAAGAATAATAAAATTAAGAAAGCAAACAAATAAATAAAACAAAAAATTATGAACAATATTATACTAAGTCTATAAAACAATAACAGCCAAAGTCTTATAAGCACAGAGAAAATCATAACGGATAAATCCAAAAAGTGCTAACGGACAAATCAAAAAGTAATAACGGATAAATCCAAAAAGTACACTTAAATAAATAACTAATAATAATAAAAATCATTATTGGACTTGGACTTCCTATCTTGTCTAGGCTTAGATATGTGGGTTGAAAGGTACTCGACTCCGGAGGAAAGATAGCATTCCAACAACAAAGGATCAAAATGACAAAGATCATCCTCCTATATCCAAGTAGCATCAGAATCAGGATGACTATGTCATTTGACAAGAAAACGACGAAAACCATCATCTCTAGAAGTCAAAAGCTCGTCATCAAGGATAATATCTACCATTTCCTTAGAATATTGCAACGAAGGCACAATGGGTGGACCTTTGCTAGCTTCACCTGCAGACACACTAAAGGACAAAGTAGAAGGCTCAAAAGTGCTTCGGTAAGGTAGAAAATCCTTTACATTGAAAACAAGGCTAATATCCATGTCATTAGGCAAATTAAGAAGATATGCATTAGAGCATAGTTTACGAATGATAGAATAAGGGCCCATGGCTCTTGAAGAAAGTTTTTTGAAAATGTTTTTGGAATTCTTTTAGGACGAATGCGAACCATGACATATTCACCAACATTAAATTCCTTATATCTATGATGCACATCAGCCGCTAGTTTATACTTTTTATTACTTAGAGAAATTTTTCGCCTAATCTCAACATGTAAGTCATGGATGTGTTTTGTAAAGTTTTCTGTAGGTTCAGACACACGCATGTGAGGTGGTAAAGAAACATTGACAATCGAAGAATCAGATGGAACTTCTTTTGCCACTAATGCTAAGCATATACCAGTCCCAATTCCCTCTCTCTCAAACTTCTTACATTTTAAATATCTGGTACGTTCGGAAGTTTAGAGATGTCACGTTTACCATTGCAACCTTTAGGCTTAGCATGTCTCAAAATAATGTTCTTTGCTGTAGCAAATGAATAAATGTTGTATTTGTAAAATTGGTAACATTAAGATCCATAAAGCCAAAGGGAGCCTAAAAGAATATGGGCAACATCCATGGGTAGCACAATAGATTCATATTTATAATCCCCGTTGAATGGAGACGACACCTTTGAAGGCGACCAGCAGTATGGTCTGAAGCTACTTTAAAGTTTGGATATGGTTCTAGTTTGAGTTTATTTAACAATTTAGTATCCTTAGAAACCACATTCATTGAACTACCCCATCAATCACTAACTTACATTTCTTATCTTCACTCTGGCATAGTTGTGTAGCAGAAAAATATTAGATGCGCTTCCAATTATCATTATACATAATTGTGGATGCACACATTAACCACACCAACACATGCCTCGACATCTGAATTGTGATGAAGATCATCTTCATCACGGGGAATAATCTAAAGGATCAACAATTTGGTCTTATCATCCTCGATCTACTATATTCAACGTAATGCCAGTACACGTCAGAATAGCAGACTCAATATGACCCTTGTGATGACACTTATGATAGACAATCAATGAATTACTAGCCTTAGACTCAATAGGAGAAGCAACAGGAAGAGAGTTACTCAAACTAGACTCTTTGCTCCTAATGTTATTAGGCATAGTATTACCGTTTGATGACATGGACTGTGACTTGGATTGACCTATGTGTGCAAGGAGGATTACATTGAACTTCGACTTCTAAAAGATTTTTGGTATGCATCTCTACGATTAATATGGAGCACCTGATTTAACCATCCTTTGAATATCGAACGATACCATTAACAAAGTGAGTGCGAGAACCTTAAATTGATCCTCAACGACCAGCTACCTAAACCTAGCTTCCTCAAATTTCGCAGAATATTCAGCTACACTAAGAGTCATTTGTTTTAGATTAATCATATTGGAGAACAATTGACCCTTATATGATGGAGGAATGTACTTTTCTTGCAACTTTACTTTCATAACAACCCATTGGGTGATGGGTGGTTCACCTAGACGAATCATGTCTTGTAACACATTATGCTAGTACATTTTAAATTTGAGATCAAGTTAATTTCATTTAGCAAATCGAAGCAGCGTTCACTATGTTCATTTCATACCAATGTTCTTTGGCTGGCAATTAACCAATCGAGAAGAAGAAAGAATTAGGATCCATTCTACCATCAAATTCGAGAACCTTAACCTTAACTTTTTTGTGATGTCCTTTGAGTTGTCTAACTGTCTATCACGATCTCTACCTAATTACAGTAACCTAGGTTGGTATCACTGAGAATGACATCTTCTCTTTCACTTGATTTGGTAGGTAATTTTGTCTTGGTGGTTGGTAATCTAATGAGAAGTTGACATTAGTAGGTTGAAACCGATTACCTAAGTTGAACTGAAGGTCTCCTGTCGTAGGTAAACTCGTGTGAGGTTGAGCAACTGAATTACTACCCATGTTCATTTTACCTAGATTGTCATGCAAACCATTTGTGGATTCAGAAGAACTTGAACCCATAATGTGTGGTGACCCAACGTGTGTTCTAACAACATATTACTTATTGTGTTTGATAACACAAAAGCAGAGGTGTTTTGATTTATTGCACATGCAGGTTTGTTGTTCGAGGTGAATTGACGTTGAGTTAATTGACCACAGGTGAATTTAAATTACTTAATAGGCTGGTGACTGAATCAAATTAGGCTTTGTTGCATCATGGTGATGAGATAATACATTGAACAATCATTTAGATCTTGAGAGAAAACATAGTCTTGATCAAAATTATTAAGTCCTCTCATTGAATCTTTTGTGTGAGTGAAGAAGAAGATTTAAACAATATCCCTTTTGATGGCGACATGCTGAGATAGTCTAAAATTTGGTAGAGAATTTATAAATATATACTAAAGAGCAAACACATATAAAGTGTAATGTGATTTATTTCCCACAGTGCCTGAGTCACGAAAGGATAACTAAAAAAGTATTTTTTTTAATACTCTTTATGCTCCTATCAACTAGCCCAGGAACCTAAAAAAAATAACAAATATACCCTAAATATATGAATATTATTAGTTTTCAAAGCCGAAAATGTACCGAAATTGAAGAACCTTTAGGACACCTACAATTCCTTAGTGAGTTCACCAAGGAATCAAAAGTTGGTGCACAACAATGATGAAGCGACGGTAGCAGAGTGCCAAAGTTGACAGCGACATGAAGTTGAATTCTGTAGAAGCAAAGGAATGGCTCCAAGTTTGAAATCTGGATTCTCACAATAGTTGTATGTATTTAGATGTTGATCTTTCCCCAGTCAGTTTGTCAAATCTTCTCAATTTTGGTTCCGATAAGAGTTATGGTTTTGATCCCAAGTGTAGTGCTTCGATTTTATGGTGCTCTAAGTTTGGGGTTTGGCGTGATTTTCTGGAAATGCCTCACTTTCGATGACGATGGATTGAAAGTCGTCTCGGGGGTTTGTATTGAAGAGCAAGATGTGTTAAGCACCAGGTGCCGGCCAGGTGTGGAACCTGGGTAAATAGATCAAATTCAGGGATGATTTGGAGTTTGACAGTGTTCTTGTGATCTCGAATGAGTTGATCTCGATACCAAATTGGCGCGAGGACAAATATAACTTGATCTGGATCGAAGTTTTGCTAAATACCAAATTGATCTTGAGCAAAATAATAACTTCGATCTCGGATCAAGTTATGTTACTTATATACCAATTGATATGATTAAATTTCTGAAGAATAATAAAGTCAGAAAGTAAACAAATAATAAATAATTGAGTTTTCAAAATTATATCAAATGTATATCAAAAACAACATAGAGTTTTGTTATAGTACCAGCAGAAAATTCGCGGTCAATCCAAAAAGTGCTAATGAATAAATAAAAAAGTGCTAACAGATAAATCAAAAAGTACTAACGGATAAATCCAAAGAGTACAATTAAATAAATAACTAATATGTAAAATATTATTGGTCTTGGGCTTCTCATCACCTAAACCTGGGCTGAGCTTATTCCATGCCCCATCAAGTACTTTGGGAAAAGGTGGGATTGTTGTTCTGTTTTGGAAGATAATAATTACATTTGATTCTTGTTTTTAAATACCAGTGACAGATATGTGTTGGATTGGTTTTCTATGAGAAATTTGGTCTTCATTTAGTATTTTCTGGTAATTGTTTGCACAATCTCTTCATATTCTATAGTAATATTTTCTATTCAATTAGTACTCTATATTCAATGTGATGTCTAAATTTCCTTAAACAGAAAATTAATGAAAATTAGAAATTTTTTTTATTTATTAGACCACTTTTTTTTACATCTATATATTCACTTTGCATTACATTGTGTACATTCTTTATGGTGCATTCACTCACTGGGACTTAAGCCTGAATCCTCATCTCTATCTGGCTTGGAGCTTTTTAACCACTTGAGCTAGGTCTTATTGACTTGTACTACTTATTAACAATGAAAATAAACATTTAGAGTTGATTTCATAATGTCGTCAAACAAAATATATTTTAAGAAGGGTTTTCAAAAAGTAAATCTTATATTTTTTTGGCTCAAGTTTGTTGAACTTGAACATAAATTTTTCTTTAATTTTTATTTTATAGCAATTATTTTTTAACTTATCCAGCTGATTGAACTATCGTGCTATTATGTATAATGGGAAAATTACTATTCATATTTTTTTATTATTTATCTAAATATTAAAAAAAAAAAATTTACCTGAAAGAGGTCCCATTTGTTTAAAAATCAATCTATTTTGAGATTAAATTTTAGTAAATTTGAAACTATTGTCAAGGTTACTTTTATAAGAGGTGATTCTCATAAATATTTTCGGGATTTGTCCCCTTTAAACCAAGGGATAACGGTTTAAAATAGACAAATCTAAAAAACAATTGCAAAATTAATCTCTTTATTTGAAATCCAAACACAAATACAAAAAGACACACATTCAAAAAAAAAATATCAGAGTGATTTATTTATCATGTGGGGTTTTATATTTGCAATTTTAGGTATATCTTTGTCCGAAATTGGATATTTTCAAGAAGTTACTTTTACAAATAACTTTTGAGTTTGTCACTTTTAAACCAATTTCTCCTAATCCAAATACCCTCAGGAAAATTGGTTATTCTGGGGAGAGTTTTTGGCTGAAACAACCAGGATTGATTAGCACACACTAAGGATAGCTGAAGGCACCACCATAGAATAGAGGGGATGTTGTTGAGTTGCCTAGAGTAGGTAAACTTGAATTTGAAGTTGATCATATAAATGACCAAAAGAGTAGAAAAGAAATATAGCAGAGTTTAGTACTGTAAAAAAGTATGCTCTTCTACTGCCAATATATATGCCCTTGCTGCCATGACTATAGTTGTTGCTGCCAATCATCCCAGAACAGTGCTTTGTTTTGATGAGGTTGAAAATGATGAAGACTACGCGGAATAGATGGATGATTTCAAAGGCTATGAAGAAAAGAAAGCCATGGCCATATTTATCATGCTCCAAACCCCTGAAACAAGCCTTGAAACAACAATGTTGGATGTGCATAAAGTCTACGCAATCATCTTTACATTGGTTAAGAATGGGAAGACTTTTGAGTATATAAGCATGGACGTCCAGTTGATGAGGCGCTTGGGGAAAAGCCCAAAATCAAAACCGTGAGAGAGCAGGTCGAGTGAATGATATCGTACAATATAGGGTGAGGATGGGGATAGGAATTAAGTGGGTTTCCTAACAGTAGTGATAGACTTAAGCGTGTAGGTGGAAACCGAAAAAACTGATATGGTGGGCTCCCTGTACTACTACAAAAACAATTAATGGTGTCACTACTTTTGGTGTCATTTGTTAAAATAATGACATAGTATGACTTAAAATTCATAAAGGTGACACATCATATAAAAAATATTTAATTGGATGCTAGTTTTAGATTTGTGGTGTCATTTTCTGAAAAGTGACACCATATGAAATTAAAAAAAAAAAATTGTGTTGGAGTAGCTAGATAATGCTAATTTAGATTATTGTGTCGTTTTCTGAAAGTGACACCATATACAAAATTTTAAATTTTATAACTATATGGTAATTTTATTATATATACTAATTAGGAATATAAAGTAACAAAGTTTATTATTGTTGCATATCAATGATATATAAATTTTGACCATAACACTTTCATAATATTCTTCTATCTTTTCTTGCATTCATAAACCTATGAGAGTTTTTTTATAAAGTATAATCACAATAAAATAATATAAAAAATGATTTCTTTGATATCTCCAATAAATAAATTTAAATATATTCAATAAATAAGTTCCTTTATCTTAAAATAAGTAAGAATTTTTATGTATAAAATAATTTATAATCATAGTCATTTCTATATAAGTAATTATAGAGAATAATATTTTTAATATATTTTGTTTTAGATATTTTTTAATAAAGTGAATTGTGTATGCATAATAATCCTATTTATTCTTTAATTGTTCACTTGTTTAAGAAATTTTTTTTTAGGTTGTAATATTTATAAATACTTGTAAAATTCTAAAAAGTCTTTCCAAATGAATTATAGGGAAAAATATTTTAATATATTTCGTTTCAATAATTTTGGAATAAATTGATTTCCTATTATTTTTTAAATGATAATCTTATAATTAATTTATATATAAGTAATTATAAAGAAGAATATTTTAATATATTTTGTTTAGATAATTTTGAATTAAAGTGATTTATTTTAAAAAAAAATCAATAATAATTTTATTTCTTGTTTAATTGGTCAATTCTTTTAGAAATGAATTTTTTAGGTTGTAATATTTTTAAAATTTTCTAAAAAAACTCTTTCCAAATAAATTATAGAGAATGATATTTTAATATATTTTGTTTAGATAATTTTAAAATAAATGATTTATTGTTATAATTTTAGATAATTTATGGGTTAATCAACCATATCCTTTACGTTAAAAGATATGATATTCATATTAAATCCAAATCCTAAAAGCTTGAGTTTGTAAGTAAGTTGATAGTTTAACATGATATTAAAGTTTGATCTGGTAAGAGCTTGATCTACCACACATGACGAGAGTGTTGGAAGGGTGTTAAAATCATGGACGAAAATGTCGTGATATATCATTGATCGATATATCGTCGATATTTTGGGTGCCGGGTCTTCTCGACATGATATCAGAAAACGACAGTCGATCGAGGGAAAAATTGGAAAATATCGATCAATATCGGCTATATATCGGTTATGGCCCGACATATCGGAATCAAAATCAATAAAAGTTGTAGCCGTGCAGAAAAATGCAAAAATCATTTTTAGGCAGTATATCATTGTGCTAATTTTGAGGGTGCAAAAAAAAAAAAACTTAAGGTGGGTGTCTAGTTGCTCAGGCAAGTAAATGATAAATGAAAAGATGTGAAAGAGAAAATGAAAAGTCTTTTCTTAATAATTAATATCATTTACCGTATGTCTTCCTTAATAATTACTATCATTAATTATTTGTAGAAAATAGAAGAAGATTAAGAGAGGGTTGGAATTCTTATGTCTTCCTTAATAATTGTTATCATTAATTATTATAAAATTGGGCTTAAGAGAATGGTAGGAGAGAGAAAATGAAGGTCTTCATTTCATATACCTTCAAACTAATTTTGATATATAAATTAAATCTATATTAAAATTTTGATATTATACTTCTCCGATATATCAAAAATCAATCACAGATATATCCGTAAAAACCTATATTTTTATCTTTGGTTAAAAGACATGATATTTATATTAATTTGATAGTATTCGTTTTCAAATGTAACACCAATTAATCTACTTTGGTGTCACTTCCAAATGTATCACCCATTGGTACCCTCTCTGGTGTAAGTGGATAGGGTGATGCTATGTTATAGTAAAACCTTCTATTTATGGTGACTTATTATAAATGTCACCATATGTTTTTTATCTTGTAGTTTCGGCAAATGGTGCTTCACATAAGGCATGAGCTCAAATGCTATGAAGGAAATCTTGGTTTGAGGGAAGTTTGTTTGAAGGGAGGATTGTTGGGTATGCACCTAATGTCCCATATTGGTTGTTGGGTATGCGTGGTCGAATTCCGAGGCGGTGAGGGCTCAGTTTTCGAGAGGCAGAGGTAGTGCGAGACACTTGGCATGTGATGAGTGGTTCATGGGAGTAATCACGATGTCAAGTGCAAAGTCAAGTCGTGAAGGCCAAGTGGGTAAGAGACATGTGGTAACACACGATCGGAGAGAAATCCAAGGTAGATGGATAAGGTGATAAGGGTAATCCAAGGAACCAATGGGGTATTGACATGTGACCAAAAAGTACTCTACAAACTTGACTTTAGACCAAACAATTTGGTAGGAAGGGAAAAAAGGAGGAGAAAGAGAAAAGGGGGAGAAAGCTTAGAGAGAGAAGCTCAACCTTCTCTCTAGGTTTCCAAACGATCAAGCAAGCAGTTCAGACGAAAAAGGTAACCATGAAAGGTTCAGATGAGGCCAGAGCGAAGTTTTGACCAAACTTGAAATGGTCTTCTCCTACTTTTGTTATTTTCTACCCTAAGGGTTGTGTGATAGTGTCTTGCCTCAAGGTGAATGTTTGGTTGCATTTTGAACCATAGAAAGCTGCTCTTGTTTGATCTATGCATTAGCCAAACTTTAGGACTAGTTTTTGGATAGGAAATAAAGGGAATTTGGTAGTGAGTCCTTCAGGTAAATTATAGTCACATTAGTGAACTTGATGTTAGGCTTTTGAATTACCCAAATCGGACCTCTATAGCCTAAGTTATGGTCCATTTACCCTAAATAGTCTAAATTAGACGTACATTCGGATTGGCCTGCTGAAGTCGGTGATTTAAGAGCGGCAGGCTAGTCAGCGGCAGGCTGGTGGCTAGGAGTCAACCGTCTAGGATTAGCCATCTAGGGCTAACTTGACCAAGAGAGGTGGTCTCGTCTAGGAAGCCGGATGATAGTGTGTCCCAGGAGGTGATCGACTAGAGTCGGTAGTAGGGTCGTGAAATCCAACCGAGATGACCATAACTTCTTTGTCCGAACTCCGTTTTGGGTGTTCTTTGACTCTATGGAAATCCCATTGAGTCAAAATTCTAGCCATATACTGTGGAGGACAGTGGATGAACATAACCTTCTGAAATCTATGTTTTTAAAGAACACATTATTAGAGTGATATGCTCGTGTAAAGACCTCAACTTTAGATGAAAACCATAACTTCTTGTGGCTTTTGTTTGGGTGTTCTTGGACTCTATGGAAATCCCATTGAGTTTAAATTCTAGCCATGTGCCTGTGGAGGATAGTGGTTAAACACAACCTTCTTGTCTATGTTTTTTGCACCTAGTGTGCGGAGTTATGCTCATTATTAGCCAGTGAATAGTCGGGTTTTATCTTGTTAATTTGTGACATGTTGTAGGCTATTGTATGTATTGGGTAGGATTACTATAGGATAGCCTAAGGAAGAACTATATGAACTGTTGTTTGATATGGATTGATAAATGCTAATATGTTTGAAACTATATATATATATATATATATATATATATATATATATATATATATATATATATATATATATATATATATATATATATATATATATATATATATATATATATATATATATATATATATATATATTGGTATTAAATATATAGAACATATGCTTCTTATATATGTTTACTTATTATTAGCATGAAGTACAAGCGGTAAAGGAATGATTGTGTAGTGTGCATCCTTACATGTAACATGAAATTGCAGTGGCATAATTTGCATTGCATATGCTAGAACATCTGACATGGCAAGGTGTGGGGTCATGGTAGAGATCGACAACATGTTGGTAGTTAGATGGTGTGTAGTGGGTGCACGGTTATTAATGGCTACTGTGTTTGGTGTTGGATTGGGTGGGGCTCAGTTAATAGGACAACGTCTGATGAGTTATGAAATAAAAATATAGCGACAATATCTCATGGGCCTTAAACAGAGTTGGGATAGATTCCCCTAAGGTGAAAGACCCCGATTTGTGAGGTTAGACATGATCACACATTGGTGGCATCAAAGTGCAGGCTTGTGAGCAAATGGTGCGACACCAAGAATCCACTACCCATTAACAGGCACAAAATTGTAAATGAAAATATGAATATAAAATGTAATGAGTCAAAGAAATGATCATTAGATGTCATGAAAATGACGGTTGTTCACATATAGGCTTAGGCATTGTGTGAGGGAGTCGGTGAGGACTCGGGACATGGAATAGGGTTGAGTTACATTCTCATCCATGTCATGTAAACATTCGAGTAGGAATGTGCATATTTCTACTTAAATGTATGTGTGTGTTTGATGTTGCATGGGCATAGGTGTGGAGTAGCCCACTTGCGCAGAGATTATCACTGCGGGCTGATCCTTACCGTGGGACCCCCTTTCAAGTACACAAAGTGACCGCCCGGGGCGGTGGAGTGAAGAAAGGCGGGTTAATGTATCAAGTATTTTGTAGAACAGTGAATAATAGTTTAAATATATTTTGGCATGCCGTGTAAAAGGTTTGTACATCAAACTCTTGTGAAATATTATAAGAAATTGGTTATTTGTAAGAAATTATGCAGAATAAGTTTCGCTATATAGAACATCATGAGTGTGATATCGGGGCCCCAGAGTATCTATTGGTTTCATTTGGATGACGGGTTCATCAAGCGGGACTATTTTAGTTTAGAGGCGTCAAACGGTATCAGATCTTAGGTACACGAAATACCTAGGACTGATGGGACACGGGTTTAGATCAGCCATTCATTGTGCACTTTGATGATTGATATGTGTGATGTATTGAATTGTATGAAATATATGAAATGGTATGAACAACAGTTAAAGCATAACCTTAAGGGTTCGAAGCAATAATGAACATGAAAAATTTCGAAATTGAATTGAAATTGTATTATTGGTTGGCGATTACTTCCCACTAAGGAAAATCAGTGATGACAGGTTCGTTCATGTATTTAATCATTGGTGGGCATGTGCACTACTAGTTATACTGAGATAGAGATTTAAATAACTTTGTTGTCGTTTGACATGTGTAGATGGCAAGTCGAGGGTGGGGATGTAGAGGTCGTCCACGAGATGCTAGTCAAGCACCACCTGTCTTTGATCAACGGGGCTTTGGAGCCGCTGGGCGCTGCATTTGCTGGTTTGCTGAGAATAAGTGCGGCTGGAGTTAAGGGAGGTCGGTAACCTCAGGTTTAAGTCACATCATCCTCGATATTCACAAGGGGGGATCAATGGTGGCGGACCATTTGTTTCGTGGTCAGAGAAGATGTGGAGGCCATGGAGATCACCTCTAATGCGACCAAGATCAGACTAGATGCATTCCCGACTAGAGGGTGAGTCGAGTGTGGTGGGACTTGGTTGAAACTCTCTAGGGACTTAAGAAATGATGACTTTGTCCCTAGGTTCCGATGTTATAGGCAAGTACTTTACGGGCACTACTGTAGACGTAAAGTGAGTTCTGGGATTGAGTGGGAACGATGACAATGATGGTGCGATGGCTAAGTTCATAGAGTTAGCGGATTTGTTGATAGTATGTGGCTGGATATATGGCGAGAGTGAGAGGGTGAAAATGAATTTGAAGGTTGTCCGTGGAGCTAAGATTGGCAGGACTCCTCCTATAAGACATGGACTCTATGGTGGGATGGCTTCATGACCATAGAGAGAATAGAGGGCGCCTGGAGCATCAGGCATGGGTGTTGGTAGCGAGAGGAAAGTCGGTCTTCTTCTGGACCGGAAAGAAGCGAGCTTTGATTGCAAAGGGTTTGAGTTGGTGTGGAGGCAAAGAGTTGAACCCGGGGCTCTAGTCGGGTGGGATAGACGATTTTGTTGTCACGGCCTGGGCATAGACGGGATTGCTGAGGTAAGAGGTCGGAGGGTTTTCCCGGGATGGCGTAGTCCCGGTCATCGATTGGGACGGGACGAGACAATTTATTACTCCATCATAGTAAGGGTCGGAGGAACGATGCTCCAGTCTGGGTGTATCGACACCACCCTGCGTAGATAGGCAGAGAGAGCCAAAGAAAGCATGGTGGGCAGGGGCGGGGCCCTGGCGAGTTATCAGGGGATTGGTTGTCTACACCATCGCTGCGTGGCCGAGCCAACGGATCAATCGATCCTCTGGTGTTTTTGCTATTTCGCCTATGGGCAAGGACATTATTTGATTTTGGTGCATTGCATTCATTCATCGTTGCATCAGTTGTGCGAGAATTGAGCTTAGAGGTTGAGACCTTGGAAAAGCCCCTATATGTGAGTTCTCCCTTAGGGACTAGGGTGAGTGTGGACCTGATATGTCGGGGTTGCGAGTTAGTCTCTAAGTTCACTCAGTGGACTAAGGGTCATGGATATCGGGATTCGCGTCATCCTTTGGATGGGCCAGTTGTGGCGCATCTAAGTCGTCATCGATTGTGAGCGTAGGAGGGTTATCGCTTGCACATAGGATGGTACTCGTGTTACGTTTCATGGGGATAAGCATGATTTTTTGCCCTAGACCATGTACGATTCCAAATGGCACGGACAATTGACGGGTTGGCTAGCAAGCCTTACCCTGGAGGATGAGGTGAGATAAGACTTGGATCTCCTCATCAGCGAGTATGAGATTTTTCGGATGAGTTACGAGTTGCCTCCATGGGGATGTAGACTACGCCATTGAGTTACACCACGGCTTGCGTCACCCATCTCAATGACTCCGGATATGATGGCACCAGTTGAGTTGTAGGAACTCAAGGTCTAGATACAGGAGTTGCTGGACAAATGATTTATTAGATCGAGCACTTCACCATGGGGCACTCCGGCTTTGTTTGCGAAGAAGAATGACAAGACCTTTCGACTGTGCATTGAATACCGACAATTGAATAGGGTTATGATCAAGAATCGATATACCTTATTGAGGATTAATGACTTGTTCGATCAGTTGAGAGGGGCGTGGCCTACTCCAAGATAGATCTTTGCACCGGATATCATCAATTGAGAGTTAGGGAGACTGATATCCCAAGACAGCGTTTAGGACGGAGTATGGGCACTTTGAGTTCAAGGTGATGCCCTTCGGATTGACAAATGCGCCAGCAGCATTCATGGATCTCATGCATAGGGTGTTCCAACACTATCTAGATCAATTCGTCGTGGTCTTTGTAGAAGACATTTTGATCTACTACCAGTATGAGGAGGAACATGAGGATCATTTGAGGGTCGTTCTATAGATTTTGAGAGGCCATTAGTTGTACGCTAAGTTCAGTAAGTGCAAGTTTTGTCTTACTGAGGTGAGATTCTTGGGGCACGTGGTGTTGGCTTTAGGCGTGTCATGGACCTCGAGCAGGTCGAGGCTGTGATGAGTTAAGAGAGGCCGAGGTCAGTCTTCGAGATACACATTTTCTTGGGATTAGTAGGGTATTACAGGAGGTTCATCAAGGATTTCTCCGACTAACTGACACCTGCTTCAAGGCCCGACCGAAGGAGGTTAAGTTTGAGTGGAATGACGTGCGGCATTCCCGGGGAGTTGAAAAGGAGGCTTACTTGACTCGACCGATAGTCTCGGAGAGGGCGAGTACCTGATGTGTTGTGATGCCTCGAAGGCAAGACTGGGATGCGTTTTGATGCAATCCGGGAGGGTAGTAGCTTATGGTTCCCTCCAGTTGAAGAATTATGAGCAGAATTACCCCACACACGACATGGAGTTGGCGGCCTTAGTCTTTTCCTTGAAGGTGGCTCCATTTACCTGCTCTGAGGAAACGATTTAAGGCGTATTCGGACCAAAAGAAGTCTAAGGTACATCTTCGCGGTGGGACTTCAATATGAACCTTTCGGGTGGATGGAGTTCTTAGAGGATTATGACTTCACTTTGCGTACCACCACGGTAATGCAAATGTGGCCAGTGCTGATCGAATTCATGGGAGCATTAGCAGTCATAGCCGGGAGTGGCGGATCTTTCGAGACTATGGGGCGGTTTGTTCTGATTATAGTAGTGGCTCGAGGGGTACTTTGGGGAGTTTAGTAGCTGTAGTCCTATTGACCAGTGATCAAGTCCTTGGGCGGAGACGCGAGAGATATGGTGTCCATCGAGGTGGTATAGTCAGTCATAGGTGATGAAGGAATTTGGATCATCCACCTGAATGGTAGTCTTGATTATAGAGGGCGGGTGGTGGTTCCTCAATTGACGGATCTGAATGGCGGAGATCCTTAGGGGTTCACCTCGATTTGATGTGCATCGGTGTACGAGAAGGTGTATAGATCGCCGTCCTTCGGTACCTCTTTGGGATGGGATGAAGAAACACGTCAGGGACTTTGTTCGACGATGCCTCACGTGTCGACGGGTTGAAATTTGACAGAAGCAGCGGACTACTCCGGCCATTGGAGGTGGTGAGTGGAAGTGGGAGCATATCACGATGGATTGACCACGCACCCATGGATACTGGAGACATGATGGTTATGGGTGATTGTGGACCGTGGCGAAGTGGCACATTTTCTATGCGAGATGACCTTCTGCCCGGAGGAATTTTGCGATTATGTCAGAGATTGTCTGGTTACATGGAATGCGATGTCTCCGCCCAGTGACCGGATAGAGATCCCAGATTTACGACACACTTTTGGAAGAGCTTCCAGAAGGCCATGGGAACACAATTGACTATGAGCATTGCATTTCATCCTCAGAGCCGGATAATTCGGTCGGAGGGACCATCTACAGTTTTAAAGGACGTACTGCGGTATGTGTCTGAATCATAGGGTAGTTGGGATGAGCACTTGCCATTAGTGGAATTCACCTACAATGATAGTTATCAGGCAAGTATACAAATGACACCCTATGAGGTTTTGTATAGGAGGCCATGCCCGATCACTATTCTTTAGACCGAGAGGTGGGAGAGAGCTTAAATGTTGGTTGGATCGATTAGAGACACCTCGGAGAAGGTGGTTAATCGACGGTGTCTTCTTACTACTCGGAGTCGGCGGAAGGCTACGCTAACAGCGACATGAGCTGTAGGTTTGAGATTGGGTGATCCGTCTTCTTGAAGGTAATGCCTAAGAGGAGTGGTCGAGTTCGTAGTGGGGAGAGAGAAGCTTTCGTAGGAGGTTCATCGGGCCCTTCGAGATACTCGAGAGGGTGGGCACAGTAGTGTACCGGTTGGCATTACCGCCTAGTATGTCTAGCGTTCATGAGGTGTTCCACGTCTTCATGCTCCAGATCTAGCTCATGTAGTGGATTAGGGAGATATTACTGTTAACACGGATGAGACCTTTGAGGGTGGTGTGTCATGGATAGCCGAGGGATCAGGTATTGCGGCCAGCGCCAAGACCTTGAGCTAGTGAAAGTCTTTGTGACTGCCCAGGTGGAGTGGAGGAGGCAACGTGGGAGCGCGAGGACACGATGCGGGCCACTGATCCCTTCTTGTTTAGGGACGAAGGTACACATTTTCATTGTTTAGTAATTAAATGACTATTTGGCATGAGATAGTGCATTGTATGTCAGTGATGTTGAGCTCATGCATGGAATTTCGGGATGAAATTCTTTTAAAGTAAGAATGTAAACGAGAAAATTCAATTTTTAATGAAATTCGCGGTAATTTCGATTAATCGAAATTTTTTATATCTCGATGGCAAACGATTTGCCGCAGTTGAAATCGTCTCGCGAAATCTAGCTACGTTGAATTCAAAGAGCGGTCGAATTTCCGCTGAAGGCGCCGTGGGGACACTTGGCACGTGATGATTGGTTCATATAGTACCATGTGTCAAGTGCAAGGTAAGTCAAACAAAGAGCCCAAGTGGGACCCATAAGAGACATGTAGCAACACATGATTGGAGAGAAATCCAAGGTAGATGGATAAGGTGATAAGGGTAATTTAATGAGCCAATGGGGTAATTACATGTGGCCAAAAAGTACTCTCCAAACTTGACTTTAGACCGAACAATTCGATAGGAAGGGAAAAAGGAGGAGAAAGAGAAAAGGGGGAGAAAGCTTAGAGAGAAGCTCCGCGCTTCTCTCTGGGATTTACCAGCGAGTGACAATGGTTCTCGGGCAGAAGAAATGGATTGTGAGTTCAAGTAGAGACCGGAAACGGGGAGTTTCAACAAACTTCGAGAGGTAGGTCTTCTCCTACTTTTGTTATTTTCTATCCTAAGGGTTGTGTGGTGGTGTCTTGCCCCAAGGGGAATGTTTAATTGCATTTTGAACCATGGAAAGCTACCCTAGTTTGATCTACGCATTAGCCGGACTTTAGGATTGATTTTTGGGTGGGAAATAAAGGGAAGTTGGTAGTGAGTCCTTCAGGTAAATTGTAACCACATCAGTGAACTTGATGTTAGGCTTTTGAATTACCCAAATCGGACCTCTATATCAGTTGTAAGTCAGTTTACGAACCGATCTCAGTGATGCGGCTGATTGGTTGGTTGGAGAGTCGGCCATTTGGTGACCGGCTGGTAAATGGTGGAGTGGCCGACTAGGAGTCAGCCTGCTAGGAGTCAACCGTCTAGGAGCTGACCGGCTAGGAGTCAACAGTCTAGGAGTTGACCGGCTAGGTAGGCATTGGGATCATATGAGGTATCTGAGTTGAGACGACCATAACTAACAAATCTGAACTCGTTTGGGGTGACTGTGACTCATGAAGCCAGTGGGATAGATTCTATCATATACTATGGAGGATAGTGATTGAACATAAAATTCAAACCTGTCTTTTCTAGGTGTTGGCCGGCTAGGGCTGGCCAGCTAGGGCTGGCTATTCATGTGAGCCTCGGCTTTGGACGACCATAAATTCTTCGTCGAACTCCGTTTTTGTGGTTCGCCAGACTCTGTAGGTATTGAGTCTAGATTCCAGCCATGGTCTTGTGAAGGATAGTGCTTAAACACAACCTTTCTGAAATCTATGTTTTGCACCAAATTAATGCGGGTTGCTTTCGGTTGTGTCCGAAAGTGAATATTGGGTTTCTTTCATGGCCATTGCATGGCATGTTGTAGGTTGTTGTAATGGGTAGTAATTACTATGAGTTAGCCTAAGGAAGGTGTATGACTTTATTGTTTAGTCATGGATTGATAAATGCTAATATGTTTGCTTGGTAATTGGCATGAAGTACAACTGATGAGAATGATTCATGTAGTGTGCATCATACATGTAACATGAGAAATTATAGTGGCATAATTGCATTGCATATGCACTAGAACATCGCATGACATGGGTGTGAGTGCATGGTAAAGATCGACACTATGTTGGTGTTCGATGGTGTGTAGTGGGTACATAGTTATTAATCAACACTGCGTTTGGTGTTGGATTGGGTAAGGCTGGTTAATGGAGACGGCGTCGAATGGTTGCGAATCTGAAATAGTAAAGAACATTATACGCTGCGTATCAGCAAGTTGAGATAGATTCCCCCCGGGGTTAAAGACCCAAATTTATGAGGTTAGACATGATCACCAACGGTGAAAGCCTGTCAAAAGTGTCACGGGCTTTGGGCCCATGGTGCGACCTGAAGTCACTGCCTGTATGACGCGAATTGTAAATGAAAATATGAATATAAAATGTAATGAGTCAAAGAAATGATCATTGGATGTCATGGAAAATGATGGTTGTTCACACATAGGCTTAGGCATTGTGTGAGGGAGTCGATGAGGACTCGGGACATGGGATATGGTGAGTCACTTTCTCATCCATTGCATGTAGACATTCGAGTAGGAATTTGCATATTTTTACTTGAATGTGTGTGTGTTTGATCACTGCATGAGCACTTAGGTGGGAAGTAACCCTTGTAGGAGATTATCACTACTGGGCTATACTCACCCCATCGTGGGACCCCTTTAGTTTGAAGACGGCGCTCCTTGGTGTGTGAGTTATGAAGAAGGCCATTTGTGGCACTGAAGCATTTTTTTAAAATATATTAGAATAATCTAGTTTTAATATGTATTGGCATGTAAAAGTGTAAAAGAGTTGTACATCAAACTCTTGCGAAATATTATAAGAAATTGGTTATTTGTAAGAAAATTATGCAGGAATGGGTCTCGCTATATGAGACAAGTGAGTGTGATGTGAGCTTGCTGATATCTCTACAGGAGTTTCCGCGGGTTGGCCAGATTTGTCATAAGACCCCGAGACGGGGCATCACATTATAAGTATATAAGCATGGATAACATCCAATTGATATGAGGCATTTTAGGGAAAAAGCCTAAAAACAAAACCATGAGGGCTTAGATTCCAAGTGGATAATATCTGGAGGTGGGATAATGGGTTTGGCTAGATGGGCCGACCCACTTTATTATATTTTTTGGTGGGAGCGAAATAACACCGAATAGGTCTGAGGCCATTAGGGCCCAGATTGGTGACCCACTTGGCCCATTTTTATTTTCATTTTTTTAATGACTACATATTTCTAATTATTAGAGTATTAGTTTCATATAAAAAAAAAAAATATAAAATAGTTGTTTCTAGAAAAATATTAAAAATATATATATATATATATATATATATATATATATATATATATATATATAACTATAATAATTTATTTTGTATAATCTTTTAAGAGAACATAAGAATAAACTATAATTATTTCAAAGCTGTTTTACAAAAAATATAAAATTTGTGTAAATTGTTATTATTTTAATATTTTAATGACGAGGCTCATTTTGTATGACACTCATAGGCTGAGCTAATTTAGCCGAACCACAGACTAATAAAAGTGGGAGAATTTGAATTGGCTACAGCTGACCCCACCTCGGGTGCGGGCCCACCTGTCGACTTTTGGTGGACCCCGGCCTCGGCGAGCCACCATATCCCTTGGGACCTCCCATTCATGGCTGCAAGCCTCGAACACGGGACCCTAGGGCTTAAGTACCCAGTTCTTCGTAGTGGGTACCAAGCTAGTACTAGCTCGGTTGTTTTCCTCATCAGGCTGTTTGAGTGAAAATGGCGAAATCCTGGAAACGTGGGAACGCAGATCATCCTGGCCTTAACACATTGTGAGGTCCCACTTTGGGGCCTACCGCGGAGTGGAGCCATCGTCGCCGGGTCCTTAGATGGTTCTCCTCGCTCCACTAAGGATATCCGCACTTCTGAGTTTCTTTCGCCTCCCTTGATTGAACGAATCACCCGAAGCTTAGGATCATGAGGCATCCTGCTTCACGTGGCCTTATGCTCTGATACCAATCTATCTTTCACGATACCACCTTATCCCCTTATCCCTTGACACACCCCCACCCCGCTTCGGTGGGCGTCTTGAAGCCACTCCTGAAATCCCAGTAGTTACCTCCTAACGTCTTAAAAACTCTGTGAAGCGAAGCCGTGTGCTTGCTAAAACCTCTATAAAAAAAATTTTCTTTTTGCTAAACTTATGATTTTATAAAATTTCGTATATGGCTGCATATAGGTTATATCCCCAAATCTGTATGTCAGTTTACACTTTATGTCAAAATATAGCCTTGACGCCTGCTTACATTTCTCACGAAAACTACTCTATGTACATACATATCTTCCGTTATACATATTCAAAATGTTTTCTTACATAATATTCTTACTAACAGCACTTATTTGTTCTCAGGACAAACCCCTTGATCCAGCGTCTTGCGTACTTGTACACAGAAAATAGTTTTTAAATACAAAATAATAGATAAGCAGGCTCGGTGAGTGTATGCTTTTATAAAAGGTTTTGCTTTTCGGAAAACATCTCAAAATGTAAAACTCTCTTTTACAAATATTTTCCAGAAGCTTTACTTTGCTTTGCTTGCTTTAAAGTTTCTAAAACTTTTCTTTGCTTGCTTGCTTTTGTACTTGCTTGCTTTTAAAAGTTTATAAAACTTTTCAATACTTGCTAACTTTGCTTTGTTTTTTCTTTAAAAGCATAAAACTCATTTCTTGCTTGTAGAAGTTTATAAAACTTCTCTCAAATTTCTTTAACACTTTGCTATATTGTTTGAAAAGTTTCTTAAAACCTTTTCACAAACCTTTTACTTTAAAAGTTTCTCAAAACTTTCATAAAAGCGGGAGCACAGGCTCGACGCATTCTTTGAAAATAAAGCGGGAATTTGGGCTCAACCGTTTGCTAAAACTCTCGGAAGCCTGGGCGACTGAAGGAGACCAATGGTTGAATTTTTCAAAACTGTATGTGTGTAAACATCAACCACTTTGGGCTGTTTTTGCTTCGTACCTGAGTGAACACGGAAGCACAGGCGGCCGTGCGATTAGGACTGTGTCCGCATCACCTCGGTGAATATGGTGGAATTGACTGGAGTCGCCATCACCATAATTTAGTTAAACTCATAACATATATACTCACATGCGTGCCACGGTCTCCTTTAAATGCATGATGTATGTCCTAAGTTTAGGCCGAGCCGAAGCTAAATGCATATGAGATCCTAACACCAGTGCCACGTCTGAATACCTCCCAGCCAGGTTTCTTAGAGCAAGGCATTTTTCTAAACATTCTTTGCTTGCTTGCTTGCTCTTTGAAAATGGTTTTACAATTTAAAACCATTTGCCCCCTTTAACGAAAAATGGTTTAATTATTGAAAACCATTTACTTACTTGCCGCTGAAAAGTGGTTTTAATTTAGAAACCGTTTACTTTTCAAATGGTTTAACTCAAAACCATTTGGCAGCGAATGGTTTGAACTCAAAACCATGAAATACCAGTGCAAAACAGTTTATAATAATAATAATAATACACTAGTATTTGGAAAATGAGTTTAGAACACTCACCTCTTTGCTTGCTAAACTTGAGCATAGTTCCACAACTTTCCCGCCTTTGTTTTTAGCCTACACACTCGGTATATTGATCACACACGTCGGCCTGGCAAGCAATTTGCACACTTTGTGCTACAATTAAAATTTCGGAAAATATGTGGGCCCCGAATGCCATTTACGAGGCATATGGCTGGGTCCCAGACTAAAGGGACTTTCCATGTTAAGCAATATTTACGCGAAATTATGTCTGACTGTCTGAATAAAATCCTGAAATTTTAACCAAACCGTCTAAAAAGCAGTCCGAATTCAACTTGGGAATTTGTCAGAAAATAGTCCCCATTTCCTAAAATTTCCTATTCCCTAAGCTTCGGCTAAAAATTTGCGGGATGAATTTATATGGCCTCTAAGAATATTCAAGCCATTATCTGCCTTTAGGCTGAAATATCTAGTAGGAAAATTTCCCACCTCTTCAAGTTTAATAGCGAATTTTGGTGTCCGCAACGTAGCTCTAAGTGCGATAGAGTAAGCTTAAGCTTTGGTTCGAAAAATGCGAGACCATTTAGAGTAAACGTGAATCTGAGAAAAACTAAAAATTTGGGTTTTTCGCATATTTACTGAATTCTCGAGTGAAATCATGTTTTTAGTCTTCGCGTAACCGCCGTCGCGTAAGTCTTTCGTGTTTATCGGCCAATCCGTGATTGATTTTCGTAAATCACGAGAAGAAGGTAGAAAAGATAAAAATCAAAAATCTCTCACGGGCGACAACGCAGCTCCAGTACGTCTTCTCCCTCTTTAACCAAACTTTTCGTTTTGGTTTTTATCCAAGTGGGACCCACGTGTCCATTTATTCCCTTCTTAGTCCCGTTGGCGCAAAGCGAATTATTTTGTCAGGTTTTGATTTTATTTATCACAATTGAATATTCTTTAAGTATTTGCCATTTTTGAATTTTTCTAAATCCAGTTTCGAGTTTCACTTTAAGCTTCAAATACCGCTAGAAATTATTAAAATATTCAGCTATCTAAGATTTGCGAAACTTTTCTGAGTCACTAGATTTCGCGAGACGAACTTAACAGCGCAGTCCGTTTCGTCATCCGAGATCTAGAGAATTTCGAGACCGCGAATTATTACAGCGATTTATTATTATTAATTTACTGTTAGCTTCCGTGTTATCTTTCACCCCTCAACTTTCCTTAGTATAAATTGTCCTCAAACATTTAAATATTGCAAATCGACTTTAAATTCTACTGGCCCATCTCTAAGCTTATTATGCCTTACTTATCCTTTTTGGTAAATGACAATTGTACCCTTGTTTTAAGTACCAAATTCAGTTAAAATTTATAATTTCCTAATTTCATCTCCCAAATGCTACAATGTGACACTTGGTACTCTTATACACCCCTACGATTATCATATGCTTTGTACAACTCTCTTGGGATGGAGATTATTCTGAAAATCCTCCTCCTTAGGAACATTTCGTCCTCGAAATGAATAAACTAAACTCGAGAAAGAAGCGAAAATACCTCACGGAAAATGGTAGAGTGCGATGGCGCATCCCCAGGCCTCACGGCTCCCAATGTTGCCTCACTCTCGTGATTCTTCCATAATACTTTAACTAAAGGAATCCACTTTCTTTCTCGACACTTGTTCCTTCACGTTCTAGTCTGCATAGGTATCTCTATATAAGTCGAGTTCTTTTAAGCTGGAATTTGGTTGCTCTCTCGATACATGAAGGATGGGATATATTTCCTCGACATCGACACATGGAAATATCGCCAGTCCTTGATAACTGCAGGGGTAACTTCAACATAAGCTCACGGCCCCACCTTGCTCCTGATCTCATAAGGTCGATATATCTCGGACTAAGCTTGCCTCATTTCCCGAATCTCAACGCACCTTTCAGTGAAATCTTGAGACTTGGTCACCTATCTCGGAATTGCAGTCTCTACGATGGTTGTCCACATAGCACTACGTCTATCTCTTGCTATCTTCAAGTTATCACGAACAACTTTCACTTTCTCTGAAGTGATCTGTGCCCCAGTTAAGACCTACTAGTCTTCTTTGTAGCCTCATTAAAGCCTGCTGGAGTCCACATTTCTGCCATATAATTACCTCAAATGGAGCCGTATCTATCTGGGCACGATAGTTGTTATTGTAGGCAAACTCCAGTGTTAGTCTTTAAGTGGTGTCCCTAACTTCCTTTGAATTCTATCACCTGACTCAGCATATCCTCCTAACGTCTGAATAGTCTGGGTGGCCATCGGTCAGAGGATGAAATCTTTGTGCTAAAGTGTAGTAAATTATCTAAAAACATTTGTTTTGCGACTAGGCTTGAAACACGGATGTGAACACAGGGTGCCGATCTGAAGCGATCAAATTGGGACCCCATGAGTCTCACTATCTCATCCACGCCTGAATTTGGCGACTTTTTCGAAAGATCTTCAACATTAAGCTGGTAGAAAATGGCGGACCGTCAAGCGATCCAACTATTACCCATATCGCGCATCATGTTGCCTCGAGGTCCATGGAAGACAATCACAAAATCCCATAGTAATCTTTCCCATTTCACGCTGGGCCAAGGTAACTATATCTTCCCTACGGGCCTCGTGCCTGCCTTTACTCAGCGACGGGTTAGACATACGGAGACAAAACTTTGCAATCTCTTTCTTCATCCCATTCCACCAATGTTCTTTCAAAGTCTGTACATTTGGTACTACCTAGATACATAGCATCACCTTGAATGAATGTGCTTAATTTGCAATGTCCTTTCTAGCAGTTAAGCCAAATTCACAGCACACACATTCTCTATACTTTCCTTATCGTATCATCATCGATCTGAAACTCCCCTTTCTTTCCTTTTTCTATTTCTTCTTTAAGCTTAATCATTTGTGGATCATGCAACTGCGCTACTAGAATCTGATCCACTAGGAGTGGTCTAACATGAAACGTGGCTAACAAGGCTCCACAGATATCGACCTCGATATGGCCCCTAAAGCTCTTAGATCCATCGCGATTGGAGATACTTTGATCTCATATGGAATAAAGAGAACTCTCACGTTGTTGCCTACTCAAGGCATCACACTTTCTGACATTAGCTTTCATGGATGGTACTCAATAGTACAAATCGTAGTCCTTAATCGACTCGAGCCATCTTCTTTGCCTCATGTTTAACTCTTTTGGGTAGAAAATATATTAGAACTTTTATGATCTATAAAGATCCTACAAGGAACACCATATAAGTAATGTCCTTATGTTTTAAGGCAAACCACATTTAACACTGGCTCTAAGTCGTGTGTAGGAAGTATTCTATCATGCTTCTTTAGTTGTCTAAAGGCATATGCAATTACCCTATCATTACGCACATGGCTCTGACAGGCGCTGCAGAAGCATCTTATAAACCGCGAATCCATCTTTCCCATTGGTAGCTAGACTGGGGCTGAAGTCAATCTACTCTTCAACTCCTCGAAACTCTTAAACAGGCATCTACGATCATATAACATCTTTTCTTGCATCGAAACCCAGTCGGTGTGGCTACTATCTGGAGAACCACTCCTGAACTTCTTGTAATATCTGCTAAGCAAAAAGGAAGCTTAGGCCTCGACACATTCTTTGCGGTTTCCTAATTTACCACATACATTTTACGGGAATCCACACTCACCCCATCCCATTTGAAATCCATGACCTAAGAATGCCACCTTGTTGAGCCAAAAGCCGACACTTGCTCAACATGCGCATCTTTCCTTAGGGTCTGATACAATCCTCGGGTGTTAAGATAAGAGTCTTAGGTACATCGCTCTCTTGCACTCTCAGCGATGATACCCCGACCTCAAGTCTATCTTGGAGTATACTCGAGATCCTTGGAGTTGATTAAATAACTCATCGATTCTAGGGAGTGGATACTGATTGCGGATGGTAACTTTGTTCAGGTTGCACGTAATCTATGCTGTAGCAAGCTCCCATCTTTCTTTTCATGAAGGCGACTCCCCGTGGGGATATGCTCGGTCGGATGAATCCCTTACTTAATAATTCTTCCTAATTGGGCCTTAAGCTCTCTCAACTCTGAGCCATCCTATAAGGAGGGAATGGAAATAGGCTCGTCTACGGGATCAAATCAATGGTGAGACTCCACCTCTCTTTTCAGGTAATCCTATGATATCATTTGGGAATACATCCCGGGAACTCTAGCAATTTGAATCTCATCCACGGAGTCCCCTCCTTTCTTGTTTCCACCACATAGCTAGATAACCACGACCTTATACATGGCATTCTCTGCTTATTTGTTATAGAGATCATCTTGGAAGATAACTCTACATATTCCTTGAACTTAACCTCAATTTGCAGCCCTATTAGAAACTACTTCCGCTTTATAACAATCTAATGTGGCTCTATGAATGAGACAGCCAATCCATGAGAACCACACCAGAGTCCCCCATATCTAAAGCTATAAGATCCATTTGCGGGAACTCCGTCCCCGATCGAGCTCTACTATCTCATTCACTGCATCTGAGAATAAACGGATCTCTCAGTTGGAAGGAAACTCATCTGACCCTCCCCAATGGTTGGGTCTCTATCTGGAAGCGATCTAAGAAATGCTTGGATCTGAATGAATACGTAACTCACTGTGTCCCGTAATGTATATGTCGTCTTTGGGATAGAAATAATACCGGTGACCATCCCCCGGATGCATACGCATCTTATTTGAGGAGTCACGGCATATACTCTTGCTGAGTGCGAGGCTGCATGTATCCTGGGGCAAGCGCCTCTGCCTCTGCCCGACCACCTCTACTTCTTGGTTGTCTTTGGCCCCTGCACTTTGAAGCCTCTCTGGCGAGTCTCTGTGTGCTCATCTGCAGTACTAGGGTGGCTAAGGCGGCTCTTGATGTTTCACCAATCGGTGAGAGGCAGCTCCCTGTGAAATGGCCCGACCACGATTAGAGCTATACTGAATCTCACCATTCCCATGGTGTCGTTTCGACATATATAACATCTGGGAGTATCTGCGGGTGCCCTTGCTAGCAATGGGGGCCTCAACGATCCACTGACTGAGATGGCTCCTCGACCTTGCACCTCGGCCTGCTCAACCTTTTCTCTTGCTCCTCTTTCTCTTTGTCTTGTCCTGAGCTTTGTTGGGACGTGCAGTGCGCTCTGCTACTGCTACTTTCGCACTTTGCTACGTTACATAGCATTTGTGGTGCTGCTCCACGACTCTCGGGCGAGGCTCTGCTCAGTCCCGATCTGATACGAGGAACCTGCGATAAATGCACTCTGATCTTGTCTTTGTAGTCACGATAAAAACCTTTGCACTTGAGGACTTCATCAGCTTGGATATGGGGAACCAATCTAACTAATTCCGAGAACTTAACTCTCCTTATTCACGACCTTGACATGTTCTTTTGTTAATTTGAAGGCTTTCGCCGATTTTGAATCCTTGTGACTTTGAGGAAAGAACAGTGAATTCTTATTGAAATTAGTCAATGTTATTCCATTAGGATACCTCTCTGACATCCGATCCATAGCCACTATTTTCCATGTGAGGCCCAGAAAAGCAGAGACTCTTTTGCTCATTAAGTGCGACCCGTAACTCAGTAAACCTTGTTTACTCGATTAAATATATAGAGTGCCTGCGGATCACGGCTGCGGAGTCATATGGCTTGGGCGCCCGAGTTTTGTACTCTCTCATTGACCTCCAGGTTCTTGATAACCTCTACAGGTGGTGGTGGAGGCTGTATTTGTGACCCAGTCATTATATTCTTATCTGTCTGTCTGTGCCCTTGCTCTGTAGTAAATAATCCAGCACTTGAGCTCCTGCAGGTGGCGCGGATGGTGACCGACCTGGGCGCTGATTCAATAGGCGATGAGTGGACTCAAACTCTCGTGCTCATCCTCGCAGTGCTGGGACGCTCGGAAGCCGTGGAATAACTTCACTGCAGGACGACCTCTACGTCCTCTGCACGACATAGTCTTGTAATTTCCAAAAATATCAAGCTATTTAATACTTTGCTTGAATCACTTGATATGTATGTACTTTAAGTTTGAACATGCATGGTTGCGATACTTATGCTCTACGATACCACCTTGACCACCGCCCCACTTCCCGAGTGGCGGGCGTGCAGGCAGCTCCACGAAATCCCGGTAGATTACCTCTAACGTACTAGAAACTCACAGTGAGCGGGCGCGTATTGCTTGCTAAACCTCCACATAAAGAATTTTCTTTTTGCTAAACTTATGATTTTGTAAATTTCGACATAACAATTTGCCTTATAGGGCCCATGTCCCCGAATCTGTATACATCCGATTTACCTTATATCCAATATGGCGGCCCGGCGTACCCAGCGCATTCTCAAACACTCTATGTACATACATATGTTCCATTATACATATTGAAGTATTTTCTTTACACCTGTCTTCTTCTGCTCAACATTGTACAATGTCGGGACAAACCTTATTATGATCCGGCGTCTTGCGTCTTGTACACGGAAAATAGTTTTAAATCTGAAATAATGAAATTTAAAGCAGGCTCGGTGAGTGTATCTTTATAAAGTTTGCTTTAGGAAAACATCTACGAATGTAAAGCTATAACTATGAATATTTTAGGAAGAACTTCAACAACAACTGCTTTAAAAGTTTAAAACTTTTCTTTGCTTGCTAGCACTGTACTTGCTTGCTTTTAAAAGTTTATAAAACTTTTAATACTTGCTTAACTTGCTTTGTTTGCTTTTCTTTGAGGCACTAAAGCTCGTTCTTTAACTGTAGAAGTTTATAAAACTTCTCAATTTCTTTTGCTTGCTTCTTTATCTTGTTTGAAAGTTTAACCAAGAGCCTTTCATGAGCACTTTTACTTTAAAAGTTTACCGAAACTTTTTCATAAAAGCGGGAGCACAGGCTGTGCATTCTTTGAAAGTAAAAGCAGGGCGCAGGCTCGGCCAGTTGCTTTAAAACTCTCAGGAAGCACAGGCCAGGGACAATAGTTGATTTTCAAAGTATATTATGCTTATAAAACATCGCCACAGCTGGAGGCTATTTTCTTCTTGTACCTAGTGAACCACAGGCACAGGCGGCCGTCTTAGGTGGAAGGACGTGTAAAGCGTCACCTTTAGGTGAATATGGTGGAATTGACTGGGTCGCCATCGCGTAAATTTAGTTAGAACCATAACCTTATATCTCCTGTCGTGCCGGTCTCCGCACAAATGCATGATGTATGTCCCAAGTTTGAAGCCAGAATGAGCCAAAATGCATGTATGGAGATCTAACACCGTGCGTACGGAATGTATGCTCGGCCGGTTTTCTTGCTTAGAACTAGGGAAGGCCTGTTTTTCCGCAAACATTCTTTGCTTGCTCTTTGAAAATGAACACAATTTAAAACCATTTAACTTTGCTAACTTGAAAAATGGTTTAATTATTAGCTAATTTACTTACTTGCTGAAAGATGGTTTACAATTTAGAAAGCTTAGTTTACTTACTTTCAAAAATGGTTTAGCTTCGAAACCATTTGCATGAAAGATAGTTTGAAGCTCAATATGAAATACCCGATGTAAAGCAGTTTATAATAATAATAATAATACCTTTAGTATTTGGAAAATGAGTTTAGAACAACTCGCTCTTTGCTTGCTAAACTTGAGCACGGTTCTTTATTTCCGCCTTTGTTTTAGCTACGCGCTCAGTCTTTGTTTAGATCACGCACGTCAGCCTGGCCAAAGCGATTTGCACACTTTGTGCTAATTAAAATTTCGAAAATATGTGGGCCCCCGAATGCAATTTCTACGGGCATATGGCTAGATTAAGTAAGGGACTTTCCATATAGTCTAAAAACACCCAGAACATTTACGAAAATTATGGGAAGCTGTCTGAATAAAATGCATTTTAACCAAGCTGTCTAAAAGCAGGTCAGAAATTCAACCGATTTGTCCAGAAAATAGTCCCAAAAATTTCCTAAAATTTCCTAAAATTCCTAAACTCGACTAAAAATTTTGGAATTTGAATTTATAGTATACAAGAATATTGGCGAATTATATAGCATGCTAGAACCGAGGAAATAATGCAGTAGGAAAATTTCAGCCTCTTGAAGTTTGACAAAAAAAAGCGAGATTTTGGTGTCGCGTAGCATTTCTCGTCGCGTAGAGTAAGCTAGAAAACTTTGGTCAGAAGAAATCACGGACCAGCTAGAATGGTGATAGATCTGAGAAAAAGTAAAAATTTGGGTTTTTCGCGTATTTCTACAATTACCAGTGAAATCCTGTGTTTTAGTACTCACGCATTAGCGCAAATCGCGTAAGTCTTTAAGGTGTTTATCAGAATGAATCAGAGCGATTAGGATTTTCATAAAAATCACGAGAAGAAGATTTGAAAGATAAAAATCAAAAAAAATCTCTGCAGACGGCCTTGCGAAGAACTACAGTGAGTCTTCTCACTGCTGCCAAACTTTTAAGTTTGGTTTTTATCCAAGTGGGACCACGTGTCGATTTATTAGCTTCTTGGTCAGATTTAAGTATGAAACAAATTATTTTGTCGGTTCAATTTTATTTATCACAATTGAATATTCTTTAAGTGTTCATGAATTTTCGAGATTTTAAATCGTTTCGGAGTTCGAACTTTGGCTAGGTCGCGCAGGGTCGTAAAATATTCAGGCTATCTCGGAGTTTAAGCGAAACTTTTACAGGTCATTCAGTTCGCGAGGCAGGCTTGCGGCGCGGTCAGTTTAGGTAAATCCGAGATCCCAGAGAATTTCGAGGAGCTTCGCAGATTATTACGCGATCTATTATTATTAATTCTTATTAAAAACTGAATTAATTATCTTTAGCATCGACTTTTCTGGCAATTGTAAATTTGTCCTGGCGTTTAAATATTATGATCCAATTTTTTAAAGTGATACTTTGTGTCCACAACTTATTATGCCTTACTTATCCTTTTTGGTAAATGACAATTGTCATAGCTTGTTTTAAATCTTAAGTCAGGGTTCCAAAATTTATAATTTGCAATTTAAATACCAAAATCTCTGATGGCGATGACTTGATGCTTTCTTATCTGGCTCTGCGATTATCATGTCTTGTCTGTTTCTACTCGGGACGGGGTGTTACACCGGAATCCCGTTTGGCTGTGATCAGTAATAGGCTTGGCGAATTTAGTTAGTAGGCTGTTCGACTATATGATATCTATCTTTTAATGTGGATGGGAATGTGATTCATGAAGTTTTCCAACAAGTTTCAATTTGAACCAACTCTTGCTTCTCTTTGATGGAAAGAAGGCATTACAAAAAGAAACAATAGTTGGCTGAATTTGAAAAAGAGTTGAATGGTAGTCAATGAAGGTGAAAAATGCATAAGTACAGAAGACGCAATAGTTTAGGGATCATTTGATAATGGGAGTTGTCATTTGTTTTATTTATTCACTTATTTAGGGTGCGTTTGGGAGAGCTTATTTGAATTTATCTTCTTGCATAAATACTTTTGATAAAAATTATAGATGTTTGGAAGAGAACTTATGACCCCTTATAAGCTCTTTTTAGCTTATTTTAATAACCTTTATGGAGATACTTATCAAAAAAAGTTTATAGAAAACCTAAAAATCGATCATCTTAATAACAAAACTATCATTAAGACAAATTATGTGGAAAAATAGGAAATAATTTTGAAAAAATAAATAAATTTAGAAACAATTATGTAAAAAATAGGTAAATTTTTTTAACCAGCCCCCATTGTGCCACATTTTAATTTTTTAATGACTACATATTATTTTCTAATTATTAAGAATATTAGTTTTCTATTATAAAAAAATATAAAATAATTGTTTCTAGAAAAAAGAATAGTTATTAAATAATTATTTTTAATAAAATAAAATAATATTAGTATGAAAAATAATTTAAAATAAAATAAAATATATAAATATAACTATAATAATTTATTTTGTATATTCTTTTAAGAACATAAGAATAAACTATAAGTATTTCAAAGAAACTTTATTTTACAAAATATATAGTTTGTAAAATTGTTATTTATTATTATTTTTAATATTTTAATGTCATGCCCATTTTGGCCCGTTTTAGCCTATGGCTCACATAGGGCTGGGTTGCGCTAGCCAAAAGTGGGTCCGAATAAAAGTGGATCGAATTAGCCTAGCCCATTTGGATCGGGTCGGCCCGTTTCCCACCATTAAGATCCATGAGTGTTTATTTTGTTTTGTAACTTAGATTTTATTTTATTTTTTTTAATGATGGGAAGCATTCATGATGTTTGTTTTGCAAATGTTTGTGATGGCAGGAAACACAAATGATGTTTGATTTTAATGTTAGATAAAAACTATACCCAATATTTCATGTGATATATAATTTTTATTTATATTAGGTAGGGTGTGTATCGCCAAAGCCGAGGCGCCAGTGCGTCTTTGCGCCTCAATAAAGGGCTTTAGCGTGTAGACTCTGAGGTTTTGCTCAAGTGCCGTTCAGCCTCAACCTTTATGCATCATTTCTGGGTTAAATTTGATGCATCGCATTCCCCAATTTATAAGCGTAAAATATTTTGATAAAGAAAAAAACTCATAATATTTTAGTTTTTATAATCTCTTTGATGCATATGAAACAAAAGTGAAGATGAGAGAATAGTTCATTAGTTGTTTTTTTTACTGGATATTACATTTGAATGATAAATGTTATATAGTGAATCCTTACTTTACTTTTAATTTTTTTATCATGGTTTCATGATAAATATAATATTAATTTTTAGTTTTTTAGTTTTTTTAAATTTTTTTAAAATTATGAGAAGTGCTTATTTATTCAAACACTTCAATTTTATAAGTTCTTATGATGGTCTTTTCAGTAATTTCAACTGTTATAATTGATTGTATAGTAATGCATTAAAACACCTTAAAATAATGCAAAAACACTTTTTAAAAATATGCATCAAAACTAATGAGTATACTTTATACTCATTTTATCCCTATGTTATACTTATATTTTTAGTAGTTTTATCGTATAAATAAGTGATCTAATGCTCTAAATTTTCAATTTGTGATTAGGTCATCCATAGGCAATCACGGGCCAATGAAGAGATAAAGCCCAATCGGCCAAACGACACATGCGGCCTCTGCGTTTTGATGTTTTTAATTTGCACAATAATCCCCAATTGCTACAATATTGATATAGATAAATAGGAGACTTCTTGGGCTTTTCAAAGAGACCTTATTCACTCAATTTTCACTTCGAATGAGAAAGTTATGACTCTTGATAGTTGGAGGAAGAAGATAAGAGAACTGAAAAGTGACCAGTTGGATCATTTTGTACATTCATTATTTAGAATGATTTCCAAAGTATTTTTTCTAGAAATATATAGATTCTAAACTTCAAGATCTTTCCAACGGTACCAAGAACACCAAAATTGGAGTTCGGATGACAAAGTTATCTTTCACGAAGTTGGATAAAAGCAGGGGGACTCTGACAGCGTCAGCGGCGTTCGCCAGCCTGTGATAACATATCATCCAGGCGTCGACGTTGCTGAGCGATGTCGCGGTTGAAGTTGATTTTGGGTGCGATTTTAGCCCATTTGAGCGCGCATAATTATGGGTTTAAAGCAAAACCCTAGAAACGATGAAGGAGGGCGTTTGGGACCGGATTTTAGAGGCATTTTGAGAAGAAACGAAGCTCCCTTTGAGTGAAACACCCTATGGCTTGTTCTGGAAAGAACAGGGTTCCTTCTTAGAAGAGGAAGAACACTTGAGGAAGAAGAAGATAATGGAGGAGAAGAGGGGCTTATTTATAAAAATTTGTTTTCTTCTTTCCTTTTCCGGTTTTCTTTCTTGATGGTTGTTTTTACTTTTCCACTTATGTTTTAGTTAGTTTTCTTAGGGTTTAGATGTAGCCAAAGACATGTTTGTATGAATCTCTCCTAATTTATATTGATTGATGCTTTATTTCATATTTATGTTGAGTATTTCATTTGAATCTTAATGGTTGTGGGTATTTGGCCAATATTTGCATGAATTGTGGTTTGATTCAAAATCTAAGAAGTGAGAGTTAAAATTAGACCATGGATGATTTACCATCTAATTATCATGAGATAAAGATATAAGTGAGATTAGGTGTGGTATTAAGATTTATAGGGTTCAGTGCATCCTTAGTTATGATGGTTTGAGCGAAGTGCAGTATAAGGGTAGTATGAGGATGCTCAAGAGAGATTCGAATATACATTAGTGAAATCGCCATCTTCATGATGAAATTGATCATCGATTAATTGGGTTAGGAGGTTCATACATCATTGTTTAGGTGAAATCTATGCCCTAAGGCTTTTTAGTCTTTATACGGTCGTTTTGCGTGACAGATTAGTGTCCTTGAGTTTTCTATAGATTTTCCAACATCGAATAAAGTATGAAGCTGGGTCGAGTGCGTACTTAGTAATACGGTCTCAGTGGGAGCGGTGCCTCTTATAATTATATTACTTGAGGCGATGCGTGTACTTGCGCACATAAGCATACACATTTTACATAGCACAAATCGGCCTATTAAGTTTTTGGCGTTGTTTCCAAGGAATTGGTGCTTTTATTAATATTGATTTGAACTAGCTTTACTCTACTTTGGATATAGTTAGTCTTGTTTTATTTTCCTTTTTGTCCATTTTACTTTTGATTTTTGATTTTATTTTTTATAGCATTTCAATCACAATGGATCCTATCATCGAGTTGACAAATGCATTGGCTCTGTAAAACCCGTGAAAATTTAAATTTAGAATTTTTGGCGAGAAAAAATGAAACGGTAATTTCTGAAATAGTTTGGAGAAAAGTTGAGATTTTAGATGCCGGATGTGAAAGCAGTTGCAGATTTGGAATCGTCTCGTGAAATCTAAATTTTGTCAATTTCGTTGAATTCGGAGATAGTTGGAATTTCACGTATTTCGAGGAAATGCGTGTCGATCGACACATGGCGAGCCATGTGGATGACACATGGCGAACCATGTGGTGACACATGGCAAGCCGTAATGGTGAAGCATGTGAGCCATGTATCTGATCGTAAGCGAGCATGCGTGTGTGACAATGTGACAGTGTGTGTGACATGGCATCTTGAGTATGTCGACATGCATGCACCTTTGGACACTACATGGGACGCTTCATACATGGGGTCTCAAGATCAGTCCGTGGGAGCAGCAAGGAGAAGAGAAAGGGAGGGAAGGAGAAGGAGGAGGAAAGGATAAGAGAAAGGGAGGAAAGGAAAGGAGAAAGGGAGGAAAGGAAAGGAGAAAGGAAAGAAGAAAAGAGAAGAAGAAAGGGGAGGAAGAGAGGAAAAAGAAAGGAAGGAGGAGTGTGCTTGATGGCGGACCGGACGGAAGAACCCGGAGCGAGCTCCCAGGAGGTGGGTTCCTCCTACTCACAGTTATTTTTGCAGCTTGGGACCGTGTATTGGCTACGGGTTTCGATCCCGGTTTAGAGGCGAATTTATATGTTGTGTGGTTTTGTTTGTGATTGTGTGATGGTCGAGCCCAGGTTTCATAGGGTTTTGGGATTTTCTGAAACAAAACATTGTGTTTCGGAATGACAAAATCCAGGCCCAGAGTCTGGCTTGAGGGTGTGCCCGAATTTAGCACCACTTGTGAATTGAAAGTGTCGACTTTGGATGACCATAACTTTTCTCGTCCAGAACTTCCAGGAGTTCATGGGTTCTTGGACTCTGAAAGATCGTCGAGTCTAGAACTGCTCAGATAATGTTCTCAGCCAAAATGCGGCATGAAAGTGGGATGGGTCTATGGAAAGTTGAGGAATAGTCGGATTCACAGTTTTAGAAACTTACATTTTGGGCTTGGTTTTATAGTAGAAATGCTTGGGGCTGCGTATGGCCTGAGCAGGGAGTTGCGTGTTGGATGTTTTGTGTGGTATTTATGAAAACTGGACTTTCTGGACTAAGTCGGATTATTTCTTCACGCCCGAGCATGGTCGGGATTTATGGCAGGGAATGGTAATGTGTGTTATTACTATAAATTCAATGACATCATGAATATGTGAAATTATGTGACATATGTTTGATGAAGATGGAAATAATTATAAGCATTGGCATGTATGATTGACACATGTCTCGACCACAGGAATATGTTATTTACTTACTGAAGTAATGGATTGGAATTATATTGTACGTGATTGGATGGTCATGTTTGACATGGATAGGCCAAATGATGAAAAGATGTAGTTCATGCTTATGTGATGTGCGATTTGAATGTATGGAATATTAAGATGTTGCATGTATCTTGTGTTGAGCGAATATATGGAATGTTGTGCATTAGACATGAGTGCCATGGCACACACATCTTTGTATGGTGTAGAGTGTCCGTGTAGAGTCTTCGTACATTGGTCGTAGGTTTGAGTGCGATGCTTACAGTGCATTGCATTGGTGTGCGATAACACTTGCGTACATGGGTGTGTGTACATGAGTGCTTGCCCCAGTTTGACAACTGCGTTTGGTGGAGTGTGTGGGCTGCGGAAGTAGGACTAAGTCGATTGAGTTCCACAGTGTTAAATGAAATGGAAAATGAAATGTGTCGGGCGTAGCAAGTAGGGGATAGATACCCTACTTTCGGGTGAAAAACACGAAAACACTGGTTAAACCAGTATCCGCCGGTGGCTTAGAAAAATATCGGAGTGTAAGAGACCGCGGTAAGACCCACAGAAAATTCTGTTGCCCAGACACGAAAGCGATTAAATAAATATCGCGCCAAGGCTTCTGAGTTGTGAGATGGGAGTCGGGGCCCGACTCGGTATTGATTTCCATTGGCACTTGCATTAGGTGGTGGGTCGGAGAGTTGACCAATGCTTGGGAGCATGTAAGAGTGTCTTCTCATACATGCATGTAGATTTTCCATGATAGGACGACATGTATGCACGGATTGGTTATTGGTTTGACTATAGAAATGATCATTTGCATGTGCACTGGGTGGGAATAGCCCTTGTAGGATTTCTCTCTTGGGCGTTAGCTCACCGTGTGGGACCGCTTTCAGTGCGGAACGGAGTGCAGGCCGAGACGGGCGGCTCCGCCTGAAATGGGGTTATGAAGTGGGCTGGGACCTTGGCCTTGATTCTTGTTTGTGTGTATATATTACGACCGAACTAGTTTTATGTATGTTTTTGTATTAATTGATGTAATAACTCTTGGATCACATAGAAATGTATGGTCTTATGTAGTATGGGCCCAGTATGGATGATGGTCCACTATTGGGTCATTTTACTCATGTATGGGTCTCATGATATGAGACACACGGAGTTCCGGCCCAGTTGGCGGTGGTGACGGGGCCGGGTTTTGGGGCGTCAGCGAAGCTCACCTTGAGCGGCCCGACTAAGAATCGCGGCGATCGGTTGATGAGCATCAAAGAAGAGTGACAACCGAGTCGCGAGTCAAGTGTAAGCGACCATATGCATCGATGGATTATCTTTGAATATGGAGGTACACCATACTTGAAGCGATCATAATTTTGGATGGAGCCACCACAAACACCTCGCGAATCCGTACCCCATTCCACACACTCATAAGTCGAGATTGAGCACAAAGCTATGGATGAATGGAAGGGCAAAGCCGTCTACCATGGCACAACTTGAATTTTCAAGATCAATGGATAAAATGGACCACTCTCAAGTTGGGTTGCCTAGGCTTCTTGATCCAAATGAGATAAGTCAACCTCCACAGGAGAGAATAACAAAGTTAGAGGCAACCATGGTTGAATTGAAAAGAGTCCATTCTGAATGCACAACATCTCAAGTTCAATTCATGGAATTGACGAGGTATCATTAATTGCTTTTATTCAGAACTTGAAGAAAGAGATTGGCTTTGAAAAGGCCACTTCTTATACTCAACTTGGATTCGAGAAAGAACAACCTAAAGAAGAGGAGAGTATGAGTATAGAAGAACTGATGGCAAAATATATGAAAGAGCAAAGAGAATGTAGCTCTGAGTCCTTTGAAAGGACAACATGAGAGTTCGCCGTCTACTCTTGGGGTGAATATAAGAAGAAGAAACCTTGAGACCTGATGAAGAAATCACCTCGAGGATAATGAAGAACTTGAGAAGTTTAAAATAGTGGAGGAATGATGCCTGAATTTTGGAAACCTTAGTTGTGAAGGGAAGATGACAAGAGTCTCTAAATTACATAGAAAAAGATAAATGATGAAGTTGTGAGAATATTCAAGGAATGAGCTTTTGGTTCAGTCGCTGAGAAGTGGAAAAATGAAAATGAAACCTGACTTAGAGGTGGATGAGTACATCATTCACTTGAACAACGAAATGAGAGGAATCATTGTAAAGAAAAAAATGAAAAAAAAAATAGAAAATATAAAAAAGATAATGATCTTGGAAGATTATGTACTCAGATTGCGATTGAGCCTGGTGTGCCTCTTAGAAAGGATGGAGGCGGAATCTTGACATATCAGTGTTGGTAGAGTCTAAATGGACTCGAAAAGCAGCTGACTTCTTAGGAGACCTTGAGTTCAATAAGTTTCCTTTTTTTTTTTAGTTTCTTTTGAGTTTGTTTTTGAATAAATTTTCTTGCTTGATCATGTGTTTCTTAGTGTTGTTTTTCAAGTTTTTGGAGTTCAAAGTTGGCTATGGAGGTGGAGAATCTTGAAAAGTGGAAGTTTATAGTATCTTGGAGGTTCAAAGAACAAAAATTGAACAAGGAAATCATTTCAAGCATCCTCCCTCATTTCATTCCATATATGCTTCGCATTCTCTGGCGCCATATAACTGGAACTAAAGTCTAATCCCTCTTAACATCTTTACCTCTAAAACAAGCCATATTCATTTGTATCTCTTTACCTATTTTAGTTATTGCTTTATTTTTTTAGGTTGTTTGCATGAGTTTTTCTTTCTTTCTTTTGTTTGTTTCATGTCTCATATGAGTGAGTTTGATGCCTTGTTGGCTAGTAGAGTCATTTTGAACCTGAGCATTTGAAAAAGGTTAAGTCACCGAAGTGGATTGGACCCATGGGCTTTAAATGATGCGGAATTGTGTGCTTGGTATAGGTTGTTTAGCTTAGTCCACCCTCCTTGTGCTCTGAAGCTATTTCTCGAGGAATCTATCACACACACCTTTTAGTCTCCCTTATGCCTTGGTCTTGGATCCTTTGCCTTGGGTCGGTAAGCTTAGGGGGCTCACAGCCACACAAGTGATGGGACACCTAATCAAAAGATGGTGCCATGAGCCCGATTAAAAGAAAAATCTGAAAACAAAGAAAAAGTAGAAAAGAAAGGATAAAAGCGAAAAGAAAATTATCAAAAATAAGTATGTGAATAAGAATAAAGCGGGATCATCGATTGAAATCAGGAGGGACGCAGTCTGAGGACCTTTGAAACTGTGCCACAAGCCAGTAGGTGGCGGTCATTGTTCCTTTACTTCATGGGATGAATATGGATCCTTCCACAACTTAAGGCCTTTGAGTTTGGTTGAGTGTTGGGGGTAAAGTTTGGAAGGGAATTTAGTACTGGTGCCCATGCTTGATTGGTGGGGAGTCATCAATGGATCCCTGCTATAGGAACACTCATCTAAAACTTCTTGGCACTGGTTTTCTTTCATTTTTAGGTATTTTGGTATGAATAAAAAGGGTTTCGTGCGTTCTTATCCTTTCTTAGTTAGCTATACATTGGAGATCATGCTATCACCTACACTTAGTTTCCTTGGGAAAGGTCATTGAGGACTTAGGGGGTTGATTTCCTTTGCTCACCATGCTTTGCTTTGCCATGTTCCTTAGAGAGTTTAAAAGTGTAAGGATCCTAAACTTTGGTTGAAAATGCTAATATTGCTAACTTATGTTCATAGTAATTCTTCCACTTGGCATCATGTTATCATACTCATCTCATAGTTTGTTAGTTAGTGTCATTTTCAATTTTTTTGTTTTGTTTTGATTTGATGTTTGAGGAATGACGGGAATTTAAGTTTGGGAGTGTATTAAGTATACTTTATACTCATTTGTCCTATGTTTTACTTATATTTTAAGTAGTTTATCATATAAATAAGTGATCCTAATGCTCTAAATTTTCAATTTGTGATTAGGTAATCCATGATGCGATATAGACGAAAACGAGAGATAAAGCCCGAATCGGCAAGCGACACATGTAGCGGCCCATTCGCGTGTTTTTTGATGTTTTCAGCTGCCTGATGATCCCCGATTGCTACAATATTGATATGGATAAATAGGATACTTCTCGGGCTTTCCAAAGAGACCTTATTCACTCCATTTGGACTTCAAATGAGAAAGTTATGACTCTTGGTAGTTGAAGGAAGAAGATAAGAGAGCTGAAAAGTTACCAGTTTGAGAATTTTGTACATTCAGTCATTATAATTATTTCCAAAGTGTTTTTCCTGGACATATATAGATTCTACAGTTCAAGAGCTTTCCAATGGTACCAAGAATACCCAAATCGGAGTTCGGATGACAAAGTTATAACCTTACAGTTGGGTAACGGAGGCGTAGCAGCGTCGCGGCGTTGCGTTTGCGAAATGTAGCATCAGCGTTGTTGCACGATGTCGCGACGTTCAGGGTTGATTTTGGGTCGATTTTTTGCCCATTTTGAGCCCATAATTGTGTGTTTTAAAGCTCAAACCCTAGAAACAACAAAGCTAGACGATTTGGGATGGATTTTGGGCGTTTTTGAGGAAGAACAAGCTCCCTTTGGGTGGAAACACCCTATGGCTTGTTCTTGGAGAGATTTCTATGGTTCGTTCTTGGAAGAGGAAGAACACTTAAGGAATAAAAAGATAATGGAGGAGAAGAAAGGGCTTGATGCAATTTATTTCCTCTCTTTCCTTTTTGTTTTTATTGCTGATGGTTGTATTTACTTTTCCACTTATGTTTTAGTTAGTTTTCTTAGGGTTTAGATGTAGCCAAAGACATTTATGTATGAATCTCTCTAATTTATATTGATTTATGTTTTTATTTCATATTTATATTTAATTATTTCATTTTGAATCTTAATGGTTGTGGGTATTTGGCGATATTTGCGTGAATTGTGGTTTGATTCAAATCTAAGAAGTGAGAGTTAAGAATTAGACCATAGGATGATTTACCATCTAATTATCATGAGATAAAGATATAAGTGAATTAGGTGTGGTATTAAGATTTATAGGGTTCGAGTGCATCCTTAGTTATGATGGTTTGAGGTAGAGATCAGACTATAACCTTTACAAAGGTGGTATTCGGATGCTGAGAGAGGGTGGACTGCATTGATGAAATCGCCATCTTCATGATGAAATTGATAATCGATTAATTGGGTTAGGAGGTTCATACATCATTGTTTAGGTGAAATCTATGCCACTAAGGCTTTAATCTTTATCAGGTCATTCTTTTGCAGCATGGATTAGTGTTTTGAGTTTTTCTATAGATTTTCCAACATCGAATAAGTATTTAAGATTAGAGTGCATCTTGTGTACGATTCTTTGTGGGAGCGATACTCACTTATCATTATATTACTTGAGCGTGTGTGCACTTGCGCACATGAGCATACACATATGAATCCCATTTGAATCACAAACCTGAATGAAACACATTGAATAAAGTACTTATGACAAACTCTCATATAATAAGCTCTTATAAAATTTTAATTAAACTATTTACCCAAACAAGGCCTTAGTCTTTTACTTAATCAAAGTAATGTATTGATTGGAGTGCATTGTTGTATGAATCTCTCCTAATTTATATTGATTGATGTTTTATTTCATATTTATGTTGAGAATTTCATTTGGATCTTAATAGTTGTGGGTATTTGGCCAATATTTGCATGAATTGTAGTTTGATTCAAAATCTGAGAAGTGAGAGTTAAAATTAGACCATGGATTATTTACCATCTAATTATCATGAGATAAAGATATAAGTGAGATTAGGTGTGATATTAAGATTTATAGGGTTCAATACATCCTTAGTTATGATGGTTTGAGGCAGAAATGCAGTATAACATTTTCTAAGGGTAGTGTGCGGATGCTCGAGAGAGATTCGAATATACATTAGTGAAATCGCCATCTTCATGATGAAATTGATCATCGATTAATTGGGTTAGGAGTTTCATACATCATTGTTTAGGTGAAATCTATTCCCTAAGGCTTTTTTAGTCTTTATATAGTCATTCCTGCATGCCTAGATTAGTGTCTTTGAGTTTTTCTATAGATTTTCAACATCGAATAAAGCGTAAAATTTCAGATTAAGAGTCGTACTTAGTAACCCAGATTCTCTGTGGGAGCGATCTCACTTATCTGGTATATTCTTGATCACGTCGTCTTGCGCACGTAAATCTGCGTTTAACGCCTGAATCATTCTCCGCGAGCCCTGAATAAGCTTATTGAATAAAGTACGTATGACAAACTTTCATATAATAAGCTCTTATAAAATTTTAATTAAACTATTTACCCAAACAAGACCTTAGTCTTTGACTGAATCAAAGTTATGTATTGATTGGAGTGTGATAGTGGGCCAATGTGAAATTATATATATATAATGAGTAAAGAAATTATGGTTCATTCTCACCCTAAGTAAAATATCATTTCATTCTCACCCTAAATAGAATAATCTAGGGTTTTGTTTCTCTTGAAATTATTGCCAAGGCTTTCCTTTCTTCATAATCTTTAAAATCATCCATCTATCTGGGATCATAGGAAAATTGGAGGCCTCCTCTCAGATAATTTCATTCCTCTCATAGGAAAATTGGTTCTTTAATATATATGCCATGGAGGTGGCGAGTTGTCCATGATTTCCCAGTTGAAATCAACCACATTGAATATGGATGGGTTATGTAACACCCAGGAATTTTTATAGGGATAAGTTAGAAAAATAATAATGATAATTAATTAATTAATTAATTAATTTAATAAAATGAAAGAGGTAAAAGTAATTTTCTAATAAATACCACTGATAAATTGGAATAAGAAAAAAATCATTTATATTATTCTTTGAATTACTTTATGGCTAGTATAATTAAAGAAAGGACGTCTGAACTTTTCGGATCAGGAGTTTTGAAGAAACGAATTTCTCACAGGTAAGATTTATGTTTTCTAATTCTTGGATCTTATTTTAATATATTCGCTTATATAAATTTTTTTTATCTTAAGTAATAAACCCCAATCTAGATTAGGTTTTTTTTTAAAAAAAAAAAAACAGGAGAAAAAGAAAAGGATTAGAAATTATGATTTTGATTTTGCTAGTAATGTTGAAGAAAAAAAGATTGAGAGAAATTCTAGGTTAAGTTTAGAAGTGAGAATGTGTGTAATTCTCCCCGAACCAATGTATTTCATATGGATTAAACCCATGTTTTGAATTTTTATATGATTTTAATTTTAAATTTATTTGTCCTTAGTTGAATTGTAACGATCCTAATCCAATTTAGAGATAAAAAAGTATTTAAAAATTAATTATTTAAATTAAAATTTTAACAGTATAAAAGTTTTTTCACAATTAAAAACATTAAGTATGAACTCATATTTCCATTTCTTCTCTATTTAAATAAATTTTTTTCACAGAAATCTAATTTATTAAAAAAACATATGACAACTTATGATTTTGACTTTTGGATATCAAAAGAAAAAAAAAAGTTCGAAATTTTGCATGTAAACCCCTAGTTTCTATCTATAATCTCTTAGTGTTAAAAGATGGATTAGAAAGGTAAAATAAATCTCTACATTAGATTAATTGAATCTCATGGCATTAGAGAATTATAAATTTAAGGTTATTGATTAATATATTTCCGGATTAGAGAGGAATTATCACGGTGCGTGATCTTTGTGGGTGAACAAGATCATTAAGTGTCGATGTAATATTTTGGAGATGAAATTAAGGAGTGATGATTACGGGCTAGGGAAATTTTGAGTTGCTAGTCTTGAGGGTCTGATTGTAATGGTAGTAAAGGACATGTAAGTCATAAAGCAGTAGAGATAGGTCGTAATAGAAATAAAACGATTCTGATTGCGATATTAAAAAATTAAGGACCCGACTTGCAAATTGGAAAATGTGGGAGCTATAAATAGCGCTGATACAAGCCAAAAATCAAAATTTACCCCAGTGCGTTTGGTTAGAGGCGAAAACGTAGGAGGGAGGAGAATGGGAAAGAAGATGAGGAAGAGGAAGAGGAAGAGGAGGAAGAAGAAGATGAAGATAGCCCCTTTCCAGCCCATCCAAGCCTCAAATCTTCTCTTTAAACCCTCTCCCAAGTCCCTCTCAACTCTCTAAGTCAAGAACCAAGTAAGAAATTGGCTCATTCTCCCTTTTCTTTGCTGGAATTTCCAGCAGTGTTGCTGAAATTTCTTTTGCAGAATTTTGTTGTATGTTGTTGGGGGTTTTGCACTAGAAATGGTGTCAAAACCCTAAGTGGTGTTATATAACCTTAGAGGATGTGTTTGTGGGTGTAAATGGTAGATTAGGGTTTGATTTATATGGAGGCTGTTATAGGCTTGAGAATCATTGGAAACGAAAATTTATTTTCACACACACAACCTAGTTGATGAAAGTTTTGAGTGAATTGTTAGTGTTCAAATGAACAAGTAATGTTTATGTGTGTGTTATGACCATATTAGACAGTAAATAAGCTCTGAAATTTAGAGGTTTTGAAACCAAGTTTGAACATGAAAAAAAAAAAAAAAAAAAAAAAAACAAAGGAGAATGTTGGGTTTTTAAGGAAGGAATTCTTATCGAAATTTTTGTAAAGCTTTGTTTTTTGTTTGGCTATAAAATAAGTTAGAATCATCCAAATGAATTGATTCTAATTGGTAAAGAACCATAAGAGATAGGGCTAAAATTGTATAGAAGGGACCAAGAGCAAATTGTAGCTCTAAGGCACCCACAATGGGTGAAAGGTGGCTCGTGTGGCTAAAGCAGTTTTGCTCTGTTCTGGGTATGGTTGTAGTGTTTTAATTCGTAGTGAGTTTCACTCATCCAAATTGAGTGGTTCAAAATTATGAGTAAAATAGACTTACAGGGAATAAGTTATATGAAGGAGTTCAAAGCAAGTTTTAACCCCAGGTACCAGAATTATTTCAAGTAGAGCTATGTGCAGATTCTGTTCTGCCGATTTGAGTAATCTGGATATAAAATACATGCTTGAGTTTTGGTGATTCAAATTGGGTGATTTCCAATTGGAGAAGAGCCTTAGAACCATAGCTTCAAATGAGTTTTAGAAACAAAAGGCAATTTTGTGTGACTAGAAGGTGATATAAGTGAGCAAGTAGGAGGGGAAGAAGAACGAAGGAAGGCAGACCCAGAGCAGCGTGCTACCACACCTTTCTGATATGGAAAGCTGTCCGTTTGTGTAAAAATATAATTTTTCGTTCCAAGCCTTCAGAAATTAAACGGACCACGTGGGGTGATCCCTAAGGGTCGAAAACTAAAACTTTTACATAAAAATCGGGATTAGAGAGTCTCGGTTGAGTAGAAACAAGTTAGGAGGATATATAGAGAAAAATGGTCTTAATTGAGATTCTTGACCTTATAATTGAGAATTGAAATTTTTTCACTAGTAATGATGAGAATGTGTGTAGGTGATGGGCGGGAGCGCGTCCAGGCCTCGTAAGAAGCTTGACGGGGGAGTGGCGGCTTCAAGGTAAAGTGGTTCGTACTTGAGATCCTTTCGATTTCATGTAATTGGTTTGATGTTGGTAATGAATATGATGGATTAAGTAATACAAAAAGACAATATTTGAAAAGAGAGTTTTGAAGTTTCAAAATGAGTTAGATTTGTGATTTTGACACTAAGTAAATGTATTTTAAAACCCATGTATATTCCTTAAGATATAATGAGATTTAGCGTTATGTGGCTTGATCACGATAAATTAGGTCGTGATCGCTCCTGATAGAAAAAGTTAAGCTATTTGTATGTGGCGATCACCGAGAAAATTCGTGCGTGGTTGCTGAGTTTCATAAATTATAAAAACTATTTGCGTTCACGGTCACGGACAATTAAAGCACGTGGTTGGCTGAATTGTATAGTTTGGCCTTCACGTGGCGATCGATAAATTCGCTCGTAGTTGCCCGGAGTTTATACTTCTGATTGCGTCACGATGCGGTCAGTATTGGTTGTTTCGGTGAGTAACCTTTGGCGCCTACGTGCGATCGCATTAAATTCATTAGCGTAGTGGTTGAGATGACTTAGTAAACTCCGCGTTGGCGTTAGTTTTAAATGCGCGTGATGGTTAAAATAATTAAAGGGATATACATAGGGTTTTTTAGAAGAAATCATAAAACGAATGATAAATTGTCATGTTAGCGTATGTGATATATATTTTTCGTTTGCTTAACTTGTTTTGTTCATTTGTAACTAATTATATTCCATTGTGTGCTATCGAGGGCAGCCGGGGCGTCATCATTTGTTATGCATATGGGTGGGCGACTTATGACCTATGATGAAACTTTTTGTATGAGATGGATATGTAATTGAGCAAATACATGTTTAGATTTTGAAATTTGTATGTTGTAAATATTCATGCATTTCATATATATGATGCATCACAGATATATTCTACTAAATTTGTAAGTTTGTATTTATAAATTGAGAATTAGTGTTGATGTGGCATGTTGGTGGAAATATGATAATGATTAACTGAGTTTAGAATAAAAGTTGGGGAGAAATTGAGGTTTTAGTAGAGTGTCAATTTCTTGGCCAATTAAATTTTGGTTTATCAAAATTCAAGGTACATTCTTCTTAGAAAATTTATAAAAGTATTTGAAAACAAAAGTTGCAAAAATTTTTATCCTCTAACTAATTAAAGAAAATTTTAATTTACGAGTTTAAGCGAGTAAACCTGTTATAGAAGTGAGGTTCACTTCTCAGTTTCTTCGTCAGTAGTCGGTTCGAGCGATCGGATTGAAGTGCCGGCCGAATCCCACCAGGACAAGAGTTTTAGATAAGGTGGGAAGGGTCTGTCAAGTTGAATGTCGAAGCGGAGTTCGAATCCAGTTGAAAGAAAGTTTTAAGAGAAAAGTTTGAGCCCAATACGCCCTGGAGTGTGTACTAGTTATGCTTAAGGCATGAAGTTGTGCAATGTACACATCATTCTTGAATTTCAAGAGTTATGTTTTCATTGATTATAAGCTAAAGCATGAGTTATAATTACTTAGATTCAACATATTATGAATATGCATCGAATTGTGAGGTTAAATATTGCATGGAATTATCATGCGGATTATATTGAGTTAGTGGCTGAACGAAAATTTGTTTTGTTATGCATATAGTATCTTTAGTACACATTTAGCTATACGTCGAGGTCGTCGGGGCCCGCGGCGAGCCCGGCCATGAGAGGCGCTTGCGCGGATAGAGAGAGCGGGTTGGCGAGTGCATCAGCGTGCGAGAGTTCACTAGCACACCGCGGCCCATCCGCGGTCGGTACGGCCAAGGCCTGCGGGACTGTCTGGCGGGTGGAGACGGGGATGGCACGGATGCTGCGACGGTGCCCGGCGGTCGCGGAGTACGGGATATCGATTGAGGCGCGCAGATAAATTAGAAGTATGGCCAGAGTATGATGGTAGCGAGACCCGAGAGAGTGTTATCTTGGATAGAGGCAAGCGAAGAGATTTTTGGATGATGGGGTGTCTGGAGGGGTCTCTGTGCGCCTTCCTACTTAAAGATCGCGCGGGAGGCGGGTGGAAGGGGCGCATCCAGGAGAGCACACTAGGGTGTCATATGGGGCGGAGTTGAGAGAGAATTCTGAGAGAGATTTTCCTAAAAATTTATAAAGATACCCAGTTGAAGAGGATTTTATAGATTGGAGCAGAGGAACTCCTCGAGTCCGAGGAAATGCGAAAGAAGTTTTTTGAGTTGATTCTTTAGTTCCTTTCTTCGCGAAGAAAATGAAACGAAGATCAATCGATTTATAGGCGAGTCATAACCCGCAGTTAGGACCGTAGTGACACTCCTGGCATCCACATACGGATATAAGGCCCGGTGGTAGAGGCGGCGGTAAGTGGGCGAGTGCCTGAGCCCATACGAAGTCGAAGTCACGATTCGGTCGGAAGAGGAGGTAGGCCGGTAGCCATCGGGGAGAGGCCCGATAAGATGCTAGAGTGGTCGGCGCCCGGCGTAGTCCTGAGTCGTGTGAGTCGAGACCCCACAGGAGCGGTCGAGTTACGTTCGGTCATCGGCGGGTTCGAGAGCCGGCGAGTTGGGGGCCGACGATGTGCGATAGATGTGGCCGATCCACATTCATGTGAGTGTCTTGAAGTAGGGTAGGTGTTTGGATCACGGCGAAGGAGCCGTTTCATGAGGCCCATCCCGAGTGCGGTGGCGTCGAGTCGTCGAGAGGCCGTATCTACATTTCAGGCGAACCCGGTCAGAGTCGATGGACGATGAGGGAGGCCCATGTGGAGGGAGACTCTTTAGTGCATGGCGGCTGAGTGAGGCGGACGGTAGAGGCATACCCCACCAGAGGACGAGCTAGTAGACCATCGGGCAGACGAGGTGGGCCTGGTCGAGCACGGGAGTATATCGGTGACGAGGCGGGATACACCCGGATGTGGTCACATGTACCATTTCTTTATTTGATACTGATGCTCAGGTATTGGTGGACTCAGGAGCCACCCATTCTTTTATTTCTCGGGAGTTCATAAAGAGAGTCGGGATAGAGATGAGACCGACTGAGTGTAGTATAATAGTGTCACTTCCCACGGGTGATTCGCTTATTGCGAATAGAGTCTCTGAGGAATTCGAGTGACTATGGCAAGTCGTGAGTTCGAGGGTGATCTAATAGTGCTCGATATTCATGACTTGACATCGATACGGGCATGGATTGGTTGGCTAAATGTCGCTGTTCTGGTCGATTGCTACGGGGAAAGAGGTCGATTTAGTCGACTGAGGAACGAAGTGATCTTTATTGGAGAGGAGAGATACTTTCTGGTTTAATCGGTATGTCTGAAGCAACGAGTACTCAGTAAAGCGTAATGATTGCACGGTGTATCACCCGATAGAATCACCAGCGGCGGTGGGATGCGGTTAATGGCGAAGTTCTGTGGTGAGCGAGTTCTTTGATGTATTTCAGGATCTACGGGGGTTCGTAGGACAGAGATTGGTCGAGATTGAAATTTAGCGCTGGCGACCACGTCTATGGCCGTCTTGGATGGCACCAGGTTGGTAAAAGAATTGAAGGTCTGAATGGAAGAATTGTTGAGTAAAGGCTTAGTTAAGGCGAGTACACATCAAGTAAGGAGCTCACGGTGTTGTTGTTAGAAGAAAATGGGAGCCTTAAACATGCATCGATTATAGACAACCTTTCAATAGTAACCATCACGGAATCGATTATCCGTTGCGAATCGATGATCTATTTGATCATTCTACAAAGAACTAAGGTCAACTCAGAAGATAGATCTACGATCGAGGTATCATCGAGTTGAAGGTCGCGCATTAGGGGAAGATGTTTCGAAACTGACCCTTTAGAAGTAGATATGGGCATTATGAATTTTGGTGATGCCATTCGACTATACGGCCTTTCAGGCGACCTTTATGGTTGATTAATCGTGTCGCCGGACCTTATTTAGAGCAGAGTTCGTCGCTAGTCTTCATCGATGATATCACGGTATATTAGTAGTAAAGAGGAGTATCGCGAGACATCGAGGATAGTGTGTGAGCTCTACGAGAGGCATCGGTATGCAAGTTCATCAGAGTGCGATTTTTGGTTAGATCAGGTAACATTCTTGGGACATGGTATCCAAGCAGAAGTGTTTGATGGAGCCCTCGGAAAATGAGAATGACAGATTAGAGCACCACGAATCAAAAGTCGAAGTTTCTTGGGTTTTAGGCCCAGTTCTTATAGAGAAGGTTCGTAGAAGGGTTCTGGTCTTCTCAGAGCCCGAGTTAACGAGAAAGAAGTTCATGTAATTCGAGAGCTGTCCTCTTGATTTCGATGGGTCATGGTATTTCTCTTGCACGGTACTTACACTCCTCAGAGTAAGGGATTCTGAGTATATTGTGATGCCTCGAGGCCCGAGTTTAGGTTGTGTGTTGATGCAACGTGATAGAGTGATAGCTTATGCTTGAGCGATTAAAGAAGCATGAGTAAACTATCCAGCCTTACGATTTAGGTTAGCGGCGTAATTGCGTTGAATAGCGACACTACCTCCCATGGAGTACCTTCGCCGGGATCTTTGCGATCTGGCTTCTGATATCCCATTCTCCGCAGATTTGAACATGAGACGGAGGAGGTGGATCGAACTCGTAGACTATATTGCACCATTGAATACCACGAGGCCCGAGGCGAATGTAGTAGCGGATCTGTGCGAGGAGCCCTCTAGTTCCCACCCAGCTCGGCAAAAGCGAATACTTGCGATCTTGTAGGCTGAGATCATGGGGTCGGTTTAGAGGCAATGGTCGAGTACTCTAATGCTTGACTTTCATGTTCGACCGGTGTTAGTGGACGGGGTTAGAGACTTACGAAGCTCAGGACCGGTGTTGATGAAATTGAGAAAGCGAGGCTGAGGTGCAGACCGCGGAGTAACTTCACCTTACGAGGGGTGATGGGACAGTGTTGGGCCCGGAGATTATGTGTCCCGGATCTTGATAGAGTTGAAGAAAGAAATCATGGAAGAGGCACACTCCTTCGGCATATACGATGCATCCGAGAATGCTTAAGATGTCGGACTACAGAGACCCTTGCGGTGGAGAGGTATGAAGAGAGAGATAGCGAGTTCGTATCCCAAGTGCCTAACTGTCAGCAATCAGATTGAACATCGAAACCTCTGAGGTTTACTCACGGCCTTTATCCGTTTCAGGTGGAAATGGGAAGAGAAGGATCCGCGATGAATTCGTGGCGAGGACTTCCTGGGACCGCGGCGTGGACATGATCTTATTTGGGTTATTGTGGATGGAGTTGTGAAGTCGGCCACTTCATTGCTCACCCAATAATACTTATTCCCACTGAAAGATATGCGCGAGTTGTATGTAGATGGATTGGCCAGGCTACGCAGCGCAGTATCAGACCAGAGATCCTCGCTTCACTTCTCGGTCTGGCCAAGAGCTTGAATGCTATAGGCCTGGTCACATGATCTTGCTTTCCACCACGAGACGGACTCGAAGATATGTTGAAACTGTGTGATGGGACAAGGAAGCTGGGATAATTACCTAGCATTGATAGAGTTTGCTGCAATAATAATTGCTCCAGGCTCCCAGTATTAGTGTGGCACCTATGAGGCATTGTATGGCGAAAGTGCTAGAACCCCAATCTGTTGGAATGAAGTGGGAGAGAAGATTAATTGGCCTAGAGTTGTCCAAGATACAGTAGGAAAGTAAATATAATCCCGAGAAGCGGTTGAAGATAGAACAGCCAGAGGCGGAAAAATTATGCGGACAATCGAAGACAGAGATGCGAAGTTTGGAATGAGCGTCAGTATTTTCTGAGTCGCCATGGAAAGGAGTATTTTGAGGTTCGGAGCGTGGAAAGTTAGTCATGATATATAGGCCTATGAGATAGTAGACAAGGTGGGTAGAAGTGGCTTATCGATTGGGAGCTGTCGGGGATTACTTGACATCATGATGTGTTCCACGTCTCCATCTTTAAGTAATTATAGTTGACCCTTCACGTGATAACTTAGGAGCAACCTATTCGATTGAAGGAAAACTTGACCTACGAAGACATCTAGTGAGAATCCTGATATTAGAGATCCAAGTGTTGTAATAAAGTGATTCCGTAGTGAAGGTGCTATGGCTGAGAAATCATGGGCGAAGAGGCTACATAGGGCCCGAAGCCTTGAATCGTGCCCAATGCTACCAGTTGTTTACTTTTGAATAAGTCGCAATTTTAAATTTGAGGACGAAATTTTAAGGAAAATTTTAAACCTGGTTTCTATATAATCTCTTAGTATTACAAAAGATGGATTAGAAAGAGTGATAAATCTACATTAGATTAATTGAATCTCAGCGACTAGAATTATAAATTTGGATTGACGATTAGTAATAACTGATTCGAGAGAGTATACGATACATGATCTTTGGGCGTATAAAACCTTTAAGTGTCCAAATGTAATATTTTGGAGATGAGAGATGGAAATGATAAATTCTGAACCCCGGGAATTTTAGTGCTAGTGCGAGGGTACATTGCAATAGACCATAAAAGGACATATAAGTCATAAAACAAGTAGAGATGGGCCTAATAGAAATAAAACCAGTTGCAATTGCAATATTAAAAATTAAGGACCAACACAAATTGGAAAATATTGAGGCTATAAGTAGCCATATTACAAACAAAAATCAAATTTTGGTCTCATTTAGTTAGGAGCAGCTAGGAGGGAGGAGAATAGGAAGAAGAGCAAGGAAGGAAGGAGAGGAAGAGGAAGAAGATAGAAGATGGCCCCTTTCCAGCCTTAAGCCTCAAATCTTCTCTTTAAACCCTCTCTCCCAAGTCCTCAACTCTCTAAGTCAAGAACCAAGTAAAGTGGCTCATTTCTCCCTTTTCTTTGCCGATTTCCCAGCAGTGTTGCTGAAATTTCTTTGCAGAATTTGTTGTATGTTGTTGGGTTTTGCACTAGAAATGGTATTCAAAACCTAAGTGATTGTTATATAACCTTAGGATGTGTTTGTAGGTGTAAATGGTAGATTAGGGTTTGATTTATGGGCTGTTATGAAGCGAGATCTGTTGACTTGAAAATTTGTTTTCCTAACCCTAGTTGATGAAAGTTTTGAGTGAATTGTTAGTGTTCAAATGAACAAGTAATGTTTATGTGTGTGTTATGACCATGATAGACAGTAAATAAGCTCAAATTTAGAGGTTTTAGGCAAGTTTGAGCATGAAAAAAAAAAAAAAAAAAACAAAAGAGAGAATGTTAAGTTTGAAGGTATATCAAATTTTATAAAACCCTTATTTTTATTTAGCTAAATTAAGTTATAATCATCCCAAATGAATTGATTCCAATTGGTAAAGAACCATAAGAATAGGGCTAAAAGTTTATAGGGACCAGAGCAAATTAGCTCTAAAATAAATATTTACTAAATGTGAACTCATGCATAGCTCACTTGATTTGCTCTGACCCAAGGTATGGTTTGTAGTGTTTTAGTCATAAGTGGGTTTCATCATCTCAGATGGAGTGGATTCAATTATGATTAAAATAGAATTCTAGGGAATAAGTTATATGAAGAGAAGTAAACAAGTTTTAACCCCAGAGTGCTAGAATTATTTCCAAGTAGGCTAATAATGCTAGATTTTGTTACCTTAATTTGAGTAATCTGGATATAAAAAATACAATAACTTGAGTTTGGTGATTCAAATTGGGTGATTCCATTGGAGAAGGAAACCTTAGAACCATAGCTTAAAATAATTGAAGAAACAAAAGGCAATTTAATTATGACTAGAAGGTGATATAAGTGAACCGTAGGAAGAAGAGCAGAAGAAAAGCGGGCCCAGAGCAGCGTGCTACACTGCTATCATTGTAGGCTATCGTTTTATGTAAATATAATTTTAGTTCAAGCCTTCAAAAATTAAACGGACGCGTGGGGTGATCCTAAGAGATTAGAAAACTAAAACTTTTACGCTAAAATCGGGATTAGAGAGTCTCGGTTGAGTAAAACAAGTTAGGAGGATATAGAGAAAAATAGATCTTAGTGGATTGTGACCTTATAATTGAAGTGGAAATTTTTTTCACTAGTAATGATGGGGAATATTATTGACAGGTGGATAGGCGGGGAGGCGCGTCCACGAGCCTGTAGAAGCTTATTGAAGTGTGAGCTTCAAGGTAGTGGTTCGCCACTTAAGATCTTCAGACTATTAATTGGTTTGATATTGGTAATGAATATGATAGTTAAGTAATCTAAAAGACAATATTTGAAAGAGAGTTTTAGAAGTTTCAAAATGAGTTAGATTTGTGATTTGACACTAAATGCATATAGTTTTAAAACCCATGTATATTCTTTAAGATATAATGAGATTTAGCGTTAATAATGACGATCGATAAATTAAAATCGTGGTAAACCCAATAGAAAAGTTAGCACTATGTGACGATGCAGAAAATTCCGTACGTAGTTGCTCAGTTTCATAGAAAGTATAAGCGCTACGTTACGATGCAGACAATTCCTCACGTAGTTGGCTAATTGTATAGTTTGGCACTACGTGGCGTCGATAGAATTCAGCTGTTGATTGCCGAGTTTAGCACTACAATTGCGATCGATGAATTAGTATTGTAGTTGCTTTCGATAACAACTGGCGCCCTCGTCACGATCCCGAGTAAATTCAATAACGCAACGGTGGATTTGAGATGACAGTAAACTGCGTTGGGCGTTGGTTTGTCGCGTGATGGTTAAAATAATTAAAGGGATATACATAGGGTTTTGAAAGAAATCATAAATGGAAATGATAAATTGTCATGTTGGCGTATCTTGATATATATTTCGTTACTCTTGTTTTGTTCATTTTGTAGCTAATTATATTATTGTGTCTTTATCGAGACGACGGACGTACGTCATTTCATTTGTCTATATGGTGTTTGACTTATGACCTGATGTAAAACTTTTGTAGCTAAGGATGGATATCATAAATTAGACAATACATGTTTAGATTTTTGAAATTTGTATATACGTAAATATTCATGCATTTCTTATATGATGCATCTAGATATATTCTACTTAAATTTGTAAGTTTGTATTTATAAATTTAGGGTAAAATGTTGATGTAATATTTAATTGGAAATATGATAATGATTGTAGATTGAGATAAAGAAGTTGGGAAAGTGGTTTTAGTAAGTGTCATTTCTTGTGAGTAATTGTTTATCAAAATGCATTTGTTATCTTTTGAAAATTTTATAAATATTTGAAACAAAAATTCTGAAAAAATTTTATCTCCTAACTAATTAAAGAAAATTTTAATTTCTATTAACGATGGCTTTGTTATAGAAAGTGAGGTTCGCTTCGGATTTCTTCGATCAAAAGCCCAGTGGTTCGGCGATCAGTTGAATTTCCCGGATCCTCAGACAAGAGTTTAGATAAGATGCAGGAAGGGTCCACTAATCTGTTACTGAAATATCAATTTGATTTATATGGGGATGGAGAAAGTTTTGGATATTTAGTTAAATGTATTCAAACAAAATCTTGGATTCAGAATTTGAAAAGAACAATAAATGAAAAATGGGACATACACCTTTTAACTAAAATAGAAATAAAATCTTGACTTAAATATAAAAAAAAAAGATATATATTATGAGAATAATTTATGTTATTAAAAGAAAAAATAAGTTCAGAAAAATAGTAATAATCGGTTTGGAAATGAATTTATAAATAAATAAATGTTTGTACACAATGATGAGAGAAATTTATAAACAAATATTTTCAAGAAAATAATTTGGTTTATAAGAGAAATAAATTACTAAGGATAAATATATATATATATATATATATATATATATATATATATATATATATATATATATAAATAAAATAAAATAAAAAATTAGGATTCCTAAAGTTATAATTTTTGTATGAATAGTCAATAAAGGATAATAATATCTTTTATTATGTTGTGAGAAATAGATTCTATTAAACTCTTCAACATTTGGAGTGTTGTTTGAGGTAAGGGAAATTAATGCAGTTGTTTAAATTTATTTTTTTGAAACAAATTTTTATATACATAATTTAGAAACATATGAATTATATTTCGTTTATGCCTTGATCAAATCTGTTTTGTATGGAAAAGTATGTTAGAATTTTATATTTTGTTTTTGACAGATAACTAAATTAGTCATTTGAGGCTAATGATGCCACCAAGGAGACTTGCATCTTCCCAAAACAGTCAGGCTAATGATGATATACCTCCTCCACCTGAGGTTTTGCCCCCTATGAGTACTAAAGGGCTTTATAGATATTTGGGGACTTTAATGGACGTATTGAAATACAGTTGTAGCCATTTCCAAGAATTTTTAAGCTATGACAATCATCTAGTAGGGTAATCCTTGACGACTTTAAGAAGTTGAGTCCCCCATTTTTCTGCAGATTGCACTCCAACAGAGGCAGAGGCTCGATTATGAAGATAGAAAATTCCTTATCACATTGATTTTTTTTGATGAGCAAAAATCCTCTTATGCAAAGATTTATATTGCATAAAGAGGCTGACAATATGGTCAAGACTAAGAGGCTTTTGTGAGGATCAAAAGCCTATTGTTCGAGATAGTTTAGGGAGGCTTTTATAAGAAGTACTTTCCCGATAGTGTTCGATGACAAGCGCTGAGAGTTTAACCATTCGAATGTAGGATTCGACAAAGGCCCAATATGAGGCTAAGTTTACTCGAACTACCATGTTTTGCCCCACTAGCTGATCGGCTATGATGAGGAAAGCACAAAGTTTCGTAGATGGACTAAAGCCTTATTTGAAGAATAAGATATCAATCTAAGTCGGGTGTTTATTTCAGAGGCAGGCACAGAGCCCTTATTGCAGAGAAGGATAATGAAGAGCTTCAACAGTATAAGGAACAACAAAGGAAGAGGAATAGGAGTGATGGTGCTCATGGTAACCAAGTATAGAAAAAGTATGCTCAAAGTAGAAATCAGAATAAAGGAAAGGCAACACAAAATTCAGATGGATCTATTCCACTGCGGGTAAGAAATACGGGCTAAGCCATGCCATGTAGAGACAGGAGCTTGCTTTGGTCAGGAAAACAGGACATATGGTTCGAGATTGTCCAGAGAATAAGAAGTTTGTATTTTGGAAGCCGAGTGAGGAGAATAAAGATAGAGCAGACAGGCTTCCAGAGCTCAAGGGCTGCATTTGCTATGACTAATATGAGACGCTTCATGCCACTTTCGATGTGCAAGGTGTACTTCGAATTCACACCTTATTTGCTAGAGCCTTAATTGATCCTAGTTCAACGCATTCTTTTGTTTCCGTATCATTTGCTGGTTTGTTGGGTATGTCAATTGATAACATGGACTTTGATTTATTTATTGCTACTCCTTTGGGAGAATTTGTTGTGGTTAATAAAATACTTAGAGATTGTCGTTATGATGATTTGCATAGAGATGATAAATGACCTAGTACTTCGCTCTAAGATTTTGATGTGATTGGGGATGGATTGCTAGCTTCATACTATGCATCTATTGGATTGTTTGGGAACGTGACATTTAGCATTCCGTCAATTTCGAGTTTAGTTTCGAGGAAAGCATGTGATGTAATTAATACGTATGATCTCAACCTGCGAAGCCAGTTCTTTGCTTAGAAAGGTCAGCTGGCTTTCGCTTATGTCAGGAATGAGGGAAATGATTTAAAGTTGGAAGACATACCCATTATAAGGGACTACCCTGATGTCTTTCCAGAGGATTTACTTCGCTTGCCACTGCAAAGAGAGCGGAGTCACCATTGATTTTGGGTAATTGTGGATAGCCTCCTATCTCTAAGGCCCTTGCAAGACGGCACCTTTCGTGAGCTTAAGGAGCCGGGTTAAGATTCAATTTCGTGGAGTGGTTAGAGTATGGCTTCCATTAGGCCTGTTTCCAACCCTGGGAGCCTCAGCCTACTTCAGAAGAAGTTATTACGGATATATGAGACTCTGCATTGATTATGGAGAGTTGAATAAGGTGACGGTGAGGAACAAGTATCCCCTTCCTTCGATTGATGATTTGTTTGATCAGCTTCAGGGTGCATGTGTGTTCTTTAAGATTGATCTTCGTTCTGGTTATCATTAATTAAGGGTTAGATGGGAAGATGTACCCAAGACTGCTTTTCGAACTAGATATGGGCATTAAGGAGTTTTCGTTATGCCTGTCTGACTAATGCACCTGTCGCTTCACTGACTTAATGATATGGTATTCAAGCTCTATTTAAACTAATTTCGTGGTTTTTATGTGATTTATATTTTGGTATACCTAAAGAGTAGGGAGGAGCATGCACACCATTTGAGTATCAGACAGTGTGCTCAGGATAAGTAGTTGTATGCTAACCAATGAAGGTGAGTTCGGTTAGACAGAAAGTTTCTTTTCCCCGCATAATGGGACCAAGGATGATATCTCGCCGATCCTGTAAAGGCATGATGTGTCAAATCGAGGAGACTCTAATACTCGTGACCTAGATTTCCAGTTTCTCGGGATTGGTCGGCTTTAAGAAGCAGCTATCGAGGGGTTCTAAGATCGCCCTACCTTCACAAGCCGACTTAGAAATATGGTGTTTGAGTGAATCTGGATGATCGTGAACGAGTTTCTAAGAGTTAAAAGAAAGATCTAAGATTAGCCTCCTATTTCTTGCCATCCTTCTCTGTGCCCGGTAAGGGTTTCGTCAGGCAAGCAGTGATGCCCTTGTAAGGGCTCGTTGTGTTCTTACAACATGGGAAAGTTTTGGCTTATGCTTCTACACCAGTCTTATGAGAGAACATCCTACCCGCATGATTCGGGAGTTAGTCAAGAGTTGATTTTTGCACTTAAGATCTAAGACATCTTCGTCAGAAACTGTAGATATTTACAGATCATAAGAGTTTCAATAATTTGTTTTCCGAAAGGAATTTAAACATGAAGGTGCCAATATTTATTAACTACTTAAAGACTTGATTATAATATTCAAGATCACCTAGTGGGAAGCAAATGTTGTGTCACGCTCAGCAGTAAGAAACTGCTGTCTTAACATCTATTAGAGGTTGTCATAGTAATTATCGAAGATTTAAGAGCTTATAAGTCCATATCATATTTTTGACTCAAGCCTGTGGCAAACTTTGTGAGTGCAAACTGCACTTAGTTAGAGAATTGGCACTACAAAGAATGTTATGCAAATAATGCAACTTTACGGAGGAAGCAAGAGGGGTAGTAAGCTTGACTTTGCCTTATTAGATGATGGGATTTTAAGATTTGGGAATAGACTGTGTGTTCCAAATGATGGAAACTTGAGAAGAGAGCTGTTGGAAGAAGCTCATTATTCTAGACTTGCTATTCACCCAAGAAGGACAAAGATGTATAAGGATTTCCTAAAGTGCACTATCAAGCACGTACGGTTGGTATCGCATAACATGTGGCTCAATGTTTGGTATGTCAACAGGTGAAAGCTGAGAATCAACGATCTGTAGAGTCTTTACAGCCACTTGCTATTCTTGAGTGGAAATGGGAGCATATTACTATGGACTTTGTGACAAGGTTGCCAAGAACCTTAGTATTAATGCGATTCGGGGTGATCGTTGATCTGGCTGACAAAGTCCTATTTCACTTTTTAGCTCTTATGGAAAGTTAATTTTCAATGGACCATTTAGCTTCTCTTATGTTAAGGAGATTGGTGGAGAATGCATGAGTACCTGCTTCATAGTATCCGACAGATCCGCTTCACTTCTAGATTTCAAAATATTTTACAAAAAGCATTAGGTACTAAGTCAGTTTTAGTACTTCTTTCATCTCAGATAACGGAAGTGCACAATCAGAGAGGGTAATTTGTGTTTTAAGACTACATGAGCTTTGCGGCTTGGACCTAAAAGGTAATTGGGATGATTATTTGCCTCTGAAGTGGAGTTTACTTATAATAGCTTGCTTAGCATCGGATGGAACCTTTAAGGGGCTTAGATGGCAGTGAGATGTCGATCTCTTGTTTTATTGATGATATAGAGAAAGGAAACTTTTGTATTCGAACTTGTGCAATTGACAGTTGAAAAGATGGCCTTGATTAAAGAAAGACTGAAAACAGCTCAAAGAAGACAGAAGAGTTATGTTGACAATCGCAGAAGAGTTTTGGAGTTTAAAGTGGGTGATCATGTTTTCTTAAAAGTTTCGCCTATGAAGTCTATGACGAGATTTAGGAGAAAAGGAAAACCCTAACTCTCTATTCAGGTCCGCTTGAAATATTAGAAAGAGTAGGTACCTTGGTGTGGCAAAGCAGCCTCACGTGATGCTCCCACATTACTAACAAAGATGTGCTAGACTCCATGCCCCATCGAGCCCTGTGTATCTCATATAACCCGTTCCGATACCAAGCCGACGCCCAAAAAACCAGGGGGTCTCGTTGACCACCATCAACCTACGGAGACTTGTGTGTCTCATATCATAAGACCCATACATGAATAAATGACCCTTAATAAAAATGTATCATCCATATTCGTCCATACAGCCATAAACCATACATTTTTGTAGATTCAATAGTTATTACATCACTCTTAATAAAAAACTATTGTAAAATAAATAGTTCGCTCTAATATATACACAAACATGAATCAAGGCCACATCCGACCCACTTCATAATCCCTACTTAAAGAGTGTCGCTTGCCTATACCTATCTTAAAATGTGTTGGTCCTAATGACTATGAGCTAACGCTCAAGAGGAGATAAATCTTACAAAGGGCTACTCCCACCTAGGTGCAATATGTAAATAATCATTTCATACCAAACCAACAACTAAACTGCCATACATGTTGTCCTATCATTAAAAACTACATGCATGTATGAGACGACACTCTATATGCCTCTATGCACGTCAACCTCCCGACTCCACCACTCCAATGCAAGTGCCAATGGAAATCAATATTGAGTCGCCCCGACTCCCATCTCACAACCCATAGTCTATGTGATATTTATTTAATCGTTGCGGTCTTTTCGTACGTAACTTTCCGGTCTCAATCGTTGGTGTCTCTTACACCTCGGGCCATTTTTCGGGCTTTCACCGATGGATACGTCATCTAACCAGGTTTTTAGGCTTTTCACCTGAGAGGGGTGTCTATCCCTTACTTGCTATTCCCAACACTATTCGTTTTCCATTTTCATTTAACACTGTGGAACTCAATTGGACTTTGTCCCATTCCCAAGCCCACACGATTCAAGACTCAAACGCAAAGACTAAATCGCACCATGTACACACTCCATGTAACTCTGTTAACAAGACACCAATGCAATGCAATTTGTGCCATCGCACTCAAAGCCACTAATGTATGAAGACTTACATGGACATTCTACATCAGATAATATGTGTGCTATGAACACTCATGTCTAATGCACACAACATTTCATATATTTAGTTCAACATCAACATACATGCAAATATGTTAATATTCCACATTCAAATCAAGATTTACATAAGCATGCACTACATCTTTTCTATCATTCAGTTCATTCATGTCAACACATCATTCAAGCATGTATTAACATAATTCCAACCATTACTTAGCCAAGTAATGCCATAATTCATATTCCCAGGATGAGACATAGTATGTCAGTCATACAGCCCAATGCATATAATTATTTCCATCTTTATCACATATATATCACATAATTTCACATATTCAACATGTTATTCAATTTATGGCAATAACACACATTAGCCATCTCCCGATCTACACCGCCATGCTTGGTCTCTAAATAATCTGGACTTAGTCCAAAAAGTCCATTTTTTGTAAATACCACACAAAACACCCAACACGTAATACCCCGCTCAAGCCATACACAACCCTGCCGCTTAGTTACAAAACCAATTTAAAACAGAAGTCCCAAACCAGAATGGACCATCTCTCAATCCTTTTCATGACCTGTACCAATGTTCATCCCACGTTTTGGCTGAGAACTTTATTCTATTAAATTCTAGACTCAACGAGCTTTCCGTAGAGTCCAAGAACGTGCAAATCAAAGTTTGGACGGGAAAGTTATGGTCATCTGAAGTTGATGGGGCTGATTCACAAGGGTGTGCAGAAATTTCGACACACCCTCGTTTGCTTTTTTGCTCGGGATTTTTTCTGTCCCGAAACACAATGTTCGGTTTTGGATAGTCCCGAAACCTCATGAAGTCAGTCTTTGACCATCACACAATTACAACCAAACCACACACATCTTAAATTCACCTTGAAATAAGGCGAAACCATTAGGCCATTACGTGGCCCCTAGGCGTAAAATAACCAAAGTAGGAGGAAACCTACCTCAGAAAGCCCAGTTCTTTCTTCCGATCTTCTCACTACGCAACACTCCTTCCTTTTCCTCTTTCTTTTCCTCTCTTCCTCCCCTTTCTTCTCCTCTTTTCTTCTTTCCTTTTCTTTTCTTTGTCTCCCTTTCTCTTTTCCTTAACTCCCTTTCTCTTTTCCCTTCCTCCTCCTTCTCTTTGCTACTCCCCCCTTGCTTGTATGAATAAGTCAGCTGAAGCCCCTTATATAGCCTTCAAAGGAGCCATGCATGGCATGCCATGTGTCACACACATGGCTTGCCATGTGTCACACATGCATGCCTTTGCCATGCATTGTGACACATGATCATTATAAAACATCTATGGCTTGCCATGTGTCACCCACATGGTTCGCCATGTGTCATCAACATGGCTCGCCATGTGTCACCCAACACCGTTGCCTCAAAATACTTGAAATTCCGACTATCTCAGACCACGAAATTGAATTGTAGCTAGATTTTCATAGACGATTCTAACAAAGGTAATCCGTGTTGTCATCCGAGATCTAGAAAAATCCCAACTTTTCTCCGGACTATTCCACTAAATTACCGTTTCCCCCCCTTTCTTTTTTGAAAAATTTAAATTTAAAATTTTCACGGGTTTTACACTCTCCCCCTCCCTTAAAATAATTTCGTTCCAAAATTTTCACAAACATACACATTCAAACACATGCTTATGCAACAGTCATTTAAAACATTAATGACTAGAACACGCACCGTCCCCGTCGAATAAGAAGGGATAGTTGGCGCCACTGCCTCGCGCTCCCATGTCGCCTTCGACCCCTAAGCTGCCAAACACCTTTACAAGCCTCATACCACACACAAACCCGTCCTGGCCATCCACGACACGCACTAGTCCCTCCTCGAAGGTCCGATCCGATCAATACCAAGCTCAGCCTCTATTCAACTATGTGAGCTCTGACATGGAGGTACTTCCGGAGTATACGACGCGAAACACCCTACGAACACTCGACAAACTCCTACTGAAGAATGCTAAACCACGCAACCGCGGCCTACCTCCTCAAGTACCTCGGGCGGGTCCAATGTACCTCGGCCCATAGCTTCCTCGCTTATTTAACTGATCACTCTCCTTATGCATCACTTCAAGAAGACACGATCACCCGCCCCTCGAAGCCCAGAGGTCACAGATATCGCCAGAACTCCATCCGCCGGCCTAAGCAAGAAGGAGATGCTTCCGATCATACCCACCTCTCCGAGGTGTCTCTAATCAACCGACCGCTGAAGGAGCTCTTCTCCCACTCCTCCGTCCAACATATTGGCGATCAACATGGCCTCCCATGTAGACGCCCCATAGGCCATCTAAATACTACCGATAATCAAGTATCAGAGTTTAACCTAACAAGGGAAGTAAGCGCCTCCTAAATACCCGAGATCCGTAACGCATGCCTGCAAAGATGTCCTCTAAAATCTGAATAGTCCGCTCTGATTGACCATCCGTCTGAGGATGGAAAGTGGTACTCATCGACAACTGTGTCCCCATAGCCTTCCTCGGGAACTCTTCCAAAATCGGAGCCGCAAATCGAGGGATCCCAAATTCACTATGAAGGCCCATGACTTCGCAAACCATACTGACTCCAAGATATACAACTTGTAGAATTCCCTCCAAAGCAGGAAGGTCACGTTACAACTAGAAAATGTGCTGACTCGTATCCAGAACGACCGTACTGGGCCAATACAAGTTTTAAAACATTTGACCAAGCTCGACTAAACAATTAGTATGTGGGCCCAAGTTGATCAGTTTCAAGGATGAATAACTATTGACTAAGACACTATTCGTAGGCCTCGGCTGACACGAGTTTATAGGATCAATAACGCTACAATCCGACTCTACGATAAAAAGTTATGGCCCCGAGGAGTTTGGGTAAACAGCTAAAGATTCTGGAAGAAGGTCCAAGCCGGCTCCTGGTTTTTAATTAAACGACTCTAGGCTCATATATAAACCTAGTTTTGCTCCGCTAAATAGAACCCTGAAATTTCCAAAACACTCCATTTTCACCCAAAACCCTGCATAAAATTCCCCAAAACCTGGCAGGACTCCCGAATCGGGTCGTTGGATTTTTCGTGCCAACGGTTTCGCTTCGCTTGAGACATTTCCAACCTCGACACACGCACTGGCCAAGGAGGAGGAGACCACGAGGCACTTTGTCGGCAGTTTCATGGCCAACCGCCGACGCGTCTTGATAGAGTCACACCGCAGAAGACCGCCATGGTGGGTCACCTGGATTTGTCGTTTTCTCCGCCAATATAGGCTGACCTATATCTCCTCCCCATTTTTGACTCCTCTGAATCATTCCCCGTGGTCCTTGCAGACTCTCTACCGCTTGAAAGATACGATAAAAAAATTCACTCAATGGTTGGATTGAGTTTCTCCGCCAATTACGTAAACTTCGATCAAGGTAAGGGGTACTACTGCACTTCGTCTCGCTTTCCGATATAAATTTTGTAAATTTTGACATCGCTTGGTTACTTCCATTTCGGGGTCATTTAGGTAATTACCGTAAAGGCTTGATTGAAATTGGGCAATTAAATCGTCAAATTAGGAAAAATCAAGATGGATTAGTGAAATTGTATATTTTAAGGGATTTATCGAGGGTTCAATTTCGAAAAATTAGCCTCCGGCTAAAAAGCCCAAATTTTGGATATCGGGTCTATAGGGCACACTGTATAATGGAACCTGTCGGAGTCCAATTTAGATAGTTTCATAGTTCTAAAAATTATCCTAAGACATCTGGGGTGTCCTAAATGTCTTCGTTTAGTTAACGGAGCCTAAAAAGGTATTTTTTTATTATATTACGTGCACTCAAGTCGACCGGAGAGGATCCTACGCGGAGCCAGGACTCCAGCATCCGTAGTCTGTGGCGGTTTATATGCTGAAATGCTGGGGTATTATTATGATATAAAATGGTGGTAAATTATTTGTACATATAGATTATTTGATCGAACGATTGGTTATGCATAAATATAATTATCTGTTTTTATATAAACAAGTTATTATTTCATGTGAATTTTGTCAACATTTTAAATATTTGGAAATTTTACGGAGTTCGTGGATAAATTGTGGTATTTAAACATTTTGGTACATGGATTGAGGTTTTAAACCACTTTGGAAATTTATTGATTTAAGAAATGAATTTTGAGATTTTGGGAAATCATTATAATACAGTATCGTTGGAAATGTATATGTGAGTAAGGATACTGTGTTGGTTGTTATGTCGATGTACCAATAGCATCAGAGGTTCGATTCAAGATTTATATTACAAAGAGACTGGTTTGCCACTTGTCGTGGAGGCTGGTTTCATCCAACAGTTATATATTATTTCCACGGCCGTGAAGTCGGGTTTACCCAAAGGTTTACACTGGGTTTGCCACGGTGTCGTGAGGTTGGTTTCATCCAAAAGTTATATATTATTTCCAAGGCCGTGAGGTTGGGTTTACCCGAAGGTTTACACTGGGTTTGCCATGGTGTCATGAGGTTGGTTTCCATCCAATCTGCTATATATTATTTCACGATCAGGCCTGGGTTTACTCCAAGGTTTACATATGTGGTTTGCCACTTGTCGTGGAGGTCAGGTTTCATCTACGGTTACATATTATTTCCACGGCCGTGAGGTCGGGTTTACTGACGGTTCATCATTATTATTATTACTAATATTAATTCTCGTGGTCGAGGGTCATGAGGTGGTATTCCACGCTTATGATGGGCATATGGTATGGTACATTGTTGGTTTTGAGTGTTTATAACCATTTCACATTTATGGTTATCGGTATTTACGTGACTATTTTACGTACATGATGTATATATATTTTATGCTCAATTTTATGTTGTGACAATTCAAGTTAAAATCTTCTTAATAATAATTTCTAAAATTTTGAGCATGAATTTCCATATCGCTGACTCGTATAAGTTCGGGCTTTGTGAAACGGGTTTAAACGAGGAACCTTGCAAAAGAGTGGACTTGAGGTTCGAGAGAAAGAATTTCCAAATAAAACATTATTCTCCTTATAAATTCAGTGCCATCATCAGATTTATTATCTCGCTTTATTGTTTTAAAATTTGTTTCTAGGTCGAATAGGTTAGAGTAGATACCTACCTCAGCGTGACTTCTACATCACTCTTTCTACGACAGCTGCAGTATTCTATCTTATCTATATGTCTTTATTTAATTGGACTCATGTATTTCATTTGTACCCCTAAATTCGCAAACACTCTTAGAAATATACAGTCTTAGTATTGAACTCATATGAGTCTTTATTATGTGTGTGTATGTGGCTATGACCTACGATAAAATAGGTCGGTTGTGGATTTAGGCACATTTTTAGATCTTTATATATTGAGGTATTATATTAATGCATATGCACTTTCTTTCTTTAAAGTGGGGGTTCCATTGGATATTCCTAGGAGTTGTACGGTGGGACTTCACTAGGCGGGACACCACAGGAAATCTGGAAGGAATGACCGGTCGAATCTTGGCTCGACTTATTATATCGAGCTCTAGGTTTCTAAATTCCTTGGGGTTGTACATTGTTGTGCAACTCATCCAGTGATTTTGTATACCTTCCCAACCTTATCTTGAAGTGATTCTGTTTCATTTATTCTTGGAAAGCAGTTCTTTTCACGATGGCGCACAAAAGGTAGACGTAGGTTCAGCGAGCCGATGGAAGGATTGAGATGCACTACTAATGAGGAGAATCTTGTCGAGCGCTGGCGTCACTTTCGAAGATGGAGTTTGCGGTCGTCACTTGTTGATCGGGCTCGTAGACTTGGAGCGGTGGGGTTTGATGGCTCCACGGATCCCATGGTGGCTTTATCTGGCTAGATGACCTGAGAAGATTTTTGGACCCGAAGGTATGCGATGTGGGATGAGGATAGAGTCGAGATGGCGGTTTTACGCTGGGGATAGTGCGAAGTGGTGGGCGTATGGGAGGACTGGAGGCGTCACACTTGAGCGCATTCAAGACTACTTTTCACAGGTTTTTGCCCCGGCCTTTGTTGAGACTAAAACAAGTTTGAAGCTCCTCGGTGTGGCGGTTTACGATGCAGTGTAGGTTCGAGAGCTATCAGTTCTGTCCCAATTTGGTTGCAGATGAGGTCAATAAGAAGAGGAGATTTCTCGATGGATTAGTGGCCAGGTAGCTTTGAGCCTCTCGATTCCGATCATCAGCGTATGTCGATCGATGAAATGTGCTCTAGGGTGGAGAGACGGATACGATGCGCGGATAAGCGTCGATCATATGATGGATTGTCTTCGGGGAGCCCCAGTCATGGATCATCTAAGAGGGATAGTTTCAGCTCTGGATCTTCGGGCAGCAGAGGATCGATTGAAGGGGATAGGCTTGATGGTGCAGCGGTAGCGAGTTTCAAAGAGTGGACATACGTAAGTTCTGGACTTGTTCCGGTGAAGTGATGGCGATAGCCATTTGAGAATTTGCGAGCCGAGGCGGTTCCGTTCAACTTATGGCATTTGCGGCAAGATTCATGATGGACCATGCGAGTGGGATAATGTATGCTTTCAGTGCGGGCCAGAGCGAGGACATTTCGGAGGAATTTGCCTATCGAGGATCGGCGGACTAGAGTGTCGGGATCAGGTGCTCAGTTCTAGTGGGCTAGTGGGCATGGAGGAGGCCGGATACAGACGGCGGACACCGGTGGTTTCCTTTAGCACGAGACAATGCACCGGTAGTAGGCGAGGGACGAGAGGGCGACCACGCTAGAGCGGTATCTTGTAACCGAGCGAAACGCGAGCCACCGGCGTTGTGTGGTACACTATCTATTTTTGGTGACGATGCACGTGTACTCATTAATCCGAGTACACACTCTTTTATTTCACGTGGTATGTTGCGCAGTCGGGATGACTCGGTTCCTTTGGGATGGTTTGGAGATTGCCACACCCATAGGAGAGTCTCACATGGCTAGTCAAATGTAAGGGTAGCTTGTTTTCTATTGAGGAGCCCAGGATTATGGAAGCGAGATTTGATATTAATAGATCTCGAGGTTGGATGTGATTCTTGGAATGAGGCCCGCGAAAAGGAAATTATAGGTACAGTTGTACACACGACGATGGACAAGGTGTGTTATACGTGCCGGGTTGAAGCGACTCGGGATAGGCAAAGGCTATGCGGACAAGGCGTAGAAAGGATCTTGAGTTTGAGTTGAAAGTCGAGTATTCTTGAAGCTCTCCTTGGAAGGCGTGGCACGCTTTGGGAAGCGAGCTAAGTCCTCGCCCACATTCGACCTTTTGAGATTGTTGAGAGGATAGGTCAGTGGCTTTATAGGTGGACTATGGGAGGAGCTTTCTCGAGTTCATAATGTTTTCCACATCTCCATACTCTGTAGTATATCTCGAATCCCTCACATGTGTTGGAGACACACCAAAGGTGGGCGAGGATGACTTATCCTATGAGCAACCGGTCACGAGATTCTTGGTAGAAAGAGAGGAACCGCAATAAGACAATATCCTTAGTGAAGGTCCTTTGGAGAAACCACCTGGTCGGAGCGACTTGGGAGCGAGAGGACCAAATGCGAGAGCCAGTACCCTCATCTCTTCCATGACACAGTGCAGAATTTAGGTGGATGAAATTTTCTTTAAGGGTGAGTTGTAACAGCAGGTACCAAATGTCACAAGTTTTAAAACATTTGATCCAAGTTTGACCAGCAATTAGTATGTGGGCCCCGAGTTGACTTTTTCAAGGATGAATAATTTTGGGTTGGCCCAAAGACACTGTTCGTTAGCCTCGTCGCGTCTGAGTTCATAGAGCCGGAGTTGAGCGTCATCAGACTACGGATAAAGTTATGGCCACTGAGGAGTTCAAGCAGCGGTGTTGTAGTAGTGTCCGAGTCGGTCAGGGGTTTTTACGAAGCGACCTAGGCTGCATATAAACCTGGTTTTGCGTGCGAAAATAAAACCGCCCAGCTCATTTTCGGCTCGAAAACCACAGAAAAATTCCCAGCCTATGGACCCGGCCCAGGTCGTTTGACCAGTTTCAAGCGAACGGGTTTTGTTTGTAGGGAGACATTTTCGGCCCACCCTTGATACCGCGGCGTAGGCCGGCGGGGAGAGATACAGGCGGAGACCTTGCCCGTGGTTCACCACCAACCACCGTAGGATGCGCGGATCGGCCGTGACAATGCGGCATGGTGGGTCAGGATTCGATTCCAGGCCATTCCCCGTAGGCCAATACCTCCCTCCCCCCATTTTTTGGACCCTGCGAGCTCATTCCCATGGTCCTTTTTGCGAGATTCCTCAGTTTGAAAGAATCTGACAAAAACAAATTTGGCCAAACGTTGGATCGAGTTTTCCGTCTACAACTGACTTTTGGACCAAGGTAAGGGTACTTATGTGTTCCTGGTCTCTTGGGATTTCCGTTGATATAAAGTTTGTAAATTTTGGACGACGTTTGGTTAGTTTTCCATTTTTTGGTTATTTAGGGTAATTACCGAAAAGGTTTGGATTGAAATTGGGCACCAACTGGTCAAATTAGGAAAAATTGAAAATGGATTAGTGAAATCGATATTTTATGATTTATCGAGGGTTCACTCAAAATTAGCCTCCAAAGCCCCAATTTTGATATCGGTCTATAGGGTACATCAGAGTAATTGGACTACTGAGTCCAATTTAGATATTTTCATAGTTCTGTAATTATCCTAAGACATTTGGGGCGTCCTAATGTCTTTGGTTTAGCTACTGAGCTCTAAAAGGTATTTTTATTATAGACATGCACTCTCACGCCGGAACTTGGAGACAATCCTGCAGGGGAGCAGGACTGAGCATCTGTAGTCTGTGAGTGGTTTATATGCTTTAAATGCTTGGGGTATTATTATGATATAAAATGGTGGTAAATTATTTTTACATATAGAATATTTGATCGAACGGTTGGTTATGCATAAATATAATTATCTCGTTTTTTATATAAACAAGTTATTCTTCTTCATGTGAATTTGTCAACATTTTAAATATTTGGAAATTTTAATGGAGTTCATGGATAAATTGTATTTAAACATTTTGTACATGGATTGAGTTTTTAAACCACTTTGGAAATTTATTGATTTAAGAAATGAATTTTGAGATTCTGGGAAATCATTATAATACAAGACGTTGAAAGGTATATGGTGCAAGGATACTGTTGGTTGTTATAAGTTGATACCAACAGTACTGCAGGTTCGATTCAAAGATTTATATTACGTTGTATTTGGCTTGCTTACTGCAATGGAGGTTGGTTTCATCCAACGCTATATATTATTTCAATCTACCGGGTGGAGGCTCAGTTTACCCGGTTTACACTGGGTTTGCCACGGTGTCGTTAGGTTGGTTTCATCCAACAGTTATATATTATTTCCACGGCCGTGAGGTCGGGTTTACCCGAAGGTTTACACTGGGTTTGCCACGGTGTCTTGAGGTTGGTTTCATCCAACAGTTATATATTATTTCAACGGTCGTGAGGTCGAGTTTACCCGGCGTTTACGGTGGCTTGCCACGTGTCGGAGGTTGTTTTCATCCAACGGTTACATATTATTTCCACGGACGTGAGGTCGGGTTTACCGAAGGTTCATCATTATTATTACTACGACACCTCTCGAGGTTGAGGGTCGTGAGGTGGGGTATTCCACGGTTTATGATGGGTATATGGTATGGTACATTGTTGGTTTCGAGTAAGCTATAACCATTTCAATATTTATGGTTATTGTATTTACGTGACTATTTTTAAGACATGATGTATATATATTTTATGCTCAATTTTATAAGTCATGAATAAATTCAAGTTAAAATCTTCTTAATAATAATTTCTAAAATTTTGAGCATGAATTTCATATTGCTGACTTGTATAAGTTTGGGTTTGTGAAATGGGTTTAAACGGGGAACCTTGCAAAAGAGCACGGAGGCCTGAGAGAAGGAATTCTCGAAAATAAAAACATTATTCTCCTTATAAATTATGCCACTCATCAGATTTGTATTATCTCATGTTTTATTGTTTTAAATTAAGCCTAGGTCTGTGCAATTCAGAGAGACTTACCTCGCGCCTACCTTCTACATCACTCTTCGTATTAACCGCAGATTCTATCTTATCTATCTGTCTTTATTTAATTAGACTCATGTATTTCATTTGTACCCCTAAATTCGCAAACACTCTTAGAATGCTCTGATCTTAGTATTGAACTCATATGAGTCTTTATTATGTGTGTATGTGGTTATGACCTACAGTAAAATAGGTCGGTTGTGGATTTGAGCTGTTGTAGATCTTTATATATATTTGAGGTATTATATTAATGCATGTGTCTACTTTCTTTCTTAAAGTGGGGTTCCATCGGATATTCCCTAGGGATTGTACAAAGGGGACTTCATCAATTAAATCCAGACCACCCGAAATCCCGGAAGGTATCCTGGGCCGGGTCTTGTCGAGCCTGGCCCACTATAACCCACACCGCATCATGCTTCTGCGATGTCCGTGGCAAGTGAGTCACAAAGTCCATCGTGATGTGCTCCCACTTCTACTCAGCCACCTCCAATGGCTGTGAGTGTTCTGGCCGCCTCCGATGTTCAAATTTTTACCCACGGGCATCGTGAGAGAATCGGCTTGACAAAACTCCTAACGTGTTTCATTCCGCTCTGCATCGGCGATAAAGGTCACGATACATCCTCGTGCCACCGGATGCACACGAATCGAGCAATGGAACTCCTTGAGGATTTCTTCCCTCAAATCCATTGACTGGGGGACCACAACCCGTCCCCTATACCGAAGACTACCATCTAAGTGGATGGCCCAGCCTTCGTCCATTGTACCTGATTGTACTCGGTCCCTGATGGACACTAGCTCTGCATCCTGCCCCTAGGACTCTATTACTCCGTCAAGAGACGCACGAGCCATCGTAATTCCGCAAGGTACCCGAGCCCGACCACATCATACCTGTAGTCCGAATCGCCCTAATGCCCGGGCATCCATCACTCCCGAGTAGCTATACTAGCTAATACTCCCGTGACTTCCGGCACTGAGTGCATCACCACCACATTTTCCTTCTTATCGGGATGGTAATGCAAAGAAGTCAGAATCCTCCAAAAACTCCATCCATCTACGCTCATGCTGAGGTCTCCCATGCGAAGATGTATTTCAAACTTTCAGGGATCGAAACACTGAATCGCTTCATCATAAGCGTATAATGACCGCCAAGCCTTCAAGGAAAAGACAATGGCCGCCAACTCCATATCGTGGTGGCAATTCTGCTCGTGGATTCAACTCCGCCAAGAACCATAGTTACAACTTTCCCCTGACCGCATCGTAACACATCCTAACTGCTGGCATCACAAGACACTGTGTACTCTCGTCTCCCTTTCCGGACTATCGTGGAGCCGGCAAACTCCTCTTTTCAATTCCTTGAACGCTCACTCACATGAGTCATCCCACACAAACTTGACCTCCTTTCGGATCAATCTTGTCATAGGCCCTACTTGCCGGGAGAAATTCTCTATAAACCTCCTGTAATACCCCACCAATCCCAAGAAACTCCTCAGACTTCGAAGAGTGACTTCGCCTCCTAACTCATCACAAATTTTCAACCTTCCGGTAATCCACTGACACGCCTCTCGAAACCGACACCACGTGTCCCAAGAGTCCAACCTCGCAAGCCAAAACTCGCGACTTATCAACTCGCATACAATCGATGATCCCCAAAAGTTGTAGAACGATTCCTGCGATCCTCATGCTCCACCTCCGACCGGGAGTGATCAGATGTCATCAATAAAGACCAATTACTAAACCGACGAATAGGGTTGAACACCCTATTCAGACGGCGAACGCTGGCTTGCGCATTCGTCAATCCAAAATGGCATCATTGTAAACTCAAAGTGCCCATACCGCGTCCTGAACGCTGTCTTAGGGTTGTCTTCCTCCCTAACTCTCAACCAATGGTAACCAGTGCGAAGGTCTATCTTGGAGTAGACTCGCGCCTCAACCGGACAACAGTCATCACCCCTGCAATGGATACCGATTCGACAGTAAACCCTATTCAATTACCTGTAATCGATGCATAGTCGAAGGGTCTAATCCTTCTTTCGCAAATAGAACTGAGCGCCCATGGTGAAGTGCTCTGGGTTTAATAAAACCCCACCCAAGAACTCCCCGTATCTCGGGACCTCGAGCTCCCGCACCCAACCGGGCCACGCATCCTATGCGTGAGTCATTGAAATAGGCGACGCACTGAGATGCAACCCAACGCGAAGCTCCACATCCCCGATGTGAGGTAACTTTCGCAGCTCATCCGGAAAACATCCTCGTGATCGCAAAACCACCCGAGGTAGACTCATCCCATCTCACTGCCCTGCAAGGCTAGCTAGCCAACCCGTCAACTGCCCATGCCATCGTGAATTATACACAGTATGGGGTGAAGTATCGTTCCTATTCCCCTAAAACACAACACAAGTACCGTTTGGTGTGTAGGCGGTAACTCTCATACGGTCACAATCTATGACAACCCGATGTGTCGTCAACGAGTCCATCCCGAGGATGACCTCGAACTCTGACATTTCCATGACTCGAAGGTCCACCGTGAGTAGAATCCCAGAGATCCCTAACTCTCATCCCCAACATATGTGATCACTTCTCGCCTTAGTCCCTAGGGGAGAACTCATGAAGTGGCTCGTCTAAGGTCTCAACCTCTAAGCCCAATACTCTTACACAAGATGCAGCAATAAAGGAATGCGATGCACCTAAGTCAAATAACACCCTTGCCCATAGGCGAAAGAGTAGAAACGTACCTTGAATCACTGACTGATCTGCTGCCTCAGTCTGTGGAGTAACGGCGTAGACACGCCCTTGAGTCCCCGAAGTCCCGGCCTATACACTCTGCCCTCAACCTCGACCCATACTCTGGCCCCTTTGGCTTGTCTGTGAAACACCTGATGCTTGTGTCGCACCTTGAACCTGATACTTGTTCACTTGGCCCGTTCTGGGGTAAGGATGAACATACTGAGTCTGCTCATTTCCCATTGATGATCGGGACTATGGTATCCCCTGATCCTGAAATCCCTGTATCTACGGACAGTTCCGCCTCATGTGTCCCGGCTGATGGCAGTGGAAGCATGTCATCTGCCCACTCGGATCGGGTAACCCTGACTCGGGCTTTCGTCCCGCTCGGGCCGCTACCGTCAAACCAGTGGAATGTGGTCCTCTACTTCTTTCCCGAGCTTGAAGAAGAAGCTTGGCTCCCCCTCTTCTTATCACTAGCACCCGCCTCCCAGATGCTACGAGCGTCATCTACCTCTCGCTCATTGATCAAGGTTGTACTGACCATCGAGTCCATATCCTATATGTTATGCCCTACAATCTTGCCCCGGATGGACAACTTCAGCCCATCCTTGAACTTCCTGACCTAGGCCCCGTCAGTGGCCACATAATCATCCCCGAAACGTGCTAACTCTGTGAATCTGGCTATGTACTTGAGTATAGTCACTCCTCGTCTCACGCTAAGGAATTCTAGGGCCTTCATGGCATGTCTAGTGTAGCTTCAAAGTACTTCCCCATGAATAGTCCGCAAAAATCATCCCATGTCGTGTTCCGTCATTGTCGACTCCACTTCACCAGATCCGACTTACCTCAAGCCGAATGAAGCTAGCGAAATCCGAGTAGTATCCAGGCAGACTTCATAGGCCCAAGAATCCTCTCAACTGGAGCGTAACCAATGGCTTCCGCTACCATCGGATCCCTCATCCTTGCGAATCGTTGGAGGATGATGTGCCTCGAACTCCTGGGGAGGTTACCGGCACCTCCTCGAATTCTAGCCGCATCACCAGGTAACGGCTATCGCGAGCACCCATGACCCTATGAAGGTCTCGCCACAAACAGTGGCGGTCAACCATCGCCTCAGGACAACCCGCTCGGGCCCTCTACTTGGCCACCACACAAGTCAAACAACAAGTTTAGAATCAGCTGTGGTCCAACTATTAGCCAGACATGCCAACCAATACAGACGCACATCCCGAACCATCCGCTCGCTTCGAACTCCTGAGCATTCAACCCTAGTGTTCGTGATTTCCTATATACATCCTAACACGATATAATTCACATAATTTGTAACACAATCACTTACATGGTTCAAAGCATAAACAAGAAAACACATAATGCATGTCAGGATCTAATCTCGTCCCGTGGACTCCTAGGTAACCTCCTACCTGCACTCTCGATACCAAACTATGATCTAGATATCAATTTCCGAGTACTAGGTAATTTAACTAAGCTCGATACACCAAGCTATACCAAGCTATGATGCTCTTATACCTTAATGACCATGGCCTAAAGCCCTAGGTACTCGTGTACCTATGCTCGGATACCAAGTCGTGATGTCTACACACTAAATGATGTCCTAGACCTATCCCACCGAGCCCAGGTATCCATATATAACCCGCCTGATACTAAGCTGTGACGCCCCAAAACCCGGGAGTCCCAATAACCACCGTCAACCTGTGGAGACCTGTGTGTCTCATATCATGAGACCCATACATGAGTAAAATGACCTAATAGGGCCCATCATCCATACTCGTCCATACAGTTACAAAACCATACATTTCTATAGATCCAAGAGTTATTACTCAATTTTAATACAAAAACATATATTAAACTAGTTCGTTTAATATATACACAAACATGAATAAAGCCACAAACCGGCCCGCTATAACTTCATTCTTTAAGGAGCTATCCGTCTCATTGTGACTGCCTTGTACCCGAAAGGGGGTCCTAATTGGGGTGAGATAACGCCGAGTAGAGATAAATCCTACAAGGGCTACTTCCCACCTAGGTGCACATGCAAATAATCATTTCACAGTCCAACCAACAACCAATTCGTGCATACATGTTGTCCTATCATAAAAAAAAAAAAAAAAAAAACTACATGCATGTATGAGACGACACTCTACATGCTCCATGTACCGGGTCAACCTCCGACCCACCACCCAATGCAAGTGCCAATGGGAAATCAATATTGAGTCAGTCCCAACTCCCATCTCACAACCCATAGTCTATGTGATATTTATTTAATTGCTTCTGTCTAAATGTACTTTCCCGGTCTCACCGCTGGTCCGGTTATAATCCGACATTTTTCGGGCTTTCACCGATGGATACGCCGTCTAACCAGGTTTTCAAGCCTTTCACCTGAGGGGGGTGTCTATCCCCTACTAGCTATGCCCGACACTATTCGTTTTCCATTTTCATTTAACATTGTGGAACCCACCGACTGGCCCCGCTCCTAAACCCACAATAATTCAAAGACCAAACGCAAAGAGATTCAAATCAAGACCATGTACACACACTCCATGTAACGCATGCATATCGACACCAATGCAATGCAATTTGTGCCACTACACTCAAACCCATGACCAATATGTGTGTTCTAATGCAAGTTGTCCATGTATGAAGACCTCTACATGGACATTATACACCGTACAATATGTGTGTTCTATGAACACTCATGTCTAATGCACACAACATTTCATATATTTAGTTCAACATCAACATACATACAGTCATGTTAATATTCCACACATTCAAATCCGCATATCACATGTGCTACGCACTACATCTTTTCTATCATTCAGCTCATTCATGTCAACACACTATCTGGGCACGTGATAATGATAATTCCAACCATTACTTAGCCAAGTAATGCCATAATTCATATTCCCAGGTTGAGACATAGTATGCCAGTCATACAGCCCAATGCATATAATTCTTTCCATCTTTATCACACATATATCACATAATTTCACATATTCAGCGTGTTATTCAATTTATGGCAATAACACACATTAGCCATTCCCGCCATAAATCCCGCCATGCTTGGTCTTCGAAAATAATCCGACTTAGTCCAGAAGTCCAGCTTTTGTAAATATCACACAAAACATCCAACACACAATTTCGTCTCAGCTATAATGTGAGCCCAAGCGCTTCGGGGCTTACAAACCGATTCCAAAAACAGAAGTTCCGAAAACCATAATGGACTATTCCTCAACTGTCCGTGACCTAGCCCAATGTTCAGCTCACGTTTTGGCTAAGAACTTTATTCTATTAAACTCTAGACTCAACGAGCTTTCCGTAGAGTCCAAGAACGTGCAAGTCGGAGTTCGGACGGAGTTATACGTCCAAAGTCGAGCGCGGCCGACCACAAGGCGAAATTTGGGCACACACTTCGCTTAATTTGCCTGGATTTTGTTGTCCCGGAACACAATGTTCGGTTTTTGACAATTCCGAAACCTCATGAAACTTGTATTTGACCATCACATAATCACAACCAAACCACACACATCTTAAATTCACCCTGAAATAGGGCAAAACCATTAGGCCATTATGTGGCTCCTAGGCGTAAAATAACCAAAGTAGGAGGAAACCTACCTCTTGTAGCGCAGTTCCGGGTTCTTTGTTGTCCGGGTCTGCTCTACGCAACACTCCTTCCTTTTCCTCTTTCTTTTTCCTCTCTTACTCCCATTTCTTCTTATCTTTTCTTCTTTCCTTTTCTTTTCTTTTCCTTCCTTTCTCCTTTCCTTTCCTCCCTTTCTCTTTTCCCTTCCTCCTCCTTCTCCTTGCTGCTCCCCCCTTGCTTGTACGATCACGTCACTGAAGCCCTATATAGCCTTCAGCTGGTTTCTTGGCGATGTTACACATGCATGGCATGCCATGTGTCACACACATGGCTTGCCATGTGTCACACACATGGCTTGCCATGTGTCACACATGCATGGATTTTCCATGCATTGTGACACACACATGGCTTGCCATGTGTCACCCACATGGTTCACCATGTGTCATCAACATGGCTCGCCATGTGTCACCCGACACCGTTGCCTCAAAATATGTGAAATTCCAACTATCTTGGAATTCAACTCAGTTCGATTGCAGGTAGATTTATGAGACGATTCCACCCGCAACTGCTTGCCATCCGATATCTAGAAAATCTCAACTTTTCTCCACTATTCCAGAATCTTAAATTTAAAATTTTAACGGGTTTTGCGCTTGTCCCATTGTCTACATTCATAATGTGTTTATGTTTCGAATCTTGAGGAAATATGTTTTTAGATCCTTCTCATGTCAGGGAGTTGAAACTCATTCGACATTTCTAAGGACTTGACCTATGAAGAGGTGCCCATTCAAATTGTGGATGTGATGGATAAGGTTCTACGACATGTTGTTCTCAAGTTAGTAAAAGTCCAATGGAGCAATCATAGTATCTGAGAGCTACCTGGGAGTTAGGAAGGTTATATGCTATAAAACATCCTCAATTATTTCAAGACTCAGGTATGTCAAGTTTAGAGGACTAAAATTTTATAAAGGCGGGGAAGATGTAACACCCATGAATTTTTATAGGGATAAGTTAGGAAAATAATAATGATAATTAATTAATTAATTAATTAATTTAATAAAATGAAAGAGGGGTAAAAAGGTAATTTTCCTAATAAATACCCTTAGGGTATAAATTATAAGAAAAAATCATTTCTATTCTTCTTCTAATTTTTCCGTCGTAGATTTCAAAGGATCGCACGACTTTCAAATCTAGGGTTTGAAGAACAAATTTCTCTAGGTAAGATTTATGTTTTCTAATTCTTAGATCTTATTTTAATATATTCGCTTATATTTTTTTTTACCTTAGGTAAGAAACCCCAATCTAGATTAGGGTTTTTTTTTAAAAAAAACAAACAAACAGGAGTGAAAGAAAAGGATTAGAAATTGTGATTTTGATTTTGCTAGTAATGTTGAAGAAAAAAAAAAGTTTGAAGAAAATCTAGAGATAATTAGTTTAGAAGTGGGAATGTGTATAATTTATCTGAATCACTATTTCATGGATTAAAAACCCATGTTTTGGAATTTTTTATATGATTTTAATTTTACATTTATTTGTCCTTAGTTGAATTGTAATGATCCTAATCCAATTTAGAGGTAAAAAAAAAGTATTTAAAAATTAATTATTTAAATTAAATTTGTAACAGTATAAAAGTTTTTTCACAATTAAAGGCCTTAAGTATGAACTCATATTTCCATCTCTTCTCTATTTAAATAATTTTTTTTTACATAAATCTAATCTATTAAAAAAGCATAGGACAACTTATGATTTTGACTTTTAGATATTAAAAGAAAAAAAAAGTTCTAAATTTTGCAAGTATAGGCTGATTTATTTATGGGGAGGAGAAAGTTTTGAATATTTAGTTGAATGTATTCAAACAAAATCTTGGATCCAGAATTTGAAAAGAAAAATAAATGAAAATGGGATATGCGTGTTTTTTTATACAAAATAAAGAAATAAAATCTTGTAAAATATATATATAAAAAAAAGATATATTGATAATATAGGCTAATATTACTAAAAGAAGAAGTAGATTGGAAAACACGTAAAGATCGGTTTGAAATGAATTTATAAATAAATAAATTTTTGTATACAATGATGAGAGAAACTTGTGCAAACAAATATTTTTAGGAAACTCAATTTGGTTTAGGAAAGAGAAATAAATTACTAAGGATAAAAAAAAATTAGGATTCCCAAAGCTATAATTTTAGATGAATAAGATTCTTTATTATGTTAGGTGAGAATTAGATTCTGGGGCTAAACTCTTAAAGATTTGAGTATTGTTTGAGGTAAATAAAATTAATGCAATTGTTTATTTATTTATTTTGAAACAATTTTTTTATATACATCATTTATAAACATATGAATTATTTTTCGTTTATGCCTAGATCAAATCAGTTTTGCATGGAAAAGTATGTTAGAATTTTATATTTTGTTTTTGATAGATAAATGTGGAGATATTATGTTTTGTACGAATAATTGAAATAAAAATTTGACTCTGATTTGTTTGGCCCTTGTCAACGGGATATAATAGTTGACCTTTACATTTCTTAGTGGAGAATGTAATTGATTTAACTCTCAAATTTTTAAAGGGCTTCTGCTAGACGCATAGTACTAGTAGTATTTGGTTTCGTCCACTTTAAAGGAACAATTTAAGGCTAGCCACCCATTTGAAAAGTCCCACATAACTGGGCACCATTTGATGTTTAATGACAAGAGTAATTAAATGATTTGAATGTTTTGACTGAATTTGATATGAAAAAGTTTGAATCATAAATGAAAGCATACCGTTTGTAAATTTAAATGTATTGGTAAAACTAACTCAAAGGTTATGAAAATGATTGATTATAATGTCTCCTATTTTGCAAGTGAATTTGAAATATTTGATCTAGGGACTGCATTAATGTTCCTTATTGGGCTTTGAACTCATTCCTATTTGTTGACTACTTTTCAGGTACCCTTAGTTGTAAGGAGTGATGGCTAGGCTAAGGAATGGTCATCATTAGGATTAGCTTAAAATTTTATGTTGGATTTTGTTTAATTGTTAGCTATCTTCTTTTGGATCTTTTGGTATTTGGAAGCTATTTGGATATCGATCCTTTAAATTTTATGTTAGTTCAGCGTTGAGTTCTGGAGACAGAATTTGTTTTAGTACTTGAATTGTTTAAATTTGCAAATATTTGGACAATGGTTTTTGGATGGTGGATATTTAGTTTTGAAATTGAGTTTTGACTATTTTAGAATTTTGTTCCGCTACTCTGAACAGGTATTTGATAAATGGTAACATCTAGTTACAAGATAATTGTTTGGGTTAAGTTACACTGTAAACCTTCGGGTTTGAGGTGTGAAGTGATTGTCATGCCCTTGAAGCGGGTCTTAGGGCGTGCCAGGTTATTTGGAAGATAATCAAATTTGATTTGATTCTCAATAGTCACATATTTGTGTGGATATGATTTTCTAAGAGATTTGGTCATAGGTTTTAATTACTTTCTTAAATTGTGTTGCACAATCTCTCCATCTTCCTATGAAAATATTTTTCCTTTCAATTACCATTCTATATGCTGTGTAAATTTCCTTGCAAAGAAACTTAATGAGAACTGTAAATTTTATTCTTTTTTTTTTCCTTTTATTGTCGGTTTGGATAACTTACTAACAATGAAAATAGAAATTAATTAAGGGTAAATTTATAAATGTTTTTCAAAAACTGTTTTATTCTATGAATGGTTTTTTCTTCTTTAAAAAAAAAAACAATTCTTACTTATTTTTAGCAACAAAATTTTATTTGGGACTTGAACATAAAAAAGAAAATTATTTATTTAATTTTAACCTAAGGTGAAACTATTGTTCATTTATCATAATGGAAAATTTGTTTTTCATACCTTTAACTATTTGTTCACGGAATATAATTTTTTTAATTCAAACAGACTACTTGTTTTAAATATTAAATTGTTTTAAGAATAATTTTTGTAAGAAATAGTTTTAGTAAAAGAAATATCAGACATGTTTTTTTTTTTTACTTTAAGATACTTTGCTTTATCAAAGGAAAAAAAAATGTTAGTTCCTAAAAATTCATTTCAAAAATTTATTATTCTTGAAAGTCAAAATCATTTTAATCAAAGTCAATGCTACAGTAATTTTAGGAACCATAGGTGATCATCTTTTTTTTTTTTTTAATTAAGGTGGTCAACTTAAAACTGTTTATAAAGAAAACAATTTTAAAAAAAACAATGGAAACCGTATCAAGTACAATATGCCCAACACTCTCTTAATTTGCTTGGATTTATATTGGCTTTATTAGGTGTCATTGCGTTGTAAGAATATACAGAGAATAGAGAGAGATTGGGAAGAGAAAGTAGATAAGCACCAAAGATGGTAGAGAGCTTCAGAGGAGAGACATTTTATTTTCACTTTCATTCTCTTATATACACTGAATAGTGAGACGGGCATTCATACGTAGAATGTAGGGTTACTTAATGTGCCATAATAGGTACATTGAATATACATCGATGCATATAGGTTACGAATGTAGGTTAGCTCTTTCTCTTCTACGAATGTGCCATAATAGGTACATTGAATATACATTGATGTATATAGGTTACGTTAGTATAATGAATATTCATTCATGTATTTCATAACACTCCCCTTGAATATTCATTGTATTCATGAATGGCATTGAATATTAACGCCATTAAAACCTTAAGCAGAAAAACCTGGGACAAAAACCTATTAAAAAGGGAAAAGAGTAATAAAGGCGTAAATATTTATGGATCTCTCCCTTTTATGGATGTATTAATTGCTCTCATTAACCTAAGCTTCGAAAAACTAACAATGGGACAAAAACCGGACAAAAGGGAAAAAGAGTGCAATGCATAGTTCACAATATCTCCCCCTCAATTTGAGTTATATAGCCACTGCTGGGGCTAGTTAATCTTGCATCTTATGAACTCGCCGCATACCAATGCCATATACTAATTTCTCAAAAGTTGACGTTGACAATGATTTGATAAAATATCTCGCACATTACAGGATTGAATCTCGCTTTAACATCAATTTGTCGACTGGAGTTCAGAGTATAGAAAAATTTCGACTTCGATATTTGGTCCTATCACCTTGAGTGAGTCCTCCCCTAACTTGTGCAACACAAGCATTATCTTCATAAATTATAGTGGAGAATTTGTAACCGCTAAGTTACAAACAATAATTATGAATATGTGTAATGGATGATCTTAACTAAACACACTCTCTTCATGCTTCATATAAAGCAACATCTCGTAGTGGTTAGAAGATGTAATCACAGCTAATGTCAGGAACGCCAAGAAATGGCTGCCATTTTAACAAAAATAAATAAATCAGCTTGAGAGCAAGCTTTTATGTGGACTGTGATCTATATCCAACATCGAATATCCAACTAAACCGTAGGTAGTAGATTCCTTGGAATAATATAATCCCAAATCTATGGTTCCTGAGATAACGAAAATATGTTTAATTCCATTCCAAAGGTTCCGGAAGTTGGCCTAAGCAACTAAAACGCTGGTAATTTGATTTAGGTTAGTTGTCTAGTCTCGTACATTGTGCCAAGTACATCAAAGCCCTAATTACATTGAGATATGGTACTTTAGACTAAGTATCTCTTCAATGTATTCTCTAGATCTAAACTGATCCTTTGGGATCTAGAGACCTTACAACCATAAAGTTTCAATGGGTGAGCCTTGTCTATGTTGTAAGCGCTTTAAGTAATCTTTCAATGTATGATACATTTGATGGACTGCTATTCCATTTGCTTTATGCTCAAGCTGTAGAGACTAAGACAAAGTTTGGTTTTACCCAAATCTTTAACTTCAAATTCTTCAAATACTCAACAGCTTTTAGCTAACTCTTCGAGTTCCCACAATTTATATCGTCGACATAAATTACTACAATAGCAAATCCGCTTCGATTTCTTAATAAACACGCATGGGCAGATAGGATCATTCTTGTACCTTTCCTTAATTAGGTACTAACTTAGGCATTGATACCACATGCGACCGGATTGCTTTAACCCGTACAAAGATCTTTGCAATTTTATTGAGAATAAGTTGTGGGGAGTGCATGCATCAGCATCTTTGAATCCTCTGAATTTTCATATAAATATCCGAGCCTAATGTATTATATAGATATGCCGCCACAATGTCCATAAGACGCATTTCCAATTTTTCAAAGATTACTGCATCTAATGAGAAACGAATGTAATCATATCCATCAATGTGGTGAAGTATGTCTCATCATAATCAATCCTGTGTCTCTCGAGAATCCTTGGGCAACGACAGCTTTATACCGACAACCTCGCTTCTCATTTCGCTTCCGACAAATACCCATTTATATCCAACGAAATTTTACATTATCGGGATGCGTAGTTACAGGGTCCAAACCTCTCGCTTAGCTAGGAAAGCTTAATTCAACTTTAATTGCTTCCTCCCACTTAGGGCAATCTCGCTTTGACTAAGATTCAATAATAGATCGCGGCTCACAATCATCATCCATAGTTTATGAGCAATCGAGAATGCAAAAATATCATCAATGATGATTTTATTTCGATCCCAAATCTCACAATATGTAATGGAATTCCTGCATTCCTTAGGGTTGGTGATCTTTTCATGGGTTTGTGCCTCTTCAAGGGCAAGAAGCAATAAGCACCAGCTCTTCCGGGAGTGGATCTTGATTCTTTCAACTTGCTGAGGAACGTTGGTCTTTGATCCTATCGTCTACCACGCTCAACTCGTGGGGATTTTCTATCCATTTTAGCTTGTCCTTTGGGAACAACTATCCTAGCCGAGGCATTTACAACCGAATATGAGATTTCATCTAGCAGCATCATAAATGCACTGTGACCTATTGGCTATAACCTCAGAATGGATTATGCAAGCACCTCAAGCTGCACTCGGGAGTTCTTGGGTCGAATTGAGATAAATTTTCTCATTCCGTGATGAAAACCTTAATCGGTTTTGTCGCAGCCATTTCAATATTAGGTGTCCTTAATCGATGGAAACATAGTCCTTCGAAATGACAATCCGTGAATCCGGCAAGAAAAGATCACGTAGTCGGTTCCAGAACCTTAATGATGGACGGTGAATTAAACTCTTAACATAAATGCCTAAACCATTGGGGACCCATTTTCTGCTCTTTTGGTAGGCAATAGGCACTGCACAAGGTGTGAATGTGAAATATCAAAGTTCATAAATCAAGAACCATTTGAAGGGGAGATTGTAGGAGACTAAAATAACTTATTGTATGCCCACACGCAGAATCTGCATGACCATGCCGTATCGTTGAGATTCGTTCTCAATAATAGAGTGCGGGCAATGATTTGTATATGTTTAATCAAGGATTCCGCCTAATCCATTTTGAGTATGAACATATGCACCGGTGCTCAACTTCGATTCCAAGTGAAGCACAATATGTATCAAACTGCTTACAAATTCACCAAAGATTATCCATCCCTTATACCTTAATCGATAATCAGGAATTCAGTCTGCTTTATAATCTGCAAGTAAACGTGCAAAGGTGACATTGCGCGTAGATAATAGACAAACATAACCATATATGACGCCCACTAATACCATAAAATATCGAAATGGTCCACTTGGTGGTTGTATTGGTCCACAAATATCACCCTGAATTCTTTGCAAGAATAAAGGGGATTCAAGATCAATCTTTGTTATAGAAGGTTTGGTAATGAGTTTTCCTTGTGAACAAGCTTCACAATTATAATCTTTGGACAACAATAACTTTGTATCCTTTAAAGGGTGCCCTTGTATTCTCGGATATTCTACGCATCATCAGAATGTGGTGACTCAAGGCGATCATGCCAATCCAAAATCGATCAGATTTACCAATCTCCAAGATATGGTGGAGTAGGTTTCAATGGCCTTAATCATGACACAATACAAACCCATAGAAGAAGCTTTTAGTTTCCTCATGGATGGTCTTCAGCCCATCTTATAAAGAGGTAAAATGCCAATATATTCTTTATTTTGCCTATAAATAGTTTCAACATGGTACTCATTACGGGCGCATATCTTTTGAAGCTAAGTAGATTCCTTTTTTAATTCATCGCTTTAGAAATGTATTCTCAATATGCGTGATGGTAGCTTTTGGCAAACAATTATGGCATTCCCAAACCATCAATAATCGAATAGACTTTATATTGTATGGACATGTGTCTTACGTATCGTCATACTAGAGAAAAAGTAGTCTACTACGAAATATGGTATGCGTTGATGCACTATCAAGCAAACAAACATCTTCCTTTTCTGTTTTCCATTTGCATTTATGTTGACAACTTCAAAGTCAAGTATCATAAAATTTTCATAGTTGTAGGGTCAAATCAAATTTCAAAATAATAAATATTATATCAAGTTCATAAGAGCCATTGCATAACCATATTAAAGAATAATAAAAAGGTAATACATCTAAAGAAAAACAACTAGAAAAGAAATTATTGTAATCCTCATAAAATCTAAATCAAAGATGTCATCCACTACCCGATGTCAAGTAATCAAAGGTCCTAAAAGAAATCAGAGACATCCAGGATGATTTGCTACTCGTGGAGCAAGAGAGTCCCACCAATGATATATTGTTGGCTTCAATAAAGGGTTATGGCGCAGATTAATTTCAATGGTATGAGATCTCACCACGCTTGCCCCAGATTTTTTAAAGATGCCCTCGTATAGATCAACAAAGTGCTTTCACAGAGGACTGCACGCGGATCAGCGGTTTGGGTCATGCCACAACGATGGCAATACTTTCATTAGTCACCTTCTTGGCTTCTTTTTCTTTATCATGATTCGGCCAGTTAGATTTCCTAGTATGGTTAAATTTTTCACATTCTTCTGTGATTATATTCTTGCTCGCGCTTGTAGCCTTTAAAATGGACAATAATTTTTCAGAGTTTCACCAGGTTTCGTGCAATGCTTTTGAGCCAAGGTGTCTAAGATCATGATTTTTGAGCGAAGAATTCATTAGTTTGCTCAAAGAAGTGAGGAGCAGGAAATTAAATCGTAGTATGTGGCAAATTGATCGTTGCCTGTATTAAGCCGTTGCAATACAATATTCGAAACATGGAAGGCAGAAAGCTTTCTAATCTAGCTTCGCACGTTGAGCTTTGATACCGCATAACTCAAGCTGAGAAACAATATCAAATAAAGCGGAGTTATAGTCAGACACTGATTTAAAATCTTGTAGTCTGAGATTTTGCCACTATATTTGCGGCTTGGAGGAAAGATAAATGGGCCTTAGTATGATCATACCTATCCTTCAACCTCTTCAAGGCTCAGGCCCTAACCATAAATATTGAGTCTACAGCTCTCGCGCAAATGAGACGATGAATAAAAATTAGTGCATTTGCTTTATCTTTTGCGGAGGTTCCGTCTTCCTCGTAATTGCTAGCAAGATCTTGTTCTATACGCATTTCCATGTCAAGGCACCCGGATAGATAATTATTTCCACTCACTTCGAGGATGTGGAATTCGGGCTTTTCTAATATTTTCCATAATTCTTGAAACAAATGAATCCTTAAATTAATTAGAAGGATTTTCAACATCTACCACTTCGTGAGTTGTATGATACTTTAGGCTGAATTCCTTGTCAAAGTTGAAAGAAAAAGAAGAATTGATAGAAGAAGATGAAGTATAAGTTGATTAATAAAAAATACTCAATTTGCACAAAATATTTACACTACAACAATTGACAATTTACCTACGGAAAATTCAGAGGTAATATAACAATTGGCCGGTAATTAAATTTACCTACGGAATAATTTGTGGTTAACTATATTTCAGAGGTTGTCGTGGGCGAGGTAACAAATTACCGACGAAAATCAACTGTAGGTAAATTACCTACGGAAATTCCGCCGTAAATCAGAGAAAAGTGGTAGGTAAAGCTGAGGAAAATCTACAAATGGGGACGAAATACCAACAAAATTCTGTAGGTAATCTGTCGGTAATTTACCTACGGAAAGTCCGGCCGGTATTTTTTAGTTTACAAAATCAAGAAAATATGCATTCAAGGGGTTTCAACTCCGCACTGAACTCAAAAACATGGAGGATCCACTAAACAACAATAACTAATGTTAGATACCCCACCAATCCCAAGAAACTCCGTATCTTGAAGACTGACTTCAGTCTCTCCTAACTCATCACAACCTCAACCTTCCTAGGGACCACTGACACGCCTGAAACTCACACCACGTGTCCCAAGAAACCAACCCCGCAGCTTTCAAAACTCGCACTCCATCGAATCCTGCATACAACGATGATCCCCAAAAGCGAACGACTTCAAGGATCCTCTATGCCCACTGACCGGGAGTAGATCGTGATGTCATCAATAAAGACCACCACAACCGCATCTAAATAGGTTGGAACACTTATTCATGATCTATGAATGTCACGGCATTCGTCAATCCAAAGGGCATCATTGTAAACTCAAAGTGCCCATACCGCGTCCTGAACGCTGTCTTAGGGTTGTCTTCCTCCCTAACTCTCAACCAATGGTAACCAGTGCGAAGGTCTATCTTGGAGTAGACTCGCGCCCCTCAACTCACAATAATATCGCCCCGGTAATGGATACCGATTCTGATTGTAATTCTATTCAACTCGGGGTCTCAGACCGACGATAGTCACGTCTAACTTTCTTCTTCGCAAATAACCTGAGCTCCCATGGTGAAGTGCTCTCGGTCTAATAAAACCCCTACCCAAGAACTCCCGGGACTCGGACCTTGAGTTCCTGCAACTCAACCAGCGCCATCCTATGCAGAGTCATTGAAATAGGCGACACTGTGACGCAACTCAATGCGGAAGTCTACATCCCCCGATGGGAGGTAATCTCGCAGCTCATCCGAAAACATCCCTGCATCGCAAACCACCCCGAGGTAGACTCATATCCCATCTCACCTGCCCCTCCGTGCAAGGCTAGCTAGCCAACCCACAATCGCCCATGCCACGTGAATTATACACAAGATGGTGAAGTACTGCTCCTATTCCCCCGGTAAACACAAATACAAGTACTGCTTCGTGTAGGCGGTAACTCATACTGGCCACAATCTATGATAACCCGATGTGCATCGCCAACGAGTCCATCCCGAGGATGACTCTAACTCCTCGACATTTCCATGACTCAAGGTCCACCGTGGAGTAGAATCCCGTAGATCCCACCATCCCCAATATGTGATCACCTTCGCCTTTAGGTCCCTGGGGGGAGAACTCACATGAAGTGGCTCGCCTATGTCTCAACTCCTAAGCCCAATACTCTTAAGGCCAAGATGCAAAGACACAAAGGAATGCGATGCACCTAAGTCAAATAACACCTCGCCATAGGCGAAAGAGTAGAAACATACCTCGAATCACCGATCTTCCGCCCCGGGCCCCAGGAGTAACGGCGCAGGCACGCCCTGAGTCCCCGGGTCCCGCCTATACACTCGCCTCAATCTCGACCCATACTCCGCCCCTTGTTTGTCTCGTGAAACACCCGGATGCTTCAGGTCGCACTCAACCCGATACTTGCTCACTCGGGCCCGCTTCGGGGTAAGGATGAACATACTGAGTCTGCTCATTTCCCATTGATGATTGGGACTATGGTATCCCCTGATCCTGAAATCCCCAGATTCACGGACGCTCCGCCTCATAGAACCTTACCGATGACAGTAAGCATGTCATCCGCCTGTACTGACGGTAACCCTGACTCGCTCGTCCCGTCGCGCGGCCTCGCCCCCGAAATCCCCGTGGAATGGGTCCTCTACTCTTTCCCGAGTCAAGAAGAAGCTTCGCTCCCTTCCATCACTAGCACCCGCCTCCCGTATGCTACGAAGGCCATCTACCTCTCGCTCATCGATCAAGGTTGTATCACCATCGAGTCCATATCCTATATGTTATGCCCTACAATCTTGCCCGGGATGGACAACTTCAGCCCATCCTTGAACTTCCTGACCTTGGCCCCGTCAGTGGCCACATAATCATCCCCGAAACGTGCTAACTCTGTGAATCTGGCTATGTACTCAAGTATAGTCATCGTCCCCTGTCTCAGCTTAAGGAATTCTAGGGCCTTCACATGTCTAGTAGAAGCCGGAAAGTACTTCCCCATGAATAGTCTGCAAAAATCATCCCATGTCATAGTCTCCAAGTCATTGGAAGTCGTGACCCACTTCCACCAGATCTGGGACTTACCCTCAAGCTGGAATGAAGCTAGCGAAATCCGAGTAGTATCCGAGGTGATCTCCATAGCCCGAAGAATCCTCTCAATCTGACAGAACCAATGGTCGGCTACCATCGGATCCCCTCATCCTGTGAACGTTGGAGGATGATGTGCTCAACCCTGTGAGGTTACCGGCACCCTCCCTAACCTCTAGTCAAGATCACCGTAATGCTATTATCGCAAAGACCCATGACCTCTATGAAGGCCCGCCGATAAAAACAGTGGCGGCCAATCCATCGCCCCCGTGACAACCTCTACGCCCCGTCCCTACTTGCCATCTACACAAGTCAAACAACAAGCCGAATCGCTGTCCAACTATTAGCTCATGCCAATCCAATACTGGGACGACATCCCGAACCATCTGTTCGCTTCGAACTCCTAAGGTTACTTTTCAACCCTAGTGTTCGATTCCTATATACATCCTAACACGTATATAATTCATAATTAGAACACACAATCACTATTACTGAATCAAAGCATAAACAAGAAAACACACAATGCATGCTGATCTAATCCTGTCCCGTGGACTCCTAGGTAACCTCCTACCTAGACCTTGATACCAAACTATGATCTGGATATCAATTTCCCGAGCACTAGGTAATTCTAACCCAAGCTCTGACACCAAGCTATACCAAGCTGTGATGCTCTTATACCTTAATGACCATGGCCTAAAGCCTCAGTACTCAGAAATCATGCTCTGATACTCAAGTCGTGATGCTCCCACACACCAACAAAGATGTCCTGCACTATGCCCCAATCGGTACCCCAGGTATTCATATAACCCGGCTCGATACTTCGCCGTGACGCCCAAAAAACCCGGGGAGTCCCAATAACCACCGGGCCAACTCCGTTGAGACCTCGTGTGTCTCATATCATGAGACCCATACATGAGTAAAATGACCTAATAGGGCCCATCATCCATACTCGTCCATACAGTTACAAAACCATACATTTCTATAGATCCAAGAGTTATTACTTCACTTAATACAAAACTTATATTAAAACTAGTTCGTTTAATATATACACAAAACATGAATAGCACACAAATCGCCCGCTTCATAATCCCGTCCTAAGGAGCTTATCCGTCCCGTAATTGCCTTGCACCGAAAAGGGGGTCCCACGATGGGGGTGAGATAATGAGTAGAGATAAACCTACAAGGGCTACTCCCCACCTAGGTGCACATGCAAATAATCATTTCACAAATTCAACCAACAACCAATCTGCATACATGCTGGGTCTCACTCATAAAAAAAAAAAAACTACATGCATGTATGAGACGACACTCTACATGCTCCATGTACCGGTCAACCTCCGACCCACCACCCAATGCAAGTGCCAATGGAAATCAATATTGAGTCGGGTCCTACCCCATCTCACAACCCATAGCTCATGTGATATTTATTTAATTGTTTCGTGTCTTTTGGGCCAACGAGCTTTCCGGTCTCACCGTAGTGCATTACCTCAGTTTTAGGAACTTTCATAGATGTGGATCTGTGAATCCTAACAGGTTTTCCAAACCTTTCACGAGGGTGTCTATCCTACTAAACCTTACGACCTTTATTAGTTTTCCATTTCATTTAACATTTATTGGAACTGATTGGACTTCCGTCAGTTCTAAACCCGCACAATTCAGCGCAAGCGAGTACCAAATCGGTACCATGTACACACACCCATGCTTAGCGGTGTTGCAGCACACGTCTGTGCAATTTGTGCCACTACCTCCAGACCATGACCCGATATGTGTGTTCTAATGCAAGTTGTCCATGTATGAAGACCTCTACATGGACATTCTACACCGTACAATATGTGTGTTACATGATTATCATGTCCTAATCACACACAACATTTCATATATTTAGTTAAACATCGACATACATACGGTCATGTTAATATTCCACACATTCAAATCGGTACATCACATAAGCATGCACTCATCTTTCTATCATTCGAGTTCATTCGTAGCCGACACATCATTCAACGTATATTAACATAATTCCCGACCATTACTTAGCCCAGTAATGCCATAATTCATATTCGAGGTTGAGACATAGTATGCAGTCATACATTGATGCATATAATTCTTTCCATCTTTATCACACATATATCCATAATTTCACATATTCGACGTGTTATTCAATTTATGGCAATAACACACATTAGCATTCAGGCCGCCATCAGGCCATGCTTGGCCTCGAAAATAATACGGACAGTCAGAGAGTCCGATTTTGTAAATACCACACAAAACATCCAACACACAATTCCACCTTTCGGTATCACGTAGCCGGCGTTTCGATTCTGGCTTAGATTCCAAAAAGCGAAGTTAGGCATAATGGAATTTGTTTTATATTGGCATCCAGTGACCTAGCCCAATGTTCAGCTCACGTTTTGGCTAAGAACTTTATTCTATTAAACTCTAGACTCAACGAGCTTTCCGTAGAGTCCAAGAACGTGCAAGTCGGAGTTCGGACGGGAAAGTTATGGCCGTCCAAAGTTGATGCGGCCGATTCACAAGGGTGTGCGGAAATTTGGGCACACACCCCGTTTTCTAATTTGCTCTGGATTTTTGTTGTCCCGGAACACAATGTTCGGTTTTTGACAATTCCGAAACCTCATGAAACTTGTATTTGACCATCACATAATCACAACCAAACCACACACATCTTAAATTCACCACAAATAGAAGTAGCTCTTCAGAGCCATTATGTGGCTCTGGCGTAAAATAACCAGAGTAGGAGGAAACCTACCTCTTGTAGCGCGGTTTTGAGTTCTTTGTTGTCCGGGTCTGCTTACTGCGCAACACTCCTTCCTTTTCCTCTTTCTTTTTCCTCTCTTCCTCCCATTTCTTCTTATCTTTTCTTCTTTCCTTTTCTTTTCTTTTCCTTCCTTTCTCCTTTCCTTTCCTCCCTTTCTCTTTTCCCTTCCTCCTCCTTCTCCTTGCTGCTCCCCCCTTGCTTGTATGAATACGTCAATTGAAGCCCCTTATATAGCCTTCAAAGGAGCCATGCATGTTACACATGCATGGCATGCCATGTGTCACACACATGGCTTGCCATGTGTCACACATGCATGGATTTTCCATGCGTGTGACGCACATGGCTTGCCGGCTATTATCACCCACATAGTTCACCATGTGTCATCAACATGGCTCGCCATGTGTCACCTGAAACAGATTGCCTCAAAATATGTATGTGAAATTCAATGTCTTGGAATTCAACGGGGAATCGATTGGGTAGGTAGATTTGAGCGATTCCAAGCGGTCTGTCCGTTTAAATAAGTCGATATCCTAGAAAATATGACTTTTCTTCGGACTATTCCGGTAAATCTTAAATTTAAAATTTTAACGGGTTTTACAGTTGTCCCCAGGCTTGTCTAAGATTCATAATGTGTTTTATGTTTCGACCTTGAGGAAATATGTTTTTGATCCTTCTCATGTTGTGGAGTTGGAACCTATTCAGATTTCTAAGGACTTGACCTATGAAGAGGTGCCCATTCAAATTGTGGATGTGATGGATAAGGTTCTACGACATGTTGTTCTCAAGTTAGTAAAAGTCCAATGGAGCAATCATAGTATACGAAAGGCAGCCCAGAGTTAGAGATAAGAGAAAAACATCTTGATTATTTGAGAAATTCGGTATGTCAGTTTGAGGACTAAAATTTTACTAAAAGCTGGGAAGATGTAACACCAGTGAATTTTATAGGGATAAGTTAGGAAAATAATAATGATAATTAATTAATTAATTAATTAATTTAATAAAATGAAAGAGGGGTAAAAAGGTAATTTTCCTAATAAATACCCTAGGTATAAATTGGAGTAAGAAAAAAATCATTTCTATTCTTAACTACAATTTCTTTACGGTAGTAGATTTCCAAAGAGAATCGCTTTCAAATCTAGGGTTTGAAAGAGAACAAATTTCTCTAAGAGTAAGATTTATGTTTTCTAATTCTTGAATCTTATTTTAATATATTAAGCTTATATTTTTTTACCTTAGGTAAGAAACCCCAATCTAGATTAGGGTTTTTTTTTAAAAAAAACAAACAAACAGGAGTGAAAGAAAAGGATTAGAAATTGTGATTTTGATTTTGCTAGTAATGTTGAAGAAAAAAAAAAGTTTGAAGAAAATCTAGAGATAATTAGTTTAGAAGTGGGAATGTGTATTATAATTTACAAAGACGATGTATTTCACATGGATTAAGCCGTGTTTTGAATTTTTATATGATTTTAATTTTACATTTATTTGTCCTTAGTTAGTTGTAATGATCCTAATCAATTTAAGAATTAAAAAAAAGTATTTAAAAATTATTATTTAAATTAAATTTGTATGAGTATAAAAAGTTTTTCTGATTAAGGCCTTAAGTATGAACTCCATATTTCCATCTCTTCTCTATTTAAATAATTTTTTTACATAAATCTAATATTAAAAAGCATAGGACAACTTATGATTTTGACTTTTAGATGTAAAGAAAAAAAAGTTCAAAATTTTTGCAAGTATAGAAATTTGATTTATTTATGGGGAGGAGAAAGTTTTGAATATTTAGTTGAATGTATTCAAACGAAATCTTGGATCGAGGAATTTGAAAAAAATAAACAAAATGCATGCGTGTTTTTATATAAACAAAAACTAAATGTATAAAATATATATATAAAAAGAATATATTGATAATATAGGCTAATATTACTAAAAGAAGAAGTAGATTGGAAAACACGTAAAGATCGGTTTGAAATGAATTTATAAATAAATAAATTTTTGTATAATGATAGAGAGAAACTTGTATACCAAACAAATATTTTTAGGAAACTCAATTTGGTTTAGGAAAGAGAAATAAATTACTAAGGATAAAAAAAAATTAGGATTCCCAAAGCTATAATTTTAGATGAATAGTATCTTTTTATTATGTTAGGTGAGAATTAGATTCTTGGGGCTAAACTCTTAAAGATTTGGAGTATTGTTTGAGGTAAATAAAATTAATGCAATTGTTTATTTATTTATTTTGAAACAATTTTTTTATATACATCATTTATAAACATATGAATTATTTTTCGTTTATGCCTAGATCAAATCTGTTTTGCATGGAAAAGTATGTTAGAATTTTATATTTTGTTTTTGACAGATAAATGTGGAGATATTATGTTTTGTAAATTTGAATAATTGAAATAAAAATTTGACTCTGATTTGTTTGGCCCTTGTCAACGGGATATAATAGCTGACCTTTACATTTCTTAGTGGAGAATGTAATTGATTTGAACCTCAGCCTTTAGGGGTTTTGGTTAGACGTTATTAGTACTAGTAGTATTTGGTTTCGTCCACTTTAAAGGAACAATTTAAGGCTAATACCCATTTGAAAAAGTCCCTTAGCGTGGCACCATTTGATGTTTAATGACAAGAGTAATTAAATGATTTGAATGTTTAGACTGAATTTGATATGAAAAAGTTTGAATCATAAATGAAAGCATACCGTTTGTAAATTTAAATGTATTGGTAAAACTAACTCAAAGGTTATGAAAATGATTGATTATAATGTCTCTATTTTATGAAGTGAATTTGAAATATTTGATCTAGGGACTGCATTAATGTTGCCTTATTAGACTGAACTCATTTCCCTGTTGTTGACTACACACCAGGTACATAGTTGTAGGAGTGGCTAGGCTAAGGAATGGTCATCATTAGGATTAGCTTAAAATTTTATGTTGGATTTTGTTTAATTGTTAGCTATCTTCTTTTGGATCTTTTGGTATTTGGAAGCTATTTGGATATCGATCCTTTAAATTTTATGTTAGTTCAAGGTTGAGTTTTGAGTTATAGATTTATTTTAGTATGAATTGTTTTAAATTTGCAAATATTTGGACAATGGTTTTTGGATAATTGGATATTTAGTTTTGAAATTGAGTTTTGACTATTTTAGAATTTTTATTCCAGCCTCGACAGGTGTTGATAAATGGTAACATCTAGTTACAGATATTGTTTGGGTTAAATTACCTTTATAAACCTTGGGTTTGAGGTGTGTGATTAATCATGCCTTGAAGCGGGTCTTAGAAATTACCGAGTTATTAGAGATAATCAAATTTGATTTGATTCTCGATAGTCACATATTTATTATTGGATATGATTTTCTAAGAGATTTGGTCATAGGTTTTAATTACTTTCTTAAAATTGTGTTGCACAATCTCTCCATCTTCTATGAAAATATTTTCCTTTCAATTACCATTCTATATCTTTGTGTAAATTTCCTTGCAAAGAAACTTAATGAGAACTGTAAATTTTATTCTTTTTTTTTTCCTTTTATTGTCGGTTTGGATAACTTACTAACAATGAAAATAGAAATTAATTAAGGGTAAATTTATAAATGTTTTTCAAAAACTGTTTTATTCTATGAATGGTTTTTTCTTCTTTAAAAAAAAAAACAATTCTTACTTATTTTTAGCAACAAAATTTTATTTGGGACTTGAACATAAAAAAGAAAATTATTTATTTAATTTTAACCTAAGGTGAAACTATTGTTCATTTATCATAATGGAAAATTTGTTTTTCATACCTTTAACTATTTGTTCATTTTAAATATAATTCTTTTTAATCTAAAACAGATCACTTCTGTTTTAAATATTAAATTGTTTTAAGAATAATTTTTGTAAGAAATAGTTTTAGTAAAAGAAATATCAGACATGTTTTTTTTTTTTACTTTAAGATACTTTGCTTTATCAAAGGAAAAAAAAATGTTAGTTCCTAAAATTCATTTAAAAATTTATTATTCTTGAAAGTCAAATCATTTTAATCAAAGTCAATGCTACAATACAGGAACCATAAGGTGATCATCTTTTTTTTTTTAATTAAGGTGGTCAACTTAAAACTGTTTATAAAGAAAACAATTTTAAAAAAAACAATGGAAACCGTATCAAGTACAATATGCCCAACACTCTCTTAATTTGCTTGGATTTATATTGGTTTTTATTGTAAAATATTGCGTTGCAAGAATATAATAGAGAGAATAGAGAGAGATTAAGAAGAGAAAGTAGATAAGCACCAAAAGATGGTACTGAAAGTCGGAGGAGAGACATTTTATTTTCACTTTCATTCTCTTATATACATTGAATAGGGATGTGGTAATTCCATCCCGTAGAATGCCCAAGTTCTGAGATGTGCCATAATAAATTGATGAATATGTTGATGCATATGAGTTGAATGTGTAGATATTACTAATGGGTACGTGAATATACATTGATGTATATGAGTTCGTTGAATATAATGAATATTCATTCATGTATTTCATAACACTCCCCCTTGAATATTCATTGTATTCATAGTAGTGCATTGAATGATCTTGCCTCATTAAAACCTTAAGCGGAAAAGCCCGATTGGAATAGCCAGGACAAAAGGAAAAAGAGTCGATCTTAATCTTTATGATCTCTCCCTTTTATGGATGCATTAGTACCTCATTAAAAACCTTAAGCTAGGAAAAATCCAATGGGACCCAAGCAGGACAAAGGAAAAAGAGTGCGATGCATAGTTCCATGATATCTCCTACGAATTTGAGTTATATAGCCAGCATTGGGGCTAGTTAATCTTGCATCTTATGAACTCGCGCATACCAATACACTATACTAATTTCTCAAAGTTGGCGTTAGCGATGATTTGATAAAATATCTGAATTATTTATGGATTGAATCAGCAACATCAATTTATCGACTTTCTTGGAGTTCGTGAGTATAGAAAAATTCGACGGGATATGCTTGGTCTATCACCTTTGATATATCCTCCTAACTTGTGCAACACAACGGCATTATCTTCATAAATTATAGTGGGAGGGAATTTGTAACCAGTGTTAACGGCTTAATAATTATGAATATGTGTTATAATGGATCTTAACCAAACACACTCTCTTCCAGCTTCATATAAAGCAATGATCTCAGAGTGGTTAGAAGATGTAACTACTAGCGTTGCCCGTGACCTTGAAATGGCGGTGCCATTTTAACAAAATAAATAGCCGATTTGAGAGCAAGCTTTATGTGGATCAGGATCTATATCGACATCGGAATATCGACTAAACGAGGTAGTGATTCCTTGGAATAATATAATCCAATCTATGGTTCCTCGGAGATAACGAAAAATATATTTAATTCCATTCCAGGTGTCTAGGGTTGGCTCAATAGCTAAACGTGCCAATGGAATTTCTGTAGCGTCTTCTAGTCTCGTACATTGTACGAAGTACATCAAAGCCCAAATTTCATTTGAGATATGGTACTTTAGGACCCGATATCTCTTCATCAGTTCTCTGAATGGCCAGTCCTTTTAGGGATCTAGAGACCTTACAGCATAGGGGTGCTCAATGGGTGGGCCTTGTCTATGTTGAGCGTTTAAGTAATCTTTCAATGTATGATGATTGATGGACGATTATTCCATTTGCTTTATGTATTTGTAGACGAAACAAAGTTTGGTTTTTTTACCCCGAATCTTTAACTTCAAATTCCTTTTTCAAATACTCAGCAGTTTTAGCTAACTCTTATGGAGTTAGATTAAATTTATATCGTCGACATAAACTACTACAATAGCAAATCCGGTTTCTGATTTCTTAATAAACACGCTTTATGGGCGAGGATGGGATCATTCTTGTACCTTTCCTTAATTAGGTACTAACCCAGGCATTGATACCATGCGGCGGATTGCTTTAACCGGAAATACAGATCTTTGATTTTATTAAGAATAAGTTGTGGGGAGTGCATGCAGCGGGCATTTTGAATCCCTAGAATTTCATATAAATATCTGAGTCTAATGAGCCATATAGATATCTTGAATCACAATGTCCATAAGACGCATTTCCAATTTTCCAAGATTACGGACCTTCAATGAGAAAAGCGAGTATGTCAGTATCCATCACAATTGAATATGTCTCATCATAATCAATCCCGAGGTCTCTGGGAGAATCATGGAGCAACAGTCGAGCTTTATACGGCGACCTCGTTTTCTCATTTCGTTTCTGACAAATACCCATTTATATCCAACGAGTTTTACATTGCTCGGGATGCGAGTTATGGGTCCAAACCTCTGTTTAGCTAAAGCTAATTCAACACAGTGCTTCCTCCCACTTGGCGATCTTGCCTTTGACGGCATTCTATAATAGATTGCGGCTCACAATCATCATCGTAATTTTATGAGCTGAGAATGCAAAAATATCATCAGTGATTTTATTTCGATCCCGAATCTCATTACAATATGTAATGGAATTCTCAATATCCCTAGGGTTGGTGATCTTTTCGCCAGGTTTTGTGCCTCTTGAGAGGCGTGAAGCCGCAGCGCCGGGCTCTTACGGAGTGGATTCTTGATTCTTTCAACCGTTTGTGAACGGTGTGCTTTTGATCCTATTGGTCTACACGCTTCAGCGTGAGGATTTTCATCCATTTAAGCGTCGCTGGAACAACTATCCTATTGGAGCATTCTGGTGAATAGACCCCGTTACCTTAGTAGCATCATAAATGCATCGGGGAAGTCTATTGGCTATAACTTTGTAAATGGATTATGCGCTGCACCTCGTTTTCGCACTCAGGAGTTCTTGGGTCGAATTGAGATAAATTTTTCTCCTTCAGGAAAACTGGTTTGTAGCGGCCATTTCAATATTAGGTGTCCCCGATCGATTAAGACATAGTCTCATTGAAATGACAATGCACGTGAATGATCTGGCGGTAAAAAGATCACCCGATTAGTCGGTTCAGAACCTAATGATGGGCCAGTGGTCAAACCCTAGCAATGCCTAAAAACGGCGTTGGGGACCCATTTTCGTTCTTTTTTGGTGGTGCAATGAAACCTTTGTACAAAGTCGTAAATGTGAAATATCGGAGTTCATAACGGGAGTATTTGGAAGGAGATTGTAGGAGACTAGCGTGGGGCCTGATCTTATTAGAGGCGTCCACGTGCGAAGCGGCATGGCCTCTTTGTATCGTTAGGGTCGTTCTCAATAATAGAGTGCGGGCAATGGTTGTATATGTTTAATCAGGATTACGCAATCCGTTTTGAGTATGAACATATCTGATAGATTGCTCAACCTCGATTCCAAGTGAAGCTAATATATCAAAGCGTTTGATATAAAATTCACATTATCATCCTTATACCTTTAATTGGATAATCGGGGTAATGCCCGACTTATAATCTGCGCAAATAAACGTGCAAAGTGACATTAGCGTAGATAATGAACAAACATGGGACCATATCACGGGATCTGTCCATAATACCATAAAATATCGAAATGGTCCACTTGGTGGTTGTATTGGTCGAAATATCACCACAGATTCTTTTAAAGAACCAAAGGGGGATTCAGATCAATCTTTGTTATAGAAAGGTTTGGTAATGAGTTTTCCTTGGCCAAGACAGGCTTCCACGATTATAATCTTTGAACCGCCTTAATAACTTTGTATCCTTTAAAGGGTGCCCTTGTATTAAAGTTATTCGCATCATTGTAGTGCGGGGTGACCAAGGTGATCGTACCATAATCAAGCGATCGAGATTGCCAATCTCCAGGAATATGGTGGGTAAATTCAATGGCCTTAATCATGACCTGATACAAACCCATAGAAGAAGCTTTTAGCTTCTCATAGTTGATATTAGGCACATCTTATAAATTAATACCAATATATTCTTTATTTTGCTCATAAAATAGTTTCAACATGGTACTCATTACGGCGTGCATCTTTTAGGCTAAGTAGATTCCTTTTTATCTGTAGAAATGTTCTCAATATCTTGAGAATGGTGCCTTTTAGCCAAAACAATTATGGCATTCCCAGAAATAAAATAATAATGAAATAGGACCCGGATATTGTGGACATGTGATACTTTACATGTCATACACTAGAGAAAAAGTGTCTACTACGAAATATGGTATGCGTTGATGCACTCTCCGAGCAAACAAACATCTTCCTTTTTCTCGGTGTTTTCCATTTGCATTTATGTTGACAACTTCAGGTGTCAAGTATCATAAAATTTTCATATTAGTTATAGGGTCAAATCAAATTTCAAAATAATAAATATTATATCAAGTTCATAAGCATTTCATTGCATAACCATATTAAAGAATAATAAAAGGTAATACATCTAAAGAAACACAACTAGAAAAGAAATTATTAGAATCATAAAATTCGAAATCAAAGATGTCATCCGGTCGATGCTTCGTCTGCAAAGTAATCAAGGTCTACCAAAGAAATCGAGAGACATCGGGGATGCATTTGCTACTTCAGGGCAAGAGGAGTCCCGCAGTGATCTGTTGGCTTGCAGCGATGGTTATGGAAGTAGGATTAATTTCAATGGCATGTAGAGATTCTGCGTTTGCCGTATTTTTTTAAAGATGCTGTAGATCAACAAAGTGCTTTGGCGTATGACGATGCGTGACGGTGCCTAGTCATGCCCGCAGCGATGGCAAATACTTTCATTAGTCACCTTCTTTGGCTTCTTTCTTTGTCATGATTAGACCAAAGTTAGATTTCCTAGGGCGGTTAAATTTTACGCCGCCTTCGGGATTATATTCTTACTGCGCTTGTAGCCTTTAAAATGGCCCGATAATTTTCTCGAGTTTGCATGTGCTTGACCCGATGCTTTTGAGCTAACGGGTCTAAGATCATGATTTTTGACGACAATTCATTGGTTGCTCGCGGTGAGAACATAGAAATTAAATCAGTATGTGGCAAATTAGCGTTCTCCGGTATTCTTTTCTGTCTGATAGTGACCGAGCACATGGAAGGTGGAGAAAGTTTTCTCACTTGAGTTGCATCGATGAAGCGTCGCATAACTGGTGAAACAATATCAAATAAAGCGGAGTTATAATTCGAACTCTTGATTTAAAATCTTGTAGTACGAGATTTTGCGATCATGTGCTTGAGGAAAGATAACGAGTCTTAGTATGATCATGCTATCCGCCCGACCTCTTTCACAAGGTTTAAGGGGTCTGAACCTGGATAAATATTGAGTCCTACGAACTCTCATGCAAATGGCGATGAATAAAAATTAGTGCATTTGCTTTATCTTTTTGCATTTGAGGATTCAGTCTTACGTAATTGGTGCAGATCTTGCCCTTGGAGTGCGTTCCATGTCGAGGCAGGGATAGATAATTATTTCCACTCGCCGAGGATGTGGAATTTGGGCTTTCCAATATTTTCCATAATTCTTGCAAAACGAATGAATCCTTAAATTAATTAGAAGGATTTTCAAATATCCTGCCGCCCGGGAGGCCCAGAAGGATACTTTTAGGTTGGAAATTTGGCTTGGGCGAGAGAAAGAAAAAGAAGAATTGATAGAAGAAGATGAAGTATAAGTTGATTAATAAAAAAATACTCACCTTGCACAAAATATTTATTACTCAATTGGTAGATCTTCGTGCTGATAACGTATTGTAAAATATTGCGTTGCAAGAATATAATAGAAGAATAAGAGATTAAGAAGAAAGTAGATAAGCGCCCAGATGGTGAAAGTCGGAGGAGAGCATTTTATTTTTCACTTTCTGTTCTCTTATATACATTGAATAGAGTGGGCATTCATGCGTAGAATGTGGAGTTACGAATGTGCCATAATAGGTACATTGAATATACATTGATGCATATGAGTTCTGAATGTGTAGAGTTACGAATGTGCCATAATAGAGTACATTGGATACATTGATGTATATAGTTACGTTGAATATAATGAATATTCATTCATATGGCTATACTTGATTTTCATATTTATATAAATTAATTATCACTGAATTATATTGGTTGTTTAGATATAAATTATTTTTTGATGAGTATTTAATTATTTCTAAATTGGTTTCAAAATTATGATTTTTCAACTAAATAAAATTGGACTTCCACATGTGATGAATGATCACTCATATTTTCTGCATGACGATATTTAGAAGTCATGCATTGTAAATAAAATCAAAATATTCAATTTCAATAAAGGAAAATAACAATAATTATTTTTTGATTGAAAAAAAATAAAATTTCAACGAATTCATTTGAGAATAAGTCATTTGTAACTATCCGTTTATATTTCCTTGTCCGTCAGTCAAATTATGATCATAGTAAAGAAATAAATTATTAGTTTAAAATTTTATTGCTTTTTATAAAAAAAAAAATTTATGTTTTATAAAATATACATTTTTAAAAATTATGAAAATAATCCAAATATTGATGCTTTGTATGTAATAAAAATACCGAAGCATTTAGATTTATAAAATTGAGATTGTTTTATCCCTTTACATGGAAATAAAAGGAATATGAGCCGTTTTTGGATGACCAAATATTAAGGTCTTGAACCGTCTCTTGTTACTTTAACCTGAATGTTGGGTCATCCTCCATAGTTTTTAGATTCTGTGTTTTTTCTGTGGTGGACCTAAAAAATATAACTAGAGGGCATAAATATGTTTAGGGGGCATAATAGTGTGATGGTTAAGTATTTTACCTATCATGGGTTGAAACCCTTTTGTAAAAAAAAAATTTCCAATTTTTAGGAGGGCATTTACCCCCTGAGCCTTATATACCTTGTTTTTTCAAATGTATTGCTAACTTGAATCAATAAATTTATAATAGATATTATAATAGAAGTCCTAATTAATAGATGTTACTCTTAATGGTTTATTTCTACGTGGCTTATCATGTGTTAAATAGTACGCCATTTATTCCTAGGGAGTGTATGAAAAATAATATAAAAATTTAAAGTAAATCTAAGAAAAGTATTGCATGAAAAATAATCTCAATAGTTTTTCAAACGTAGGCTTTACACAGATTTAAAAAAAGCAGGTTTTGATAGTGAAAAAGAGTTAGAGAGCTCTCAAGCCCTAAGAAAGAGGTTTAATTTTGGTTTATCGAGCACCCATCTAGACTCGGATGAGGTTTAATTTTCTTCCATTACACAGTTTTGGTTCTTGTTTGTTTTTGGATTTTGGATTCTTCATTTTTACATTAATGAGGAACCAAAGGAGGGGAAAGGAAAGTGGTAGGTTGGGGAAGAAAAGGGGGTCGGACTGTCGTGAGGACGGAGGAGAAAGGAGAACTTGAAGAATCTATGTCGGAATCTGGAATCTCGGCCGATGAAAGGGGAAAGGGGTTGGCCGTCAAGAGGGGAAATTCTTTCTGCATTTTCAATTTAATAACACACTAATCTAACCAATTTTAAAAATAATTAAATGGGTAAATTAAATATAAAATCATTGTGCTTGAAGTGTATTTCCTAGGATTTGTTTCTGGTGTTTTTTTTCTTCTGAATTTCCCATTTAATAAGCAATTAATCTTATCAATTTTAAATATAATTGAAAAGGTAAATTAAATATAAAATCATTGTGCCTAAAATGCATCAATTTTTCTTTTTCCTTATAAGTAATTTATTATTAATTTTTGTTTTAAGTTATATCATAATTTATCATTAATAGAAAGTTGAATATATATATATAGTGCTTTTTCTTTGAAAAGAGATGAATTTATTGTTTCGAGTTAGCAATACAATCAATAGAAATATATAATCAAAAATGTTAAAAAACTTTAGATGATGATGCAATATCCAAGTTAATAATAAAAAAGATTGACTCAAAGTATACACATCTAATAATAATGCCTATAATAAGGGTTTAAGATCTACAACATATTGACGAATATGATTTGATCTAATGATTATTTCATATCAAACTTTGTCAGTTGAAGTTCTAATGGGAAAACCTACGAAGAAGTTAATTACCGTCGATGGCACAACTACCCTCCACAATAAGTTGACGATAAAACACGTCGCAACAGATTGACGACAAAACACGCTGTAACAAATCAGCTACAAAAACATGAAAAAAAACAAAGACAAAACTAAACTAAACTCAAATCGATATGGAAGAAATCACTAGATTGGAAAAGAAAACCCAAATATGGGGGAAAACGATGGAAGGGATGATTTCAAGCCAATAATGGCAAAAAATCATCCCTCCTACCAAATATATATATATATATTCCTTATAATTTTCTGATAGAGGTATAAAAAGAAAAATTATTTTTAATTATTATTTTAAGTTCTTGAACTTTCATAGAAACTAATATCTTGTTATTGGGTAGGCGCAGGTGGTGGGTTGATTCACACTCTAGAAATTAACGGTTTACCGAACATTTGTTAAATCGTGAATTTTGTAGGTAATCAGTTTACCTACTAATTTCTCTTAGAACATCATTGTGATATCGTCGGGTAAAATAATTACCTACAAAAAGTGCAATAATGGGTAATTACCTACAACAATATTAGTCGATGGTGGTAGGTAATATCATGTCATATTTTGTCGGAAATTACTTTACCTACTATTGTTTTGTAGGTAATGTTGCTAAAATAAATTGGTATTTGCTATCTTTGTAGGTACAATTGGTAGGTAATTTTCGACGTGATTTGCTATATTATTAGTAATACGTAGGTAAGTTTGTTGCCTAATTTGCCAATTTAGTAGGTAAAGTTGTCGTGTCTAGCCAGGTAATAGTTAGATTGTAGGTAATCTGTGATAATAATTTCATTCGACTATACTTGTAGTAGAGTATCTATCATTAATATTTCATTTATTTATACTTTCAGTAGGTAATCTGTCGATAATAATTTCATTCATTTATACTTTAGTAGGTAATCTGTTGGTAATAATCCATTCATTTATATTTTTAGTGATGTCTGTGATAAATTTAAAATAATATAGAAAACATTTTACATATTTAATTTAATTTAATTGTAATCGATAAAAAAGCGAGGAATAAATTTACAATAAAGAGTAGATTAATATGATTCAAAATTGTAATAAAATGACAATAATAGTGTAATTAAAATATTCAAATTACATAAAATATAACTAAGTGCACTTAAAGTAGTCTTACATAAAATAAAAGTGTGATAACAAGTTGATATTTTGCATAACATGATAGATTAAAACTTGGGACAACCATAGATACTGCTTTGGAACATTGTATTGTTGTCATCGTCATCGTCATCATTTGTATCATCATCATGAGCGAGATTCGAATAAAGCGGTAAGGACTAGTGGTGGTTGTTGAGCTCTTGACATTTCATCCATACGTTACGTAATAAATGTGATGTTAGGCTTTCCGATTTATTAATTACCTCCTCTTGGTGAGTAAGCCTCTCGTAGCTCTTGCATTTTCTTAGCTACCATTTGTTGAGAAAAAGGGGACGTTGTTGAAATGATGCACCATAGTCCATAGTACTCACTAGCTTGGGACCCAAGAGACCATAAAGCTTGCATTCCTTTGTTTTCCGCCTGATATCAAAAACATGCTATTCTCTATCTATTGTCTCATTGCATTGTGTTAAGCTGCGCTCTCTAGACTTCAAGAGGCATCTGGTAAAAATTTAAATTAATTAGATTATCATAATAAGGTAAGTTCGAAAGTCATACACATTAATCAAATTAATTAACTTACATTTACAGGTTCTTCTTATCAACAAATGTCTTACCATCACCTTTTTGGTGTGCGTGTGCGAAATAGCTGCAGTGCGGTGGGACGTAGGATTTATGAGCCTAAATATACATAAATATAGAAACTCATTTACAAACCAAGAACATAAGCCAGCAAATAGAGGTTGATTTGATTAAATTATCGCTTTCATTAAAAAATGTAATTCACCCTTACTAATGCTTAGAAGATTATGGTCTTCTGAGATTAAAAAAAAATTACTAATCTATTAAAAAATTTAAAATGCTTCAATGAAGATCCTTAGTCCCAGAAAACGAACAAATACAGCAACACCTGTGACTTCACATTAGGGTCATCCTTTCAATGACACCGCAGCAAAACCACCCGACATCCTGATCACCATGAGAAAAAGTTGTAATCCTGAAACACGAACAACCACCAATATCTGAACACTTTGAGAAATGAGACATAGTATTCTATATGCTAATTTAATCTTGGAACTATATATTCCATTAAGTATGTGAAAACAAGAGGAAGGGAAACGATGGTACTCGAGGTCGAGAGGAAAAATAAAGGGATTACGAATGTCTATATATATTCCCATTGGTCGGACATAGGAGAGTCGGGTTTGATAGTGACGGAATTCAATATTATATGTCATGCCTTTTGTTCCCCTGCATTTTTGCAGTGAGCAAACCATAACGGAAATTATATGCACTCAGATCAAGCAGACAAACCTAAGTCTTTAGATTATGCCACGAGGTCTTGATAATACACAAATCTCTCAATTTTTTTCATTAAAGTACTTTCCACTTGATTATGTTATAATCTTATTCCATCAAGGAGCAGTGCAGGCATTGACCTTCTCTCGATAATGATATACCACATCCATCTCATATGGACTATTTTCTCACTAACATAAAAAATTCCCTGTATCTATAATATGACAAAAGGACCAAACAAATTATAGCCAAAGGAGTTAAAAACTAGTTACGAATAAAAGCTTACAGAGTCGTCTCCCATGGTCGCTGTGAGTAAGCAGTGCCTCAGGTGTGAGTTGAAGGTCCATTCCGTCTGTTTGCCTTCGACGTTACGTTCTTAGTCGTTTCATGAATCTTTTTGCTTCGGTGTGTTCGATAACAACGCCATCTTTCCCACTCATCTTGGATCAATGAAGTTTGGCTTCTTCCCTTTCCTTTTATCTCGATATCATGTCTCGATATCGACTACACACTTTCTCCTCCCATCTTTATTTTATTTAGTTCATCTATTGCATTGTCCCACATGAAGCATTTCCATTATATAATTCTATATTTATAATCAAAATTAGCATACAATTAAATCTTAATTCATGCGTGGGGTTCTTCACCTCCCAAATAACATGCTAAAATAAACTTAAAATAAGTTAACCTAGCATTTATTACCTGAAATTGAGTATAATAAAAAGCCTTAATTTCCTGCCCAGGAAATGGTCTTCCATTTAGTCATTTGTCTCTTCAAGATCAATATTTTCCTCAAAAGCCTTCCTCATTATGCGAGAATTCTTCGGATGGCTATAAACTATAAAATAATATTCTATTTAAATATTATTCTGAATTAACAAAATGTAAGACTTTAATATATTACTTACACATTATTTATTAATCGCCTGAAGTGTGCGATTTTGAGCTATCAGTTCATAAGTATGTGTTGAAGAATTTATGGATCGAGGAATAGGTGCGAGTGACATGTCATGTAGGTGTTGGTGAAGTTGTATCTGAAAGGAATGTGAAGTTGGGGGTGAAATTTGGTGACTCACATCGGTGGAGCAATGTAGGTTGGGATGCACTGGTGACTCATATACGATGATCTGAAGTTGGGTTTGTTTGGTGACTCTATATACGGAGGAAAGTGTGATGCTTGTTGTTGGGCGGTCTTGAAGCTGTATCAGCGATTGAATTGGTTGATGAGATGGTTGTATTTATGCGAAGCCTTCTTCTCTTGGTACAAGCTGAGAGATTTAACCATGTCTTATTAAGCCTATAAGATGTAAACAAGAAAATGTGAGCAAGTTACAATATTAAACAAATATGGCACTCTGTGAGAAAAGCAGGCATTCATTACTTATTTATTGTAACAATATCAATATCAACAATTTAATTTCTACAAACATCATAATCAAGAAAGACTGTAATGATTTATTATAGCAATACGATATATGACCATTAAGATTTCTCGAACATCATAATAAACTAAATAAATACAAAAGCTGACCTTAGATATCTTTCTAATCACATATCATCGGCTTACACTTCATCTTCACTTTCATCTTCTAATTCTGACTCAAGTATGGGGTCATCTGAAATTCAGATTCATAAATAAGCTAGTTGAGCAAGATCCCATTTATCATTGATGGACTGATTCATCAATCGTGATACGATGCTTGAGTTTGTTGTAAATTAAATGGCTTCGTCTTCGGAATCTTTGAGTTACCATCTACTATCTTCTCAACGGTATGTGAGGAACATCCACCAGCTGCTTTAGCTTTGCTTGCAAGCGGCTATGTCGGACTTGTCTTTTAAGTAGGATAGAGACATAATAAACTGTGCGCTTACATGGCAAGAATAAAAGGTTCATACTTATTTAGCCTTAAGCGAGGTTGACATCTACAAGAGAATAATGTTTATGAACTTTCATCCTACTATTAATAGTAGGATCAAACCACTCACACTTGAAGGGTGCGTGCGCAATTGGCGGTCTGGATATTCAACCTCAAAACCTCACATCAAGCGGCCATAGTAATGAGTCCTCGTTATCCACTTAGAATTTTGTACTTTATGCAAACTCCTTTATTTGAGGTTGGCCGTGATCGTGTGATTGATCATGGAATTTGTAACCATTAACAAAATACATTGGATATGATTGAGCGTAGTAAAGGGCCTTTTGCAGATCTTCGATGAACTCATTGAGTGTGTGTATAGTGCCTATTAAACATCTGACTAGCTAATTTTGAAATATAAGTAATGAACTTGGTATAATAGAAATAAATTTCACTACTTACATATTCCTTAAACCCATTTTGAAAAATGCTTTTCAAGCCTCATCAAGCTCGGCTTGTGATGCAGGTCGTTGTTTTGTATTTCATCAATGTATATTCTAATCAAATTATAGAATGCTACTAGACATCCTACAACTAATAAGTTATGAATGATAAGTATTAAAATTTTAAAACACTTACATGATATAAGGTTGACATCTTCACAATTTAATAGAATATAAGTTTGTGCATCATCATACTGTGTCGGATAACCTCCTTGTTTGATCGTCCCGAATGGTCGACCGGGATGTTTAGACTCTTGAAATATTACCTACAACCTCTTCAACATCACCACCATCATCATTACGAGGTACTCTTCGAGCTTTTGTGTACACGTGTGGCTCAAAATAATATGAACAAAAATTGGATGCTTCTTCTACTAAGTATGCATTACAAATTGATCCTTCCACCTTTGCTTTATTATTGACATTCTTTTTCAAGTGTCAATCTATATATCAACATATATGCATAGAAATACATAAGTATTCATTTTTAATATAATTAAAATATTAATTTAAATTACTCATTTTACCTTTGAAAGGATACATCCAACGATATTATCTGAGTCAATGATTCTTGTATCTCATAAAGCGAGTGTATCGAAGATGCTCCATAAGTGAAAAACCGAGAGGAGGAAATATCGTTCCCGATTGCAAATGATAATTGGAATATCTCTTTCAAGTCTTTCCATGTTTGCTACTGTAATTGTTGTTGATGTTAAGTCTTTGAAAAAAAGACTTAATTCTGTCAAAGCTTGCCATACATTTGTCGGAAGGAGCTCACGAAATGCAATGGGAAGTAGCCTTTGCATAAATACATGACAATCATGGCTCTTCATCCCAAACAACTTTAACTTTCTCATTGCACACATCGTCCATATTGAAACATACCCGTGAAATTTCAAGTTTTCACCGTCGCACAAAACTTGTTTTCTTGCCTTGTCTAATGTATAACACGCTTTGGGAAATTTGCCTGTTGCTTCATCCCTTTCCAACTCATGCCTTCGACATAACCTTTTCATGTCTTCTCTGGCTTTCTCATTGTCTTTAGTTTTCCTTGATATCAAACAGGTGTTAAACACGTTTTCAAACATTCTTCTCGATATGCATGACATCTAGATTATGTCTAATGAGATTTGAACTCGATATAGCGACTCCCAGATGCTTCAAATTTATTCCAACCTGTGTCTTGCATATTACCACTATTAACCTCAGTGACATCAATATCAATCACTCTTTACTCACTCCCGAGTTATCTATTTTATAATCCCAGGCCTTGAATGTGTCTTTATAGGTGGGGATGGCATTTGACATCTCGGTTCTATTTTAATGAAAGCATTCTTGTGCGCACGAAAGGATGTTCATGGGTGAGCTTTCGATGATTGTCAAGCCGAAGATGTTTTTCGACCACTTGTCCAATGTAAATGCTTGAATGCTCCATACAATAGAATGACAAGTTTCGGTATCTCCAACGAGAAAGCATTAGATGCGCGGGAAAATCACTAATAGTCCACATAGAGCAAACTCTCATTCTGAAAGTTTGTTTTATTGAAACATCATAAGTTTGCACCTGTAACATCCCAAGTTCCTTTAGTGCGCAATCAAGGAGTTTGCGGGAAAACATCAATCTTATTTTAGGATTGTTGGCCCGGTCTGATGCAGGATAAGAACATATAAAAGCTTCCTTCATACACATCCATGGTGGCAAATTATGGAGTAACTATTCGCGGCCATGGCTGAATATTGTTGTCGAGATTGACCCGAATGGTTGAAAACCATCGATTACCACCAATCCCGATCTCACATTGCGACATTCATAAGAAAATGAAGGATGTGTGTGGTTGAAATGCTTCCATGCCTCAGAATCAGATGGATGACACATTGTGCCATCATCCTGTTGGTGCTCATCATGCCATCGCATATGTGCAGCTGTTGCTTCCGAAGCATATAATCGTTGTAACCTAGGACTTAAAGGGAAGTAATACATCATCTTGTGTGGAACATATTTGTTTTCTGGTTTCCACAGTGCTTATTCTTGAATGTCGGATGGTTACAAATTTGCAACTGTCAAGTCGGCATCTTCACTGATATATCACCTGAAATTTTTGCGACAATCGATCTTTTCTATTGGAAGACCCGAGTCCACTGCCTTTAACTGGCACGTTACGTAAAATTATACCGACCATTTTGTTATCCTCTGGTAACACCTCTTGTAAATTGGTGAAATCATCAGAAGCATCTTTACGAAAAATGGTGCTCACGACTTCATATCACATGATCGTGCAACCGTGACATTTGAGAATGTTTGTCTGACCATCCCATAATTTTTCATCAAGCTTTGCATTAAGCATATCATAGGCTTTGTGCGTGGAAGTTAGTACTTCCCTCCATATCCTCTACGGCAAACCGGGCCCGGTACGCCGATTATCAGTTGTCGATATGATTTACTGGGTCTGTATCCACCTCTTCATGAATATTACATTCAAAATTTGTAGAGGTAGCATGCATATTGTTCTCCATGTCGATCCATACACATAATAATCTGCGATAAATCCTTTTCTAAAAAGATGTAGCTTCACTTCTTCAAAGTTTGGAACTTCGATTATGACACTTCCACATGGACATCTTATCTCTTACATTCATCCTCCCGATTGATTGCAAGCAAAACTAATAAAATTTTCAACCCGTGACAAAATCTTTATTAAATGTTTGCCATCATTGTTGATTCTTGTATACGTCAGTAGCGATTTGATCTCATATTTCTGGTCGATTCCATGTTTGAAATTTAGTTAGACCACATTTCATCAATTTATTTTACACATATATTACTAAGAATGACATGTTTTAACCATTGATGGGAAAATTCTCCTAATTCCTTTGTAGAGTGAGGAAGGAAATATAATACATTGAAACTTTGGGATGTTGAAGAGGTTAATGTGTATTCTCCAATTTATATTTTTATACGATGAGTATAACTGAAGAAGATTTATGGGATTATGTATTTGATGTTCAAATGTATGTATAATAATAATTTCCACCCCCATCATTTAAATAGTAATTTATGTGCATTGTTTTAGGACTTGATGATTAGTATCATACCTAAATAGGAAGAAAATTTAATTTCAAATTAGGCGCAGGTCGAGTTTCCATTAAAAACTAGAAATTATATTGAAATAATATTTTTATCGAACCTTGACCTATGTTGATCAAACTGACATAGATAAAAACCTTGACTTATGAAACTGACCTTAATTTAATGCATTAAATAACCTTGACATTTAGTGCATTACGATTTTTACGTTTTTTTGAGAGAAATTAGTTTAAAATGAACAAATAGGAATAGAAAATTCTGAATAAGACAAAATCAATTCCATTCTCACTCAAAGAAACGAATCCTTGGTCCCAAGCTTGGAAACTTTGGATAAGGAAGATAGTGAAATGTCGGACTTTTTAGTTGATGAAAACATCATCTTTAAATCTGAAGCAAAATAAGAAATAGATGCTCACAATCTCAATAAAGAAAAACAAGAAAAAATAATCAGATTGGCCTTGTTGGCCTTGTTGTAGTTTACCTGAAAATGAATGTCTGATCGAAGCGATAAACGATTTGCCTTTAAGTAAAATAGGCGTGGCGAGAAGAAAGATAATTAAGATTAGTGAGTTGACACATGCCTGAACACAAAACCATAGATCTTTGCAGTTGATGAACAAGGAGCTTGTATGTAATCTTATCTCCCCTCAGGCCAACATAGCCACCAAAAAGGCATAAAGTAAGATGACAAAGCGATATTTGGAAGAATGGATGCAGGAAGGTTTAAAGAATTTAAAACAAAAAAGGTATTAGGCAGTAAATGAAGAAAAAGGTATCAAGTTAAAACGAATGATGTGAGTCATCTAAATATTATTCTCTTTGATTTTAATAACTACACATGATTAATGATCAGAAGTGCATAAGGAAAAATAAACATACACTTTTCTGGCCAGTCTTTTTTTTTCTGTTAAGGCACATAGTGCACGACCTCGAATGAGCAATTGAAATATTAGGAATAGGAATAGGAAATGGGCTCGCTAAGGATATTCTTTTCTTATGAAACCTCTTGCCATCCTCACAAGCCGAAGCATTTTCTTTGCCAACAACTTTGTTTTAACATGGGAATGGCCCACACCAATAAATCTTCAAACAAACAATCCTAACAATTTAACCTAAGGGAATTTTAGGCGGAAAGACTTCCTTAGCCAGCTCACAGGTTTTTGTTCTTTCAGAAGATGGAATTTATTCTTACATCATGATACAAGTGTTTATCACTCTTGGCAAGTTGCACCGCCATATGTTAATCAAATAAATTCGAAGGCAAATCAAGCGGAAGAAGATAAACATGGAAAATATAAAAGTCATGATTCACGTAGAGGAAAAGTGAGATTCACACAATTTTAAGCATTTGAACAACCTATCATCTTTGGCGCTCACATAGCTCTGATTATCGAGGATGCTGCTCGAAAAGTTTTAATTGTGGGGTTGTGCGGGCTTGATAAAATTCGATCTGTTTTGAGAAATGATCATTTCGCGGTCGTGTCTTAGTAGGTTGGCTTATTAAGCAAATTAGTTCAAGTTTTGTATTGGCGTATTTGAGACTCTCATGCATAAAATGCTGCTGGTCCACCTAAGTTATCTACTTGAGAAATGATAAGCCCTTGCTAATCACGGTTAACTAAAGATTTACAGAATTAATTACACGAAATAGTACATGGGCGGTGATGGTCTTTAGATATACTAAAGAAAGCTTTCCTCTACCGTCTAGAATAAATGGAAAAGATAAAGCGTAAAAACACTCTCGAAGTAATCTCCATAATTAAGTAAAAAAGGTTATATGGGATCAGGAAAGGAAAACGATATATAGCTTAGTGACCTAATAAACCCAGTGATCGTGATTCCTAGCATCACTGTAATGCTTTAAATGATCGGCAAGTATTGTTCTCCACCAAGTACTTAAAGGTACTTGTTCTCCACTCTGTCATTGCCTTACAATACAGTTAATACATTTGAATAAAAATTTGTCATCATCCATTAGAACCCACCTGACCCCTCGTCATCCATTAATTCCACAAGCTGAATATTCGTATATAAAAGGACAACCTTACTTAAGCTAGAGCACGCCACTCTCTGCAGTCGAGAGTAATACACAAGGCAAGGTTGTGTGAATTTAATATGGATGAACAAATTAAACCAAAACAAACAGCCCTAATGAAAAAACAAATATTCTGAAGCAACAAAATAAGAGGAAAAAACCTCGAATCGAAGCAGTGAACAGGCAGGCGTCGATACAAAAAAAAAAATCAAACACATCGGATAAAACAAACACGGCGAGAAACTTCGAAAGCGCGACACTTCTTTCGGTTTGAACTCCGTATAAAGGCGCTGAATCATCGAAAACCAGCGGTGATTTCAACTCCACACGCGGGCGGCGGCTTTCGCCGAAGCCACTAGGCGAAGGCAGCGGCCATGGCAAATGCGCCTTCCGCGGTCGGTATCGACTTGATGCCTTCGTGAGGAACCAAGCTCAGACAACCATTAATTTTTGGATCAGGAACTCGTGCTTCCGACCCTCTTAGCTCAAGGTCATGAACCTGAGTGCATCTGCCCAGCGGGATAGAAACATCGCGGGATGAGAAACACGTTCGTGGAGGAAATGGAGAGGGGAAGGAGAAGGTTGTGAAATGGGTAAATGGAGAGGGGAGGGAAGGGGGTGTGTTCGTATACTGGAAATGGAGAGGGAGGAGGGAGATTTTTGTGAAAATAGGTCAATTCTAGATCGAAGGGGAAGGGGCGGGTGGGAAATTGGGGAAAAGAGGAGGAAGGGGAAAAATGAGAGGGAGGGAGAATAACAAAATTAATAGGGAAGAATTTTTTAAATTAAAATAAATAAAGTTTTATTAAAATAATTTGCTTAATGTTGAATAAAAATTTTTTGAGCTTAAACTCAGTGTGCTGTGCATTAAGTATTAAGTTGTTTGTTTTTTAACATTAGGTAGTGAGTAGGGATGGCAACGGGACGGATTATTTCAGATTCCCGCTCCGCCTTTAATAGGACGGGTTTAGTTTAATTGTAATTAGGTTTTCAATAGGTTCATGTTTATTTTCTCATACCCGAGACAAGTTTGGGACGGGTTCGGGTATTATTATTCCCACCCCACCCCGCCCTAATTATATTTTAAAAATATTTTATTATTATTTTATTTTATACTTTAATATAAATAATAACATTATGTAATTTTAATAAGGTAAAAAAGTATCAGGTATTTATTTTATTTTGAAATATATTAATTTTAATATAATAAAATAACAAATATAAAAATAAAAAATAAGCAAAATCAACCAAATATGGCGAGTTTGGGAATTGAAGTAATAAACGGGCGAGGTCGGGATGAGTAGCCGGAGTCCTAAACCACCCTCCTCTAGTTGTCATCCCTAGTAGTAAATTAATTTGCTAGCCTTTCTTATTGGACAAATACACGTAATTGATGGTCTTAGAAGAAAAGTGAGTAATTTCCCATAGGAAATAGCGAAACAAAAAAATATCAAATGATTTTTAAGACTCTAATTAATAAAATTTAATGATTTTTTAAATTATGAATTTTATATAATATGAAAAAATATAATCAAATGAGTACAGATCATTTTACTAAAATAGTAATTGATTTTAAATTTTTTATTTACTAAAATAATATAGTAAATGTAAAATTAACTGCCAAAATAATTTTATTATTGTTTCTTTAAATATTTCATTTACCTACAAAAACTTTAGTAGGTAACTACTTAACAAAACTGTTTAAAAATACTCATATTTACCTACAAAACAAGACGAGTAGGTAAACCTAATGAGAAATAAAAAAAATATATTTTAATTTACCTGCAACAAATTCGGTAGGTAATCATGGAATCATAAATATAGTGATAAGTGTATGTACATTGTCGGTAATATCTTGCGTAAAATTGGCGCTATATTTAGACTAAATGATATTAATAGTAAATATTAGTAGGTAGATTGTAGGTAAAGTTGTCATAAATATCTTGCGCGAAAATTGAGCGCCATATTCTGGAAGCTAAATAGTTTTAGTAGAGTAAATATTAGTAGGTAAAATGGTAGAGTGATGCAATAAGTAAATTATTTGAAAACATATTTCCCAAGAATTTGTAGGTAATTTGTCGGTAAATCCCTATTTTTACCTACAAAATTGCAGTAGTAGGTAAATTCAGTAGGTAAACTGTCAAATTCTTGTAGTGTCAGCATACTTTTCATTCTCTTAATATTATAATAAAACCCTTAGTTATAATTTGTTTCATAAACACTTAGAAAATTCAAGAAGGTGAACTTTGGCCAAACTTGAAGACCAACATGCTCACACTTTGAGCCATAGGGGAGATAAACTTTGATTAAACTTCGGAATTTTTTTATAGCTGATGTGAACACAGGCTTATTACATGAGAGTAGGTTATGCAATCTTTGTTGGCATAATGACCCATCTTTGATGTACAAGTAATTAATTTGTTAAATCTTATAATTCTTGTAATTTATTATTTGTAGGTACATATATAAATGAATAGTTTGATTACAATTATTTGTTACAAGAACTGTGAAATCATTGATGACCCAAAATAGTGTGGGTATAGTTGTCCTCTAGAAAGATGTGTTTTGGTTAACAATATATATGATGACATATGATGAGTTAGAAGACAAGTTGTGTCATGTAATGTCGATCGATCGTATTCATACCAAGTTACCCCTAGTTTTTCGGTATCTAATATTATTGATGTCAATCGAAAATGAGAACATTAACTACATCCAATTAGCAATTAAAGGTGTTGATGATGGAAAGTTAATACATGTTTCATACTATAGCGCATAGCACAAATCCTACCATCAAATACCATTGAAATGTACTTGCAAACATATCCAATGGATCACTCATGCAGACCAAGTACACCATTTAATGAAAAGAATGCTATTAATGATGTGGATATACTAGCAGATGAGGATTTAATCGTATATGGTGATGCTATGAGAGAAAATATTGAAATGGACGTTCCATCCATACTACTTGCGATACCACTTGTTGCATCTTCACTGCAACCATTGGAGGCTATGTTCAACGTTGCGAAGTCAATTCCTACAACCAATGTTGATCAAGAGAAACAAGATGATGATTATGGTCGAAAACGTGGTAGGAGACATGGCAGTCGAGAACATGAGAGGGTGCACGTTAGTCCCACATAACCAATGGTTGGACGTCATGGACGTCCAAGATGAAAAAGGAAAGCTCCTTTGTGCAATACACATTGAGGATTTAACTACATTTGACTTATATTTATGATATTGTTAGTATTTTGGATGTTGGTACATGTGATGTGCATTTTGGATACTTCAACTTATGATTCATATTTTTATTATTGGTACTTTGGTGTTTTATAAGTTTTATATTTTTTAGATTGTCTAATTCTTGTTTTGGAAATGCGTTGACTTGGTTAATTTGGTTTGATTGATATTGGATAAAGTGTTGATTATAATGTATACATGTGATAAATTTATGATTTGTATAAGGGATGAAGTGTTCGATATAAATTTTTTTTTATAGAATGGTCTAAAGGTGTCTCTTGAAGTAACAACTTTAGTATAATTGTTGTTTTATGAAATAATGCAAATTTATTCCTTCAAAAAACACTTTCAATCTAAATTCAAAATTTCCAACATTATGAAATTGTCTCTTTAAAAGACACTTTCATTCTAAATTCAAAAATTTAAAAATTATGGAAGTGTTTCTTCAAAAGACACTTTTAATATAAATTCAAAAATTTTAAAACTATGAATATGTCTCTTCAAAAGACATTTTCAACTTAACATTTTAATATTTTAGAAAATGTCTCTTCAAGTGTCCAGTGTTTCGAAATTTTAGAAAATGTTACTTTAAAGGACATTATTTAAAAATGATAGAAAGTTTATTTTCAAAATACACTTTCAATTAATGTAAATCAAAAATTTCAAAATTTTAGAAAGTGTCTCTTCAAGAGATGCTTTCAACTTAATTCATATTTTTGAAATTTTAGAAAGTGTATTTTCAAGAGATGTTTCACTTTAAATTTAAAAATTAAACTATGAAAAATGTCCCTTTAAAAGACACTTTTAGTATTAAAAACTTCAAAATTTTAAAAAATGTTTTTTCAAGTGACACTTTTAGTTCAAATTCAAAAGTTTCAAATTTTTTTGAAGTGTTGTAAATTCATAATTTCTAAAACTTTAGAAAGTGTCTTTTGAAAAAGCCTAACACTTTGATTTTAATTTTTTTTTAAAATAAAGACACTTTTATTTTAAATTCACAATTTCTAAAATTTTAGAAAGTGTTTCTTAAAGAAACACTTTGAGTTAAAATTCAAGTTTTTCAAACTTTTAGAAAATGTCTCTTTAAAAGACTTTCTACATGGCAAAAAGTACACTTGATTTAAGAATATTTCTCAACTTTTTTGTAATTGAGGAATTTTTAAAAATTTTAGGCTAAAAATACTATTATAACCAAAGTACAAAAGTAACTAGCTAACTTATACAAAAATAATAAAATAACAACTAAATAACATTTTTTTAAAAACAAATCAAAGGATCAATATTTTAAAATAAAATTTTAAATATTTTCTATTTAAATTATTTAATTTTTATAATGTTAATAATATAAATTTTATTTATATAGAATAAAAATATTTTTTCCACAAATGCATAACAATGTCATAATAATATCATAATTTTTGCATGAAAATCCATTGGCTAAAAAAATAATCATATCAAGAAAGAAATAAAGATATAATTTTTTTATTATTTTGAAAATAAAAATATTATATTATTACTTCAAAAAAAAATAATATTTTATTATTAAACTAGTTTAAATAATAAAAATATTTAAAATATATTGATAATTTAGTTATCTCTAATTTATAAAATTATACAACTTCATTGTTATCATTTTTATATTTACTTTTTTAATAAATTCATACCTTTAATTTTAAATAAAAACACACACACACACACACACACACACACACACACATATATATATATATATATATATATATATATATATATATATATACCTATATATATATATATACCTCTATATCATATGATATATTATAATAATAATAATTATTAAATCCATGCTAAATATCAATTATTTTTAGATAAATCCTTAAAAAGTCTCAATTGTTAACTAGTTATTAAAAAAATAAATAAAGAATTTATTTGTCCAGACCAGCAATTCCCTACTTTTTTAATAAATTCATACCTTTAATTTTAAAATAAAAACACACACACACACACAAACACACACACACACACATATGTGTTTGACCCATTTTTGTTTGTAGCTCATGTAGGTTTAGTGGGGTTGCGGTGTTGAAATTCTTCATTATTTTTTAATAACTAGTTAACAATTGAACTTTTTTAAGGATTTATCAAGTGATGATATTTATGGATTTAATAATTATTATTATTATAATATATATATATATATATATATATATATATATATATATTATAATAATAATGGTATTAAATCCATGCTAAATATGTTATTACAGATAAATCACTGTCTCAATTATTAACTATTATTAAAAAATAGAGAATTTACGACAATGAAAGGCTTGACATCTGCGTATAACTACAAACAAAAATAGTCGAAATCAATTGACTTAGATTGCTTTTGCGTAATCAATTTTATAACCTAACCCTCCAAAAATTAAAGTCAAAATAGGTTGCCCTATTGGGCTCAACCCATATTGCCTTCTCTCCCTTAACCATTGTGTTTGCCCAACCCAATTTAAATCAGGTTGATAAAACCGAATCCAAGTCCAATCGAAATTACAAAAAATAGTGTCCCAAATCTACCCAAACATCAAGGTGGGCTTCGGTTGGGTTAACCCGTCAAAGTTGTAGCCCCTAATTGATATCATATCTTGGTCTGTCTTATTAATTGAATTAGTATCTAATAAATACACTTTCTACTTTCCAATTCCTCCCACTTCCTTTTCTCCCAATTTCTATCCCTTTCCTCATCTATTTGATGACCGGTAACGTCACCTATTTTTTATTTTTTTATTTTTGCAAAGATTGGTAATTTGTTTTTACCTTTTTAAACTCAATATAAGTAGAAAAAAAAAGTCTATTGTTTGGAGCAAGTCAAACTTACTCTTTTGAAAAGATACAACCTAATATATACAAAATCTCATATTCCATTTTTTTAAAAAGACAATCTAATATATAATATTTTATTTAAGTTTATTACTTTCATCATTTTTGCATGAAAAAGATGATTAAAAATTAAATTTATAATTAAAAATATGACAAAAAATAATATATAAAATATTTTTAAATATATACAAAATATCATATTTCATAACAATGATATTAATTAAACTTGAAGAGAAAAGGAGCGAAATATTCCAAAAGTTGATTCTGGTTATTCTGGTTAACCATAACCAAATACTGATATATGGTTAACCGAAAAAAATTGTTAGATTATATAAATAAAAAAACCGAAAACTTATTTTTAGTGTTTTTAGTGGCACAATGCTCATCCCTAATTTCATGGATGCGAAGAAATTATGAAAATAACATAGAATGAGCCATCATACGGTAAAGAAAATACGATTCTTTCATAGATTGGCTTTCTAATGAACTGTAATGGGTGAGTTAAGGTTGTATGACACCTTAATCCAAGATATTTGAAGCCATTATTAAAAAAAAAAAAAGAAAGATAATGTGCGGAGGCACATGTAATTGCATTACTAATTAAACCATATATGAACACAAATTATTTTTACCATGAATTTGACAGAAGCATTAGAAATCCAAACAACAACTAATTCAAAGTACTAATACTTGGTGCAATCAGTAGAAGACGCCTGCTGTTGAGATCATACCCTACAAGAAGTTCATGCGCCAAGTTCCCATAGATGGCAAATCCGTGGCGGAATCATGGGCTCAAACAATCGTTCCTCAGCGAGATGAAACGTGTTCAATGGCTTCAGCATAGCGTCTCCTCGAATGAACAGTATTAGGGGATAGTCAAGCCCTCCATACTACGGTAACAAAGGCCGAAAACATTTCTCGGATCTGGAAAACGCTCACCGCCAATGGCATCAGCTACACTTGATTCCAAGACACTGTAGAAATCAGCAGGAAGAAGAGTTAATGTCGTCCCGGAATCAATAATGATGTTGCCCTCATCGGTAGCTTCCAATGGAGATTTAACAAAACCCTTATATGCCAGCTTCTTACTTCCAACACTAATACTCTCTAGTGTAAGATAAAAGAATGTCTTGGGGTCTCTTTCAGCTATAGAAGTCTTAACTACTCCCGACCAGAGTGATTCTGGCGTCAGAAATTCATTTTAGCCACGTTACATGGTGCCTAGGAACCCAAGCAATCGAGAATCGATCCTTGATCGAGCGGGCGAGAATCATTGACGGAGGGCGTAAAGGCCCAGTTAGTAGGAGCCATTCTTATCAGTATCTGCATTGTCCTTAATACGTAGGATGATTCTATCAATAGATTACCATGTTAGAACACAAAGCATAACTTATTAATGGAGAAAAGCGAAAATTCATGTGCACAGATTTGCAGATCATTTTGAATATCTTCTTGCGGAATTGATGAAGAAGCGCAAAGGCAGATCTCGAATCTGAATCTTCTCCCGGCTTGACCCTTTGAAGCGGCTTTATGAGATTCTTAGATAAAGCCTGCTTGGAAAGCGAGTATGAGAGGCAGGTAATGTGATAGAAATGTATCCTTAGGGTTTGGGAGGGACTTGAGCTTTCCTTAAATAGGATTCAGGCCACGGGCCCTCTCTCTCTTGGGCAGGGCAGAACTCAATGCATGTATTAATGACCCAGTATGATTTATTAAATACGATAAACGCACCATTAATTAGACCAAACTTAATTCGAGTTTTAATTCCAGTGTGAAACTACTTAATGAAAACCTTACATTCTCCAGCAGTGATATTAATTGACTCTAAAACATGTTGCACGCTATATTGGTCTAGAGATTTATTCTTAATAGTCGTCAGTCCCGTAAAGTCTCGAACTCTTGAATCATGGCGGTAATTGCATGTACTCATGCAACCCTTCCACATGGTCCGCGAGTGCTTTCAACTTTGCGTGGATTGATATGAGCTGAGTGTGTTTAAATGGGTGTCTGCCATGTGAGTGATACTTCATGTGTTATCCATTTTGTTAGTCGAATTCTCTCCTTAAGTGTCCGCAAAGCCTAGTGTGTGTCGCGGGAGAATCTTAAGTATGGTTCGAACTTTGTATATATATTACCTTGATAAATAACTTTTACTTAATGTGTGTAACAAAATATGCTATTGAGGCTAATGCGAAAGTGCCCCCATAGCCTTTATTCAAGGTTTACACACAATGCCTTGATATTTTTAAACAATTATATGTACTCGACTCGATAAACTCGTTCCGCAGAATACCTTATTGAATCACGAAAGAGTTGATCTGAAATTCAGTGTCTAATGTAATAGAATTGAATTCATCCTTTATTAAACGACTTAAAACTTAATAACTCCACTAATTCCACGGTATCCCATGATACTCCTAAGCCCATGTTATTGCCAGCATGTCGTTCCAAATACAAAGAGGCGAAGGCCTTTGGATTAACGGATCACCGTCATATCATCCGTTGATATAACCATTTCTGGCGTCAGTTTGAACTTTTTCCTTTATGGTCGAATTATTTGACCTCCATGTGTTTAGACGCAAGGACCTCGTTGTGTTAATAAACAACAACTGCGAGTTCTTTGTCCTGTCTGATTGTATGGGCACATCCACAAATCAAACAGGTTAACTCATTAATAAGGTTTGAACCCAATTGCTTGAGTAGTTGTGAAAAGCATCTTCTGAGCTAAAACATGAGTAGAGGATGCAATTAATTTACATTTCTCACTTTTCCAGCGATGCACCTCGCTAGCAAAGATATAACCGGTTGTTATTCTTTTCATCGGCCATTGGCAAAGTCGAGATCCCGAATACCCGACTAGCAGTCTGAACATCTGTTTGTAAATCAGCATATAGTCTTTGTCCTCTTTAAGTATCTACATGCCTTTTTGGCGGCAGCTTGATGATCATGTCACAGGTTTGGTGATATCACACTAGAAGTCACATTCTGAAGGCAATATGTCGGGCTAGTGCATACTTGAGCATGCGCTAATACTCCCGAGTGCACTAGCACTGAAATTATATTCTTCATTTGGGCTTTTTCTACATGTCGAATAGAGGACATTGTGATAGACTAAACTTATCACCTTTACGAGACGAGACAATTCTGACACATAGTTACATGTTGAATCTTTCTAAACCACGATCAACATATGCCCTGCGAGATAAACCCGATAGTCTGCCGAGAGCGATCCTATGAATCTCAATGCCTACCGAGACCGAAGCGGCCTTCCACAGATCCTTCCTGCCAGTTATTTAATGAATGTCAAGCTTTGTCTCATCTCTCACGATAAACGAGGTCCACTTTGCTTGCAAGCGGATATCATCAACATAGAGTATTAGGAAAATGAATTTCCTCCCGCGGCCTTGCACGGTATATACATTGATCTGCTGTTCTCGACAAAGCGTATGGAAATGACAACCTTTATGAAACTTGAGTACCATTGTCTAGAAGCTTGCTTGAAGGACCATAAATAGACTTTTTTAGGTCATTACAAGTTTACACGAATCATTTGCCCACAAACCTTCGGGTTGCATCGCCATAGACTTCTTCATTGGGTCTCCATTGAGAAGAGTGTTTTTAACATCCTGCGGTGTAACTCCATGTATCGAAATGAGCAACTAATACCGTAATCACCTGAAAGAATCTTTAGAGGCGGAGAAAGGTTGCTTCATAATTACCTCGCTTCTCACGAGTGAAACTGGCTGTTGGCTTCGCAACTTCTCAATATTTCCTTTATGGTGCTTTTTAGTCTCTTATACACCATTTGCGACCCATAGATTACATGACCTTCAGGTAATTGATAAGTTCCCAAACTCAGATTGTACCTCATGGAGTGAATTTCATCTCTCATTGCACATCCGACCACGGTTCGCGAGGACGAAAACGGCTTCCTCACTGCAAGTTATTGGATCCGGTCACATACTTTAGATATCGTGATCTTGCTCTCACATATAGGTCCCAGGGAAATTGGTATAGTTGATCGTCTCTCCTAAGTAGATCCTAAATGGGTAGTAATAGCACGTCACCCGAGAGCCTTGATGAACCATTAGGAGGCTGTCTTCAGCAATGAGATCCTAAATCTCAGCGAGGTTGAAAATGGTGTGTTGGAGTTTCCTGATTATCTGTATGGGAGGAGATATAGATACCACATTACTCATCGTGCTATCTTCCTCGATGATGCATGAGGCGGCTACTCTCTTCGGCCACATCGAACTCAACTTAGTGTACCGTGATTCCCTTGATTCTTGTGCCTCCATTGGGATTATAGAGCTAGATATCCCTTCGAATGTTAAGATTAGATACAAAATAACTTTAGTGGTTCAGAGTCCAACACTTAATGTTGGATTATATAACTTTATACTGCCCAGGACATCCCGAGCCTTAAGATGGTTTAAAGCTAGGCTTTTCGCCCGATCCATGCTTCAAAGGAGTCAATGCGCTGACTTTCGTAGGTACGATTCAAAATGTACAAAGTTGTTTTCAAGCTTCACCCACATTAGAAAGCGGGTAAATTTGTCCTACTAATCATACTCACTTACCATTTCCATAAGATGCGATTACGCCTTTCGGCTATACCATTTTGCTCAGACTCTGGCATGTGCCATTGCCCTTATCCGAGTCCTCCTAAGTATTTGGCGAATGGCCCCTGGCATCGACATCATGCTTGCCATGTACTCTCGCCTCGGTCGGATCTAACAGCTTAGCATGACTTTTCCCAATTGTTTCTGGAGCTTGAGTCAAAAAATCTTGAACTTGTCGAGAGACTCGGACTTTTCTTTGTCAGTACAAATAGCCATATCAGAATGATCATCGATAAATGTGATGGAAATAAAAATTTCTACAGGGGTTGACACATAAGGTCCACTTATATCGGTGTGAATGACTATGATCGGAACTACGGTACGATTTTCTTTCTTATCTTGGTCATTTACCCTACAACCCAGTCATATCTCTAAGTCATTTTTTTTAAGAGCGGGCGGATATTAGTCTTTATTAGCCTTTACCTTTCACATCCTTTAGAGATATATTAAGTCGTTATCTTCATGTCATCAGACTCATCCTTAGGTAGTGGTCTCTTAAACGACCTTTTGATAGTATAAGCTACGTATATGTCATCGGAGATAAGCTTAATGCAGCTATGTCAGGTTGGACATGTAATGATTACCAAACCTTATTTGAATTAGAAATATTGAAATAATATTGCTCTTAATTTCAAAAGAATAATCATATGAATCAAACATGATCTTTGAAACTAAATTCATATTACAAAGAAGGTACATAAAATGTGTCTTTCAACATCAACTTAAAGCGAGAATCTAAAACTAAGATTACATCTCCCACGAACATGACTTGACCTTCGTTATTTCCCGCAGTGAGCTTTGATTCATCCTTGTTTTGGCTTCCTCGGGTTTATGAATCCACGTATGAGTAAATCTGGCGTAATTAGTTGCTCCACTATAAACCACGAAGCTGGATGGTTAGCCAGATAGGTTGGATTCCTGAACAAGTATTAAAGAATCATTACAACAAGCCGGCTTGGACATCAGAGCATTAGTTTTGCCGCAGTCCTTCTTCCATGCTGACCTTTCTTAACACCTGAAAAGAAGCGCCCGATCCTGCCTTTTTCAAGAATGTCTTCTTTGGACCCATATTGTCGAATTGACCGGTGGTTTCTATGAGCACCTTTATGAGTTCGACTTTTGAACTTTTATTCTTCCTCTTATGGGGTTAGGCGTATAGTAGTGTACTCTTTATATTCTTAAGCTTCTCTTCTATGCCACCACCACTAGCCCCATGAGTCATTCTTGGAAGCCAAGTTTCATCTTGAGATTGTAGTTTGTCTTTATAATCCCAAATCGGTGAAGAGAAGGGTGTTGGAGGCTTGATCATGATACAAGCATCGGGAATGAGTAATATTAAGAGCTTGGGTTTCACCTTTAGGTCAGCCATCCTCGGACATAATCTACAACTTGGTTGTACCATCATGCTTCATGTTGAAGAGCTTTTGAAAGTGACCAACCTCGACGTGGATGAAACTTCGATTTCTAGCCTCTATGCATTGCCGTCCATTTCCCTTAGCGATCTGATCTGATGGCAAACCACTTTCAAGTGTTCTTGTAAGGATTTCTTCGGTTGTCGACAATGAATCTGTGCTCCTCTCGATGGCATAGTCAGTTTTCTCGACCGATGCTAGAGGTTCCGTGATATCTGCCAGGCTTATCCATTGTAACCATGTGAACATCTGAAGCTCAATTCCGAGTGAAAATATAACCATTTCTTGAAATTCAATCGATGGGATCTCGATTGAAATGGAATTACCCGCTCTGAGAGAAAAATTGATGAAAAATAAAACAAAACAATATGATCGAAGCATCATGTGAATACTCGTAGAATTACATACATCATGCATAATCACCTTTGGGCGAAAATATGACATGCGGGTTGTACTCTCCATGACGACCAGCAGAACGCCTTCTAATCGCCCATTGAAATCGAACTTGGTGTATGAGCCTTAGATCGATCATTCTCGTGCATCACCATCTTATATCCCCTCATGAACTAACAGGGACCACCTCCTTTGGGAGTATGATCATGTAATAGGAGCGAGGAGACATCCACCATAATATGGGGCCCGATATTTCTCAAACGATCAAAGTGTGCCACTTTGGCAGTCCTGACCAAATTGAATTCTTAAAAAAATCACTCATACGAGGATACTAAACTTTATGTATCACATTTCAATATATATATGTTATGCAGGTATATTGTTCAATCATTCGTTAATAGTCAGCAATTTTAGTCTCTACATAGTCCTTATGCGTATTATACGTATTAGCTACCTTATGTATTTCGAAACCATAGAGAAATACCTTGAATGCATTGAAAAATACCTAATATCTACAGGTGTACTTAGGGTTACATCACGTATTCCTCATATACGTAAAAGCGAACATGCAAGGTCTATATACTACATTGTAGGGAATTTCGATCTGAATCTGCGGTGCAAAATTGCCCGGAAATGCCCTCACACGCGCCTCGCGCGCCACGAAGGCTCGGCGCGTGTGGGCGCGTGGCGGCAGCGTGTGGGCCGGCGTGCCAGTCATCTCTGAAATTTCTTGGGTTATGTTGGCCGGTCGGGCGTTGGCCGGGTCGGTAGGGTCGTTGACCCGGTTCGGGTCTGAGTCGTTGGCCGGTCGGGTTGGCCGGTCGGGTCAATATGCAGGTCGATGGGCCGGGTCCGGGTTAGATGGCGGTCAGAGATGACGTCATGATCGCCGCGTCATCGTACGTCGTGACGCCGTCATCGTACGTCGGCCCGGCCCGCGTCGGCGATCCACTGGCGGGCCGGTCAAAAGCGGGTCGGTGAATCGGGTTGACCCGGTCGGTCGGTATTTGGGTCATGATGGCGTCATCGTAATTATGGACCATTCGATCGGATCTATGGTGTCGCTGCCGTCGTCTGCAGCAGCGTGGCGATGGAGCGCGTGGTAGCGTCCGGCCACCTCGTGACGGGCCGCCGCCGATGTGTCGTCGTCGTGTAGATTCCAAATATGCAAAAATTTTAATTTTAGTTTATCGAAAAAAATCCAAAAGCTGGGCCAGAGAAATGCGATTTTCATAAAACGAAAAATTTCTCCAATTCATATGTTTTGAATTCTAGTTCATGGTTGGCTCGTCATTTGTAGAATGCGATTCTATCTTCGATTACCATATTCGACTTACCCAAGCATAACATTAATGGAGAAAAAAGCGAAAATTCATGTACGATTTGGAATCCATTTGAATATCTTCTTGATAGATTGAAGCTGCGGCGATCTCCGAATCACCAGGAATCTTCTCCCAACGGCCACTTTAGCGCATTTTGTAAGTGCGATCACTTCTCTTGGAAAACCCGTATGAGAAAACCGTATGTGATAGAAATGTATCCTTGCAGGTTTAGGGAGGGAGGCTTGAGCTTTCCTTAAATGAAGTTCAGAGCCACGATTCCTCTCTTTGTAACGGGCGGGCAGAGCTTTCGACCAACACACTAGCCCGGTATATGATTTGCGTGAAATACGATAACCTCTATGGTGAGACCAAACTTAATTCAGTTTTAATTCCAATTAATGAAGCCCACTTAATAGAAAACCTTTAATGTCCGCAAGAATAACCTTCGGAACTGTAACAGTCCCACGACTTTGAGTCAATGATGGCGAATCACGTACGTGAGGCCATCCTCATAACTATAACTGTATCCGCATGTTTGATTTGCTCCGCAAAATTGGCGACGCCTAAGTGTCACCGACTTTCCATCACGCCTTCAGTTCACGCCAAGTCTTTGATTTTTCTGGTCGAAAATAGGCTCTACAACGTAACGATCTACATAGCTGTTGCTGCCTCCGTATCAGATCGCTTCCAGTATCAGCAATGCCAAGCATTTTTAACGGTGTTACAGTGATATATTTTATCAGATAAGCTCCTCTATTGGAGATTACTGAAGACTCAACCGCGTTCGTCGACACTTGTGTAGACTGACACTGCCTCCATATCAGATCGCTTCCAGTATCAGCAATGCCAAGCATTTTAACAGGTGGTGTCCCCAGTGATATGTTCATCAGATAAGCTCCTCTATTGGAGATTACTGAAGACTCAACCGCGTTCGTCGACACTCCATTGGCCCGAAAATTCTGGGCGAGAGCTACAGAACGGCGGAAAGCTTTTTGCAGGCGGTCGAACCGGGTTTCGGACGGGTTGTAGGAGGGGGAGAGAGGCGAGTCACGGGGGATGAGATCAACGGTAAAACCATTCCTACTACTGGGTTCTGCAGCAGAAAGTACAGAGAATTGAACGAAGAAGATGAATGAAAAGGTATAGAGGAGAAACTTCGGGGTGGGAACTTCCATTTTTCAAATAGAGGGCGAGAGAGAAGGTGTGGAGGAACAAGCATGGTGGCGTTACAGAATTTATGGTGTGGGGGAGGAGATATACAAGGTAAGGTTCGATCTTAGTTAGGGTACCTATCATAAATATTTATTTTCTACTTTCTTTATCCGTACGTGATTCATCGAGTGGGAATATAGAAAGATGATCATAAATTATACAATTGTATCTTCAAGAGGGACTTTGAGTCTACATTTAAATTTTTTAAAATTATGAATTTGTGTATAACATTTTAATATTTTAGAAAACTTTATCTTCAAAGTCTCCAATTTTCTGAAATTTTATAAAGTGTTACTTCAAAGGATACTATTTTAAAATGATAGAAAGTATTTGTTCAAAAGATACTTTTAATGTAAATCAAAATTTTCAAAATTTTAGAAAGTGCATCTTTAAGAGACACTTTCACTATAAATTCAAAAAAATTAAACTTAAGCTATAAAAAATGTCTCTTTTTCAGTATTCAAAATTTTAGAAAGTTTTCTCTTTAAAAGATACTTTCCATTTAAATTCATAATTTTCAAAAATTTTAGAAAGTTCTTTTTCAAGTGATATTTTTAGTTCAAATTCAAAAATTTCAAAAATTTTGAAAGTTTTGTAAATTCATAATTTCCGAATCTTTAGAAAGTCTCTTAAAAAAGATAACTTTAAGTTAAAATTCAAGATTTTCAAAATTTTAAAAAACGTGTATTCAAAAGACTTTTTACATGACAAAAAAGTACATTTGATCTAGGAATATTTCTCAACATTTTTGTAATTCAAGATTTTTTTTTTTTTGGGGCTACATATTATAAACAAACTTAAACAAATAAATAATACTTGACCACTATTATAACCAAAGTACAAATGTTAACTAGAACAAAAGTAATAAAACAACAACTAAATAACATTTTTTTAAAAACAAATCCAAAGTATCAAATAAAATCTCTTATACTCCTAATCTTTATCCTCACTCCAAATGTTAAAATATATTGTTCTTTATCCTCATAAATATCAAATATATTGTGTTTTGATTTTTATTTAAAAGTCAAATCTTTTAGATTCAAATAAAATATTTGTTGATGTTTAATTTTAATTTTATTAATTGTGTACCATGTTTCATATTTTTGTTATTTATTTAAAAAATAGTAAAGGATAAAATGTAAAAATAAATTCATATTTTATTTCCTTAATATATTATATCTTCTATTTAATTATTTAAATTTTTATAATGTAATAATATAAATTTATTTGCCTAGAATAAAATATTTTCATAAAAGTACATCTCAATGTTATAATATTAATATATTTTTTTCTTCCCAGAATTTTTTTCTTCAAAATCCATTGGCAAAAACTGATATATCAGGAAAGAAATAAAAATATAATGTTAATTTATTTTAAAAATAACAATACATTTAAACTAAAAGTTTAAATCATAAAAATATTTAAAATTATATTGACAATTTAGTTATCTTTAATTTATAAAATTGTACAACTTAATTATTATCATTTTATATTTAAATTTATTTGAATAAGTCCTTCCTTCATTTTAATAAAAACATATATATTAAATAAAATTTAAAAGATAAATAAAAAGTGAAATAGTAAATATTTAAAATAATATTAATAAGATAAATGAAAATATAATTTAATATTAAAACTATAATCTCTTTAATTCCTATTAATAACATATGATTTTTGTCTTTAGAATGCATAAATTATATTAAAATGATAGTAAAAATTAAAAAATAAAATAGTTAAAAACAAAAATTTAATATATTAATTGAATATTATAATAATAATAATTATTAAATAATTTAAATCCATATGCTACAAGATTTGATTGTTAAATATCAATTATTTGTAGATAAATCCTTAATAGGTATCAATTATTAAAATAAAAAAATAAATAATTTTGGGACAATCATACCAACCTGAACCAAACGCATATGGATAAGATTAATTTAACAAGTTATATCAGACATCAATTTACAACCTAGCCCTCCAAAAAATTGGCTCAAAGTGGGTTGCTTCATCACGCTCAACTCATATTGTCTTCTCTACCAAAACCATTGAGTCAAGCCCAAGTCGAATTTAGATCCTATTAATAAAATTGAATCCAAATTCAACCCAAATTACAAAAAATTGTGTCCAAATCTCTGCCCAAATATCAGGTTTGGCTCATATTGGGTTTGGTTAGCCCGCTCAAGTTGTAGCCCTAATTGATATCATATCTTGGTCCCTCTTATTAATTGATTAAGTGCCACTTTCTGCCTCTGTTCTCCTTCTTTTCTCCAATTTCGTATCCCTTTCCTCATCTATTTGAGGACTGGTAACATGACCTATTTTTAAATTTTTAATTTTTGCAAAGATTGGTATTCTTTTTTTGACCATTTTAAACTCAATTATAATTAGGTGAATATTGGAAGATCTCATCTCCTGTTCTTTCTATTCTGAATATTATATTCATGGAATTCATGAAAGAAATTATGAAAATATCATAGAATGAGCCATGGAAGAACTTTAGGGGTGTATTGGATTAGGATTTTTAATGTCACTTTAAAGATGATGACTTTTATAGAGTTTGATAGATTTTTAAAGACTTATATAGATTTTTATAGAGTTTGTAAATGTATTGATAACTTTCATAGACTTTTATTTTAAAAGACATTTATTTTTAGACTTTGACATAATTTTGTAGAAATTGATGGACTTTTATAGAGTTTATACATGTATGGATGATTTTCATAGTCTTTTATTTTAAAAAATTTTTATAGACTTTAATAGAATTTTGTAGATATTAATAGACTTTTACAAACTTTTACAGATTTTTACAAGCTTTTATGAATATTGATAGACTTTATAAAGTTTAAATAAATAGAATAAATTAATATTTTTAATAAAAATAAATAAAAGTAAAATATCATAATTAAATAATTTTGTCCAATAAAAGTACCAAAGCTATTTAAAATAAGTTTAAATAAATAAATTTTCATAACTTCTTTTGTTTCAAAATTTCATTAAGACATTTAAAAATAAATTTTTATTTATTTATTTTTATATTTTATTTCATCTCAAACTTTCTAATTCCACTCATCACTTCTAATAGTTTTTTATTTTATTTTTTATTTTTATTTAATTTCCAAGAATTACACATTCCTCATTTTTCTTATACTAATGATAAAATTCCTCTTTATCAGATTTAATTTCTTAATTTCTAAAATTTATCAATTTATGAAATACAAGAAAGATGTATTCGATGTGAATTTCTTAATTTCTAAAATTTATCAATTTATGAAATACAAGAAAGATGTATTCGATGTGATTTAACATTAACATTAAATATGTAAAAAAAATTATTTTTATTCACATACTTATATGAAACCATTCAAAAAAAAAAAAAAAACAATACATATGTGATTTTAGGAACAATTAAGAACTATAATTCGAATAAAAAAATTATATTTTATTTCACCAACTACAGTAGGCATACATGATTTTAAACATTAGAGCAAATTTTAAAAATCAAATTAATCAAATTACTACAATACAAATAGATCTCGGGTTAAACCCTTATCTAAAAAAAAATTGTATTTTATACAAATAACTTTGCATGATAATGAATAGATCTCGGGTTATACGAATAAATCTCTGCTGATAATGAATCAAGAAGAAGAAATTTTGCCGGGTGGGATCAGTTGGAATGATCAGAAAACGGATATAACTTTGTTTTCTTCCTCAACTGTTCTTCCTTTATGGATGGTGAATGAAAATCACGAAGAACCATATATTTATATACATTTGGGCGTGAGTGTCATTATATATTTGATTTTGATTTCTATTTTGAATGAGACAAGAAGGTGTATTTGAATAATATTATGATTCTAAAAAAAAAATCAGATTTTTAGTTCTTAAAATATCATATTTGTATTTGATTCAAATTCTAATATATATTTTTTGAAAACTATTATGATATTTTTAGTTTTTAAAATGTCATATTTGTGTGTAAAACAATTAAAAATAATAATTCATATGTGATTTTATGAATAATCATATTTTTTAACTTTTCTTTTTTTAAGGAAAAGATAGGATTGTATTAAAGATTATAATTCAAGCATGAATGCAAGAACTCCGGAGCAAAATCAGTCCATTCACAAGAACCTGACGTAGAACTCACTGCTCTAGCTAACGAATGAGCAACTGAATTCGCAGGTCTTTTGGCAAACGAAAAAACAACATCTTCAAGACAGGCTACCAGCTCTTAGCAGTCAGCAATCAGCACTGCATAGGGGGAGATGGCTTGAGATGGATTGTGGAGGTCGTTAAAGACCCTCTGAGCATCCATTTCAATGACCACTTGCGAATACTGCCAATGCTTTAATCAAGACAAAGCCTCCCGAACCAGGGTTCAAAAAAATACGTCGAGTCGATGCGACTCGGTCGGTCGCGTAACGGTTGGGCCAACCGCGTCGATCTAGATGCAGGATACGAGATGGAGTATTGGCTCGGTTGAAACTTCGAGTAAAACTTCGGTGATAGTAAATTCAGATGACTCTGATGAGCTCGAGAAAATGTCGTCGAATCCCTCGATTACAAAGCAAGCTGAAAAAAATCAACTTTAAGAGATTCCTCTGAAAAGCCAAAACACTCGTGATCTAATTTCAATCACAATAACAAGAATACAAAAAATTTGATAAGTTTTGAACCATTGCCCTGCAAATGGTTTCTGCAAAACTAACAAAAGAACCGTTCTTCTTCTTCCTGAATCTGAACTTTTGACATCGAAATCTCAAAGAGAAACAAAGAACGGAAGAAGAAGAGGAAAGAAAACGACCAAAACCTAACTTACCTCCTCGGTCGGTGTGTGACCCGTTGGACCTCGAAACATCGGTCGAACAAACCGAGATCTCATGGCGTTGAGTGGGCGGAGGAGTAGCGGCCCGGCGGGTAAGCTTCTTCTTCCTCTTCTTCTTCCCAGCGCCCGTCCCACCCTCCCCCTTACTGATTGGAATTTGGATTTCTGCAGGCTAGGTTCCTCTTTTGGGACCTCTCTTCGAGTCAAAATGGCGTCGTTTAGTCTGTGTAGGACGAAACGCGTCGTTCATTGTTTTATTTTATTTTTATTTTTATTTATTTGTATTTTTTTAATACAACATAAAGCGATCTTTGTTTTGGACCCTCGAGTCGAATGAGCGTCATTTGGTATAGCGAATTTAAAAAATATATATATTTGAAGCTCATGACATTGTTTTGGCTCTAAAAAGGCAGCTTGATGCATTTAGCCCCATAAATTGTATTTCTGGCTCACAAACCCTCAATGATTTTTTGCGTATTTCCAATCGAAAAATATATTTAGCAAATTGTATTTAACAACTTCTAATTAAGTTCAATATATAATATTATAAATAAATAAAATAATATCAACAAAACCATAAATCATATTTTTGTGAAACGATATAAAATACAAATACAAATATTATTTTATTTATTTTGCAAATATAAATAAGATTAATTGTCAAAATTAATATTGTAAAAACAAGCGTAAATAAGAAAAATTAATACAATTATATTAATATTAAATTAATATGTAATATCTTAGCATTAACATGCATATAACTCTTCATTTCTCATTAACTATTTAAATAATGTTAAATATAAAAAAAATTTGGTTTATTAAATTTTTAGGCTTGCTGATATATCTATTTTTCTAATAATTTATATAAAATTTGAATATTTTTAAATATTTTAATCGTCTTATTTTGCGTATCGGCCCGATCTGTGACCGATCGTCTCGAGAGCCGGTTCAGTCGGCCGATCTGTGACTTTTCAGGCCTATGTCCGAACCCACTAAGCACAACCTCATGAGGACGAATTTGCATCGGAAGAGATGAAGCCTTAGCTGCTTTAAACTTCCCGGCATCATCACTCAGCACCCATCCCAACCCGATCAAACCCCTTGCATTGAGCACTGCTGCATCTACATTCATTTTTAGCCAACCAGTCATTGGCTTTATCCATCTTGTAACATTTTCTGCACTATGGCTTGTATTAGGTGCACTTGGATTCCACGTTTGTTGAGCGTCTTTCCATTGCTTTAACGAGCTGCTCGCTATAGCCAGTATATGTCCTGCATTCCAGCCACTGTTCCTCCACACAATATTATTCCAGTTTGTCCACAACATTCAACACAACATCCCATCTAATGAAGCTATCTCCTGAGAGCATGAACACAAAATCCTGTTATGCCATTGGCATCATGGTTCAAATCTGCCATATAAGGGAAGAGGTTAGCATCCAACATTCCATAGCTTGTGGGCAACGAAGAAATAGGTGCTCAACCGACTCCCTTTCAGCTGAACACACCAGGCAAATTGGAGAGATATATAAGGACCATGCGTGATCGTAAATTATCCACCGTGGGTAGGAATAACCCTCGTAGAGCTCTCCATACAAATATTCTGACCTTTGGTGGAATCTGTAGGTGCCAGAGTTTTGTCCAGAGTTGAGAAAAGGGGCTCATGATAGGATCCATCTGTGCTCTATATCCTGTCTTGACCGAATAGAAACCTCCTTCTTCTTGGGTCTAATACCACTGATCATCCACGACCCTACTGCTTAGGGGAATATTGAAAATCAAATGCTGGTCTCTAGAGTGGAAAATATCGGCAATTAAGTCCATATCCCACTGAAGAGAACCCGGATGCATTAAGTCCTTCACTTGGACATTCTCATATATTGGACCTAGAGGGTGAAGTGATAAATAAAGTCTTTTGTGAGCAGCCACCCGGATCCATCATAACTCTAATAATGTTCTATCTCCTCTCATTCAGTGTGCTTCCGAAGGAGGTCCCTAGTATTCCATATACTATGCTAGGTGTAGCTAGGATTGGTTCCCAAGTTGGAATTCAAAAATGACGAGTTAGGAAAAAACTAGCTTTATAGATTTGAGCGACCAACGAAGAAGGGTCCGTAATCAACTTCCAACCTTGTTTACTTAAAAGGGCAAGATTAAATTCATACAGTTTCCAAAATCCAAGTCCTCCAACTGCCTTTGGAGAACATAATATATTCCATCGTGCCCAAGAAATACCTTTCCCTCCATTAGATTTACCATTTCACCAAAATGAGTTAAACATACTCTCAATATCATTACACACTCCTTTGGGAATAAGGAATACTGACACTACATAGTTTGGAATCACCTGTGCTATAGTTTTAAGAAGGATTTCTTTGCCTGCTCGTGATAGCTTTTTAGAATTCCAATTGGTTAACCACTTCCAAATGCAATCTTTTAAATAGTTAAACACCTGCTGCTTGCTCCGTCCAATGAGTCGTAGTTTGATGTTCCACGCACTTTCAAAATTGCATAGATTGTATCCTGTTGTGAAGCGCATACATTACGACTAAAGGAGATTGAGGATTTGTTAAAATTAACTCTTTGCCCCGTTGCTGCTCCATACTCCAAAAGGGCCTGACTGACATTGTGAGCTTCATTCTCATTAGCTCGAAAATAAATAAAACAATCATTAGCAAAAAAGAAGTGGGATATAATGGGAGCCCCACGAGCTATTCTACACCCATGTATGTGCCTTGAACTTTCCTTAGCCCAAATAAGAGAACTAAGTGTCTCTGCACATATAATGAACAAGTAAGGGGATAAAGGATCCCCTTGTCTTAGTCCCCTTTGAGGTATCACGGGCCCTAACTCCATACTATCTTGTAAAATGGTAAACTTAACGGTAGAGATGCAGACCATTATGAGTTGGATCCAATGTTCGTGAAAGCCCATCCTAATCATAATTTCCTCCAAAGATCCCCATTCAACCCTATCATAGGCCTTTGCCATATCCACGTTTAACGTTGCAAACCCATGCTTAACATGTGTCTTCCTTTTCAAAAATTGCAATACTTTAAACGATATAAGGATGTTATCCGTGATCGATCTCCCTTTTATAAATGCACCCTGTGTATGTGAGATAACCGTCGGCATTACCTTTCGGAGTCTATTCGCCAAAACCTTAGCCACAATTTTGTAAATAACATTGCAGAAGGAAATAGGTCTCAACTCTCACATACTTTCAATAGGCTTCTTTGGTATAAGCACTATGTGAGTGTCATTGAAACCATATGGCATAATATTATGTGTAAGGACTGATAAACAAGCTGAACTAACCTTTGACCTAACAATATGTGTGAGGACCCGGGTAAAGTATAATGATAGATTACCGTTACAGTACAGGCTGCAAGCCTAGGAATTTTGTTAGATCTCGAATAACGACACGAACCACACCGTTGAGTTTGTCTCGTGAAATCTAGCTACATAGTTGAATTACGTCAAATTTCGGGACAGTCGAAATTTCACGTATTTTCGAGGCAAAGTGGACGAATGACACAGCGACACATGGCATGAGGACACTTGCCATGTGGCACTAAACAAGTGGACGCACGGCAGAAGCCAAGTGTCATATTCTATCATGCATGAATTGAGTGGGGAAAATTGGCATGAGAAACACATGGCATGGTGATTGCCATGTTCAAGCTGGATTAAGAAAGGTGTCCTACACCTAGACCAAAAGGAGTTCCGTGGGGGAATAATGAAAAAAGGGAGAGAAAAGATAGAAAGAAGAGAAAGAAAATAGAAAGAAAAGAGAAAGAAAAGATAAAGAAAAGAGAAAGAAAAAGGGAGAGGAAAGGAGGTCCTGCATTTACTGGTCTCTAGTGTTCAAACAAGCAAGAGGTTAAGCCCAGTCTGCAGGCAATTTGGACTACGCTCCCAAAGTGAGGTTCTCTCATACTCTAGTTAGTCCTTGTCTAAGGGCCATTTGATGGCCATGAGGTGTAGCCCTAATAGTTGGGTTGGTGCAATAACAGTTGTGATCAAATTGTTGGTGAATAACGGACCAGTTTCTGGGTCCTTTATGTTCTCAGAACTATAGTTCTGAATCAGGTTGTACTTGTTGGAAAATATGGGCTTGAGTATGATGATTTTGTAGTGTGTCAGTGCTGGACATGGACTAACATGCTGAGAGGCGTATGCTGATGCAGGTCGAACACGAGGATCCAATTTTGTGTGTTGTTACTTGAATTGGACTGACAGTACAAAAAGTGTGTGAAAAATCATGTGGATATATGTTGAACTGATGTATTTACATGAGTTGTATTATGGATGTAAATTGTATGCTGTAGATATGATTATCCATGAATCATAAATGTTGCATATAGCTCTCATAATGCATGTAACATGAAAGAACATGCAATGACATTCTGCATTGCATATGCACGGGGACATCGCGTGAAACGGGTGTGAGTGCGTGGCATGAAATAACACTGTATTTGGTGTTTAAATTGTGGGCTCTGAAAAAGGGACGACATCCTAGAGTTGCAGAGATTGAAATTATGTGTCGAGTAGTAGCAAGAAGGGATAGATACCCTCTCAGGCGAAAGACCTGTATTCTTGGTTAGACATTTGCATCCAACGGTGAAAGTCCGCGAAAGTGTCGAAAGGTGTACGACGCCCGTTGTGGAAACCTGGAAGTTCAAGCAATTCACAAAAGACACATGACTTTGAATAAAGCGGTTTGAGACTGCCCAAGAAGTTGAAATATAAAACAAAATACTTTGTTTGGAAATGAAAGTTTTTCATACATGACGAAAGTGCACGTGGGTGAGGGAGCCAGCTGAGGGCCTCTGACATTAGCATAACATGAGAGCATCTTGCAAAATGCATGTTTTGCTCAATGTGTTGATAAATGTTAAATTATGCATCAGATAGTGCACTTAGGTGAGGAGTAGCCCTGTGTGAGACTCTCTTATCGGCCACCGCTTCACCCCGTCACTGGAAAATATTTTTCAGGCGTTGGAGGTCCACCAGGAGATGGAACTCGTGTGAGACCTTAGTGGTGAAGAAGGCTAGATCCTGGCTTATTTTTGTATTTTGTAAAATTTTGGACAATGATCCAATTTCTGTTATTTAAAAGAGAAGAGTTATAATAAAACTCATTTTGAATTTGTTTATTACAGTTTGACAGGTTTTTCCCATATTTTTATGTTGCCTTTATTATGCTGAAGCCATTCTGATAACTTATAGTGTCTTAGGAAAGAGCTGGAGGTACAGGAAATGCCAGAAAGGCTATTGCAGGTTCAGTAAGTTTTAGGTCTCGATTGTGGTTTCCGGTCGGCTGCAGCCTTTGGCCCCCAGGTTGTGATACGGTTCTCAAGCTACGGTGCAATTGTCATCACCGCCATAAGATTTTCACAACACGATAGTGCTTTGCTTCCCTGTCGTGACAATGTCGTGATAGAGGTTTCCATGTCGTGACCGAGACGACCACAACAAGAGGTCAATGTTTCACCCTTCTGCCGCAAATGTGGCCTGCCTTGGCATTTCTCTCTTCGCCGCATCGTAGCATTTCGTGTCGCGACAGAGTTTAGTCAATACCAAGAGTTTCTATGTCGCGACAGTGTATTTTTGTGTCGCGATAGAGTTTGGCATTGGATGGGGTTTTTATGTCACGACAGAGTATTTTTACGTCGCGACAGAGTTTGGTCTAGGCAGGGGATTTTAGGTCGCGACAGAGTACTTTCTTGTCGTGACCGAGTTTGAGGCAAAGGCCAAGAGAGTTTACGTCACAATAGAGAATTTGATGTCGAGACAACACTGAAATTGTGTCGAGACAGAGATCTTACGCCGCGATGTAGCCCAAGTGAGACACGGCGCTTCCACGTTATGACATAGTGTTCTATGTCGCGACGTTGGACAGACCGCTGTCGCAACAAGGCTAAGGCGCCAAGATGGTAGAGACGTCGTCACGACAAATAAAGGCTGGCACAAGGCCAAGGTCGCGATAGTGTTAAAGCCACAAAAGAAATGAAGACCAGTCAAGCACCAAAGAGATCACAAAACATGTAAGACACGACAGAGATTCTATAAATGAATAAAGATTTATTTGTCAATGACAAGACTTTTAGAGTGGTAAAAAAAAAAAAAAAAGAGGACCCCTGAGATTGGGGTGTCACAATATGCCAATACTTCTAGAAGAAGGCTAGATTCATCCCATCTGGATCCGTCGACTTATCTAGATGCATGGAAAATAAATCTTATGTGATTTCCAATTTAGAGTACGGAGCCATCAAAGTCTCATTATCTGTAACCGTGATCATCTGTCCGACTGCATTCAAACATGAACCTTGTTGGCATCCCTCCGACGTATAAAGTGATTGAAAATACTCTAAAATGGCCCCATACATCCCATTCTCTTGATCTGTCCGCATCCCATTATTATCTTTCAATATGAGAATTTGAAATTTTTTTTTTTTTTTTTTTTTTTTTGTCTAGTTGAAGCCATAGGAATGAAAATACTTTATTCATACAATTGATACAACTAAAAACTGCTTTGAACGCTGTTTCTAGAAGATTTCAGTCTGATGCAACAAAGCAACATACTTGGATTTGGCAATAAGAAATTCCTACTGACTTGTAGCATCCTTCCTACCTATGTACCGAGCCATTTGTTGTTTAGAGTCCGCAATATTACTCCTAAAATCCTTATCCAGTGAACGTCCCCATGTAGATAAAGCTTGACCACATATTTATTCTGAATCGGTTCACCCTCTGAACTCAACCAACTTTGTTTAATAACCTCATCGCAACCTGCTTCATATATCCAATAATTTTCAAGACTCAATCTCCTAGGTGTTGGGGTCTAGGATCCAAAAGTATTGGAAGATGTTTGAACTTCGAAGCCTCCACGCTATACACAATGCAATGTGGGAATTTCAAAAGCCATGAGGAAGAAGCCATAGCTCTATCAAGATGTTCTTCAAGTCAATTCGGGGTTCCTCTAGATTTCTCCCTAGTGAATTGGTAGCCCACCATTCTCAAATCCAATAACCCACTTGCCTCCGTAGCTACACAAAACCCATTTATCAACCAATTTGGATGACTGCATCTCCCTCTCTTTTCCCCATGAGCTAACAAATCATTGTAGTCCCCTATACAACACTAGGGGAGAGATGAAGCTTGAGTAACTGTACGCAATATACACCATTCTTCACGCCTTTTGTTTCTTTCTGGATATCCGTATTACCTTGTAAGCCGCCACAAACCTCAACCTCCGATCTCTATTGCCAAATCAATGTGATTTCTCGAGGAAGATTTTAGTTTGCCAGAACATTATAAGACCACCACTATGACCTTCATTATCAACCACATGGCAGCCCTCATATCTGATCAATTGCCTGATATCCTCCACCTTATTCACTTCAATTAGGGGTTCCATCAAAAAAAATAAAATTGGGCCTCTTAGAGAGAACCAAGTCTCTTAGGACTTGAACTATCCATGGGTTGCTAAGCCCACGGTAGTTCCAACTTAAAAATTTTATCACTGCTGGTGGGCTTGGATTCCAGAGCCCACCATTGATCCATTTTTTTACAAAACCATCATACTACTCACTTCCTCATTAATTGGCTCAGTATCAAAGCCATCTATATCTCCCTCCTCTAGTCGTCGACGTTTGGGGCCCACTACCACAAGCCCATTTGAATTAGGGACATCTGCATGGTCCTCGATTTAGGAAGTCCAAAGGATCTAGTCAATGCCTTTCCTTTGATAGACAACATAACAGATTTTGTAGTTACTTTCATATCATTGCCATTTACCCCACTTCTTACTCCATATTTACCCACGTTCCAAACGGTTGGCTTGTCAATCTTCATGGTTTCCACTTCAGCACAGGATCCCTTAATGGCATGGTCGGACGACGGGCTTGTTCGAAACCACCTTTCACTCCCATAGAATTGAGTACGACGGGTAGACGCCTTCATCCAACGACCAAAAGGTTTAGGAAAATTCCCATCAGGAAAATCATATATCTTTCCGCATTTACGATTTGTATGACCAAGGCAACCACAAATGAAACAAAAGAATGTGAGCCTTTCATAAGGAAATTCAACTCATATCAAATCACTATTGGGTTTCTTGATTCTCATCCTATGCTTCAGTGGCTTCTCCACCTCCATACTAGCACGAACCCTTAAAAAACTGCACCAACTACCAACAAAATTATTTGGATTTGAGTCACGGAAGACTCCCACATAGTTATCTATATCCTGCACTATCTTGGAAGAACGAAAACCAACAGGAAGATTATGTATTTGAACCCAGAAATCTACCTGGTGCAATGGAAACCATTCCACTTGATTTGTCTCAGAAATCTTGTGCACCACCAAAATATATTGATTGAATGTCCATGGTCCCTGATTGAGCACTGCTGCAACATCCACTTCATGAAAGAACTGAACTAGAAAACGTCCCCCTCCCAACTCTATTACATTGATTCCTTTCCTAGGCTCCCACACTGTAGCCAACGTACTCTTCATGGCGAGAAAATTGATAGGCTTGTTAGTGAGAAAGCGACCCACCAAACAAAAGCAAAGATCCTTTCCTTTTGACGCGGCTTTATCTACATCCTTCTGCTTCAATTCTATACCCCCTTCATCCTCTTCAACCAAATGAAGATTTGCCCAAGCGGTTGCTAGATCCTCAACCCATCTCTACCCCCCAAATTCTTTACCATCGAAACGTCTGAGACTTGTCACACAGACAAGAAGACAAGAAAAAATCCATAATCATGTCCAGAAATCTACCTAAAATATTATCTAATTTTAGGAATCATATGAGTTTTTAGGAATAATTGATTCTTTTATTAGGATCTAACTATAAATCCTTACCTCTAAAAAATCTGATTGTCTTCATTCACTGGATTAAAAAGTCGTTTCAAATACTTCGAAAAAGCACGGGAGAATTTTAAAGGATGAGTATTTATACTCATACTAGAAAAGTCATTAAAAGTAATTGAAAGTAATTAAAAAGTCTAATATCTATGAAAGTCAATGACTTTTTCAATACAGGTATACTTTTAGAGTAGCCTATGTTTCAGAATTTGAATACACCTTGACTTTGGCCACCGTTTACTTTATAGTCTTTAAGTCAGAATCGAACGCATTTATGGGACTCTTTAAAGTGTATTAATCGAATACACCATGACTTAACCAAAGCTTCCTTAAAAAGTCTTAATCGAATACTCATGACTTATAGTCTTTAAAGTCAGAACTAATACACCATGACTTTTATAGACTTTGTAATTCCATGAAAGTCATTAAAAGTCCTAATCCAATACACCCCCTTAATGAACTTTAAAAAGAAAATACGATTCTTTCATAGATTGGCTTTCTAATGAACTTTAATGGGTGAGTTAAGGTTGTATCACACCTTCATTCAAGATATTTGAAGCCATTATTTAAAAAAAAGATAATGTGCGGAAGCACATGTAATTGCATTACTAATTAAACCATATATGGACACAAATTATTTTTACCATGCACCTTGACAGAAGTATTAGAAATCCAAACAATAACTATTTCAAAGTACTAATTCTTGGTGCAATCAGTAGGCTTGAAGGAAACCTTCCTGGTATTGAGATCATACCCTACCAAGAAGTTCATCTGCGCCAAGTTCCCATAGATAGCCAAATCCGGAGCCGGAATCATGGAGAAGCAAAACAAATTTTCCTGAACTTGGACAAATGTGTTCAATGGCTTTAACACAACGTCTCCTCCGGAGAAATGAACAGTGATATTTGGGATAGTCAAGCCCTCTATACTACTGTAACAAAGGCCGAAATTACGATTCGATCTTCACAGACACCACAATGGCTTCAGGCCACACTCCTGATTCCAAGGTACCAGAAACTCACTAGGAAGAAGAGTTAATGTCGTCCCGGGAATCAATAATAATGCTGTCTCTATTTGTAGCTTCCAATGGAGATTTAACAAAACCCTTATATGCTAGCTTCTTACTTCCAACACTCATACTCTCTAGTGTAAGATAAAAGAATGTCTTGGGGTCTCTTTCAGCTATAGAAGTCTTAACTACTCCGGCACCGGAGACGATTCCTTTGCGTCCGAAATTCATTTTGCTAGCCACCGTTGCATCCGTGAATATGGGAACCAAGCAGTACGAGAATCGTTGGCCGATCAAGGGGCGGAGCTGAGAAATCATTGACAGAGGGCCGCCTCCGAGGCCGATTAGGCCAGAGCCATTCTCATCAAAGGATCCTGCATTGTCATGTCCACAACCGAAAATAACCTTCGGAACTGTAGCAGTCCCGACTTTGAGGGTGTCGATAGCGAGATCACCGTACGTATGAGAGCCATCTCCATAACTATAACTGTATCCGCATGTTTGATTTGCTCCGCAAGTTGCTTGGGCGCCTAAGTATCCGCAGGCTTTTCCATCGCACTTCAAGGTTCTGTAAGTCTTTGATTTTCTGGGGTCGAAAATAGGCTCTACCTGTTTGTAACAGTCTACACATGGCTGACACTGCCTCCATATCAGATCGCTTCCAGTATCAGCAATGCCAAGCATTTTAACAGGTGGTGTCCCCAGCGATATGTTCATCAGATAAGATCCTCTATTGGCGATTACTGAAGACTCAACCGCGTTCGTCGACACTCCATTGGCCCGAAAATTCTGGGCGAGAGCTACAGAACGGCGGAAAGCTTTTTGCAGGCGGTCGAACCGGGTTTCAGACGGGTTGTAGGAGGGGGAGAGAGGCGAGTCACGGGGGATGAGATCAACGGTAAAACCATTCCTACTGCTGGCTTCTGTACCAGAAAGTACAGAGAATTGAATTAAGAAGATGAATGAAAAGGTGTAGAGGATAGGAACTTCCATTTTTCAAAGAGAGGGCGAGAGAGAAAGAAAGTGTGGAGGAACAAGCATGGTGCTGTTGCAGAATTTATGGTGTGCGGGGAGGAGATATACAAGGTAAGGTTTGATTTTAGTTAGGGAACCTATCATAAATATTTATTTTCTACTTTCTTTAGCTGTATGTGATTCATAGAATGGGAATATAGAAAGATGATCATAGAATGTTTATATACCAAATAAAGAGAGAACCAAGTGCTTTTATGGTTTTTTTTAATTTTTTTTGAGAAAGCTTTTATGGTATTATATCAGTGACAATACCACTTTCCTTTCACATAACAAAATTTTTATTCTCCATATCTCTAACTTTTATTATTATTTCTAAATAAGTAAACATGCACATAATTTCTCATTGTTTTTATATTCGTAGATATGGACAGAGGGAATCTACTGTCTCCAACAGCATATTTCTATATTACAAGATTTCTTTTTAATAATATTTAATATTTAGATTATAAATGAATAAATACCAAGTTTTGCTTTTAGTATTTATTAAGATGTATATTTTTTTTGAAAGGTATTAAGATGTATATTTTTTAACCAAAGTTCTCTTTTTTGGTCGTGAGATAACTATATTTTTCTTTTTCTTTCTGCTATTATTTTTTATTATGTTAATATATTATCAATTAATTATTTAAAAATGTTGGGTTTGTTGAAGCTTAAACTTGATTTTGGATTTTGGGCTTAACAGAAATGATTTTGGGTTATTAGGTTTTGGGCTTATTAGTTTAAATAAAAGCCTAAATTGTTAGAAACATATTAGCCCCAACTTCAAGCTTATTCTAGATATTTACATGATGTTCTCTAGAATGGGGGTAGGATTAGAATTTTGTAGAGAACAGAGAAGACCATACCTGAGAGCAAAGAGCAGTAACTTGGGGGTATGATAAACTGATGTTTTTTTAACTAAAACACTCTAAATATCACTATGATGAATCATAGGTGATGTTCTAACCTTTGATTTCAAGGTTCCCTTGTGAGTGACAACAAAAGTGTGTTCCCGAGGCATAAGGACCACCTAATGATTTATTAGTTTAATGTTTAGAGGTCTCATCTCAGTTTGGTGGAATGTTTGTGCTTATATTTTTGGGAGTGATTATTCTTATCAAAGTGTAGATTGAGGTACCAATTACATTGGAGGAGGCATGTGTTACCCTCTCTATGGGGGTAAGTTAACTTCAGTCTTAAGAAATGGTTGATTAGTATTGGTTTAGGAAAGGCAACCAAATCTTACAGGGAAATCAGATCCTAAAAGTAGCTATTTAGACACATGGTGTCTTGGTTTAGGAACATGGTAGCCTAAATGGTGAAATGTATAGTGGTTGAAGGTATTTCATGACTGTACTAACATACCCTTGGACAAAGGTAGAATCCATCTCACAAATGTTATGCTTTCAAGGAAATGCAAATTGATTGTTAAATGATTATTCTCATCCCTAGTGCCTCTCTTCATACATTTTAGACTTTAGTAGTTGTTTGCTTGGTAGATTGTAGGATTAGTTGATTAGTCTTAAATCATTTTTTACTTTAGTTAAATTGATCTTAATTCTCATCATATTTGGTCACCTAGATAGTGAATAGCCCTTGTACTTGGAGTTCTCAAATTCCAATTAGAGAGAATCTCCAATCCGTAGCACATCCTAATCTCTGTGAGTCCACTTTATTACTCAGATGACCCGTGTAACAAAAAGTGTTGGTGGTAATACTTTTCATTTAAGTTTTTTTTTGAGTATATTTACTTTTTTAAATCAGTTTTTGAGTATTTACTACATTCATTTCCTTGGCCATATTTTCATATATACATCATTGGTCAGCAACAATGGCTATTCTAGGTATAATTAGATAGCCATAATCCCTGAGGACCAGGAGAAGACTACTTTTACATGTCCCTATGGCACCTTCTTTTAGAAGGATGCCATTTGGACTGTGCAATGCCCCTGCCACATTTTAGAGATGCATGATGTCTATGTTCTTAGATTTGGTGGAAGAGGTTATGGAGATCTTTATGGATGATTTTTCTGTTTATGGTTCTAGTGTTGAGAATTTCCTGGAGAATTTAGCTATTATACTTTAGAGGTGAAAAGACAAGAACCTGGCTTTTAATCGGGAAAAATTCCATTTTATGGTAACGGGGGGAATTGTGTTGGGTCATAAAATCTCTGCAGTAGGGTTGGAAGTAGACTAAGCCAAAATTTACGTGATGAAGACTCTGATATCACCCACTACCATAAAGAGAATAAGAAGTTTTCTAAGGCATGCAGGATTTTATAGGAGATTTCATCAAAGATTTCTCCAAAATAGCAAGGCCACTGTGCAGACTGCTTGAGAAATATGTTAAGTTTGAGTTTAATGATGAATGTAAGTCAACATTTGAAGAAATAAAAGCTAGATTGGTAATAGCTCCAATCATGGCAACACCAGACTGGAGCAAGGATTTTAAAATTATGTGTGATGCCAGTGGTTATGCAATGGGAGGAGTTTTGGGGAAAATGACAGAAAAGATCTTTAGAGCTATATATTATGCTAGCAAGACCTTTGAATTGTTCTAAGGATATCTCACTCAACCATGTGAGAAGGAAACAGTAACTGTCTGCTGCAGAAAATCAACATATTTATCAGATCTCATGTAATAGTGCATATAGATCATACAACAATTAAGTACTTGATGACAAAGAAAAATGCCAAACCTAGATTAATCAAATGGGTCTTATTGCTGCTAGAACTTGACTTAGAGATCAAGGATAAGAAGGGTAGTGATAATGTGTTAGTCAATCACTTATCTAGGATAGAGAAGCCCGTTGAAGAAAAAAATGGGATTGAAATTGAAGAAAGCTTCCTTGATGAGCAGCTGCTTCACGTAAAAGTTCAATTACCTTGGTATGCTGATCTAGTGAACTACTTAGCTTGTGGTATCATGCCACCAAAACTAACCTTTTAGTAGAAAAGGAAGTTGAGAACTATAGCTAGATTATATATATGGGATGATCCACTTCCATTCAGAAGGGGTGCAGATCAGATCATCAGAAGGTGTGTACCTAAGATTGAACAAACTGAGATCTTAGACAAATGTCATGCATCACAATATGGAGGTCACTTTGTAGGGGATAGAACAACTCAAAAGATTCTCCAATCTGGGTTCTATTGGCCAACATTATTCAAAGACAGTTCTGAATGGGTCAGGCATTGTGACAAATGTCAGAGAATGGGCAACATAAATAGAAGAAATAAGATGTCTCTACAAGGAATCCTAGTGGTGCAAATTTTTGATGTATGGGGTGTAGACTTCATGGGACCTTTCCCACCTTCATTTGGAAATTTATACATTCTCCTTCCTATGGATTATGTATCCAAATACGTAGAAGCTATTGCTTGTCTAAGAAATGATGCCAATGCAGTTGTGGGGTTTGTTCAAAGGAACATTCTGAATAGATATGGAGCCCTAAGGACCATTATTAGTGATGAGGGAAGCTATTTTTCTAACAAACTATTTGCAAAACTCATGAGCAGATATGGAGTGAGACATGTTATGGGATTGGCTTACCACCCTCAGTCAAATGGACAAGTTGAAATATCCAATAAGGAGATAAAGAATATACCTGAGAAGACAGTGAACACAAGTAGAATGGATTAGTCATTAAAGCTAGATGATGCATTATGGGCCTACAGGACTGCTTATAAGTCTTCAATTGGGATGTCCCCATACAGAATTGTTTTTGGAAAGGCTTGTCATCTACCTCTTGAACTGGAATATAAAGCTATGTGGGCAATTAAGAAACTGAATTGTGATTGCCAAGCTTCTAACAAAAAAAGACTATTTCAATTGAATGAATTGGAAGAACTAAGGAATAAAGCATATGACAGTGCCAGGATTTACAAATATAAGATTAAGAGGTGTCATGATCAGAGAATTCTAAGAAAAGAGTTCAAGGTGGGAGAATTACTCCTACCGTATAACTCTTGACTCAGGATTTTCCCAGGAAAGCTCAAATCAAGATGGAGTAGTCATTTTATAATCATTGTAGTAACACCATTTGGAGCAGTCACTTTGAAGACAAAGTTAAGGAATGAGTTTAAAGTGAATGGCCGAAGAATAAAACACTATATTAGGGGAATTTTGAATGAAGAACAATTTGGAGACTAGACGTTTTGAAAAGAGAGGGAATGTTATTGAAAAATCTACTTGATGCAGTAATGCCTAGCTAAAGACACTAAATAGGCCAGATTCTTGGGAGGCAACCCAAGCAAAATTTTGTTTTATTTTTACCTTTAGATTGTTTTAGTTTGTTTAATCCTTATGATTTTTTATTTGAAGTTGAATTTTTTTTATGGTAGTTGTTTTTTTATGTTTTTTAGGACATGAAAGCCGAATCTTAATTAAGGGATTATTGTTGATTGAGCAAAATTGATGTAGGGATTGAAAATCTACTAAATGAGGAAGGAATGAATGCTCAGAATTTTGTGAGAATTTTGCAATCAACTTTCATTTTTTATAAATTCCTTTACTTATCAATTGCTGAATTATACTAAAATGAAGAAAATTGAACTTAATTGTCCATGCTTGAATTGAACCGCTAGATTATACTCACATTGTATTCACAAGCATGATTTGATGATTGATGTGCTTATAATTGATGCTTGTTGCCTTGTGTGTAAGATAGATGAGATAAGATAAAACAGAGATAAAATGGAGAAATTGTCGTGACATATTAGTCAATTGTCACGACAAATACCTTTCAAGCAATTCTCAATATAAGGCAAATATTTGTCGCGACAACTTAAAAATTGTTGTGACATTTTTCATGCTTTAAAGGACATCAAAATGTTGCGACATTATAAAATATTGTCACGAGAATTCAATTTTCGTAACATTTCCTACTTGAAAAATATTTGTAGCAACAAATTTTGGCTTTTAGAATACAATTAATTTGTTGCAACAATTTAATTGTCGTGACAAAATTTCTGTTGCCTATAAAAGGAGAAATTAAAAAGTTTTAAAAATTAAAAAATCCTTGATATTCTTCCAAGCCATTAGAACCCTAGAACCTTCCCTTTCTCCTATTAAAAACCCTATACCCAATCATTCCATAAAGAATGTCTGAATAGTAGAGATTTATCCCAAATTTGAATGAGATGATGGCTGAATTTGCTGATTTTGAAGAAGAAGCATCCCTCGAGCCTATAACAACAGTTAATGAAGAAGAAATTCATGGAAAAAGTGTCGAGGCTGAGGAAGGAAGAAAAAAAAGGAGAATGGAGGAAGAAGAAAAAGAACAAAGTAGCAAAGAAGAAGTTGAAGATTTTATATCTGATGAAGCCTATGAAATGATGGAGAAAAAGATACTAAAGAAAGGATTCATTGGAGAGAGAGGATTCAAATAGTTCATCTCACCCTTCAAGGAGGTGATTTAAAAGCAAGGATGGAAGATAATTTTTGAGCATATGTCACCTGGGCATGTTGAACTGGTGAGAGAGTTCTACGCAAACATGGTAAGAAGAAAGGGAACTCAGTGCTATGTGAAAGGGAAGTGGGTTTCTTTCAATAGAGATGACATCAACCAACTGTTGAAAATGGGCAAGTTGAAAGATGGATCCAAATTCAAGAAACTGAAGAAAAATCCAGAATTCCAGAAGATTTGTGAACTTCTAACTGGTGGAAATGGAGAATGGAAGGGAAATACGAAGATTACTTATGAATCCATGGCAAGAGGCTTATTGACTGAGGAAGCTAAAGTTTGGTTCTACTTTCCCAGTTTTGTTTTGATGCCTTCAAAGCACTTGAGCATAGTGAGACAAGATGAAGCAGTGTTCTTGAATGCCATTATGAAGGGGTATAAGATCAATCTGCGAAAGCTGATTGAAAAATCCATCATCAGCTATCAAAGTAACAATTTTTGGGGTCACATGCCTCACCCAACAATGATCACTTACTTCATCATAAAGGGAGGAGTTACCTTCAATAAGGATGAAGAGGAAAGATGTCCCAAAAGCCCTCCACTTACCCTCACTGCCATCACAAGCCTTCAGAAAACAGAAACAAGGGGAAGTTGAAGAGGATATGAGAGAAGAAGAAACCAAAGAAGAAGAAAGGAACACTGAGTTGAATGAGCAAGCTATGGTTCTTAGCATAGAGAGAAGAAGAAACAATGTAAGGCAGGGCAATGGTAGTCCTGAATGGTTGATTGAACCAGAAGCTGAAACATACCAAGATGAACAAGGAGGAAGCTCAAGGTAGCAATTCTAAAGATGAACAACGAGGAAGCTCAAGGTAGCAATTCAGAGCTTATGGAAATGTTGAAAAGAATGAAGCAGAATATGATCAAGAGAGATAGCCAACTGAGAGCCCAATTGAGATAAATACTTTGATGATGAGATCAGGAGAAGGGACCAGTACTTAGATGAAGCAATAAGGCAAAAAGATCTACAATGGAAGAAAGAGATGAAATGTGGAGGAATGAGTTGAAGGAGAGAGATGCAACTGTTAAGACCAACAAATATGATGAAGAGTGTGTTATGTGTGCCAAATTTCTAACATTGTTACCAAGAACTAAATTACTCCCAAGAAACGATGTCACAAACTTGTTAACCAATTTTTCAACACGGCTACCAAAGACTAACTAAAGTCCCCGACAACAGTGCCAAAAACTTGTTAAGACCAACATATAGAATATTATTTACCTTGTATAAGAAGGCTTCATTTGAAAATTTGTTTTGGTCTTAGATCACTACAGTACACAGGTCATACAAGTAATAAAAGTGTATTTAAGTCTAGCTATCATTATCACGAGGATTGATGAAAAATCTAAAGATCAATTACCCCATCTACTCAAGATTCTTACTATTTGAACTCCAAAGTTTAAAAATGATTTGTCTTAAACTAAGGAAAGTAAGACTAATTAAAATTCTATGACTATATATATAGAACTCAAATAATTTGGATTAAAAAGTTTATTGGGTAAAGTGAATAATCGGAAATAGTTCAATATATAATTATCAATTTATGCATCATTTTATAACATGGTTCAACCACTAGTTTGAAATCTGAACTTGTCAAAGATATAAGGTAGTATAGTTTGGATTTCTCCACATACTATACATCTCACTAATTAGATATTCATATTTCTTTCAGACACATGAGTCTAGTTAGTTACTTGTAGATCATATAATCATTTTTCTAAGATTTGTATATTTGTTCTTCTCAGTACTTCACACACAAATCTTAGGACTGAAGAATTATTTCCCTTATAAACAGGATAAATCAGTGTTTTATTGAAGTAGTCCTTCAGAGTTCATTAGTTCCTTAATATTAGTCTAACATACCCCCAAGTAACTACTCCAAACTCTCAGGATTCTCCATCTTTGTGTCACTTAGAGGCCCTCTTGGAAATCAAAGCAAGATCCAGTCCTCATCTAGGTACACATTACTAATATTCTGAACAATTAATTCTTGCACAACACCAATTAAATAAATTCAAGATTTCCAACTATGATGCCATTTCAAATTGTGCAGGAAACAATAATTAACATTAATTAATTCCTAGATAGAGCTCAGTATTTCAAAACTAGATCCCAAGTAATAGTGACTAACTGGACATAAACAACAGATTTAACCAACTGGAAATAAATGAATCCCAAGAAAAATTTCCAAAATCCATTCAAATAAGACAATAATGAAAACTAAAATTGTACAGTGAACCTAACTTGAAACTTCTCTCCAAATCACTGCTTAATCCCAAGAATAACTAACTAAAATGCTAAACTAAAAACTAAATTGATAAAAAGAAAAATAAAAGAAAAATAATATTACCAAAGGGTCGCCTACCAAGAAGTTCGAGGATCTATGAATAAAAGTATCGCGTCCCAGATGCTTATATTTATAGATTTCAAATGATGGGTCGCACTTCGAGGTTTAAATTGTGGAGCCTCAAAAATCTGGCCCAATCGGTTGCTTTATCGCGACATTGAAAATTAGGTCGCGACATAGTTGTCATCTTTGTTCTCCAACTTTTATCATGGCTTGCGCTATTGGCGACATATTTGACTTTTCGAATTATGTCGCGAGCGACTTTTGATAATAAACAATGCTGGCCACGCCCGATTCCCACCCGACCCGAATGGCTGATCCGAACCGGCTTCCGGACGCGAGAACACAGCACCGGGACTCTTTACCCGCGACTAGACATTGCATATCCAAGCCTTATAATATATCAAACATCATATACAAAACTAAAAATAAAACTACCAATCGTAGTGGTGTTTACGTGTCACACATAAGGCCAGTATCGAGTCCCATTACATATTCAAAACTATACATTTACTACCATCGATCGAAAGGTGGAACCTACGTTGATGAACCCTACTGTGTTAGCCCCAAGAATGCGGAAGTTCCTTGATTTCTTCCTGCACTACACTCCGATTGAACCCGCATAAGCTTTACGCTTTAGCTGAACATATAATATGCATGTACACGCTATAATAAGCATTATAACAATAACGATATCAAATTACATGCATTCATCTCATGGTTTATACAATTACTTATGCTTATTCTATATAAAAGTACCCATGTACTACACAAGTTCATCAGACGGTAAAGTACCCAGGTACTACTGATTTATACTGCCACAGACTTATATTTATTCAGGTCTCCCGTAGGAGTTACAGAGCTTACTCATATTCAGAAATACCCGTAGGTATTACAGATCAGAACGATACACCTTCATGTCCTCTTATTCATTATTCAGGTTATTATCATATAATTATGGGAATACCTAGACCAGTACTAATAAAATTGTAAGACACAACACAATAAGTATCCAAAGATACTATACAAGACTAGTGCCAAAGAGCACAAGCAAGATTTCCAGCTGTATGTATCAGAGTGCCACAAAGACTAATCAGACAGAGTGTCGAAAGCACTTAACTCCAGACAGAGTGCCGTAGCACTTAACAGAGTACTGGGCACGACTGTAACAAGAGTGTAGTGAGCACTTAATCAGAGTACCTAAGTACTAATCGTATCAGGAGCCGTGTCATTTAATAACCGGTCTTAGGAATTTTTATAATTATATGAGTTCAAGAACTTACTATTTTATAATAAGGCATTCTAAATTCAAGATATGGTTCACGATAAGATCGTATTTCATATAATGTAAGTACGATGCGTATGTAATCACACCTTATTCATGTATTCTTATTTCTATGAATCTATTTTACTCCAGAATTGGAATCACTCAAATTGGATCATCCAAACAAGAATTATGGCATTTTCTCATGCCAACGAGTCATTTGCATCGATTTACCTGGAGGGACAGTTTGAAATAATTCTTTTTACTCTTTTCCGGGGTCTTAACTTCATATTTGGAAATATATATTTGTACTCATTCAAAGCTAAGGTGCTAAGGGTCTTTATTCCAACCTGAATCACCCACCCGAACACCGTAAATCTCAAGTTACAGTCCGCCAAAACAACTCCCCGACTACCATAATCAATCGACGCAGAAACTGGGGTTTCAGACATAGACCCCACTTTTGATTGAATTTTTGGGAAATATACAATCAGAATTTGGAGGTACCTATTAGATTTTTTTTGGTTCTCCTTGAAGTCTATTTTGACCGCCACTTGGAATCACTCAACCGCATAAGAAATGAGCAAGTTATGGCCAAAATTTAAACTCGGCCGAATAGGAAACTAGAACAGGTACCTGCAGACACCCTTAATGTGTACCGCACACTTGGCCAAAATGATCAGAATCAAAGTGTACCGGCACAAACTCAAGGTGTACCCTAAGACACTTCACCCGGAAATGCCTTAATGTATTTTCTCCTTTCTCACACTTCATCCATAGATCAAAACCTATCATGAATACCTCCCAAAACAACTATATTATGGGTTATAACCCATACATAAACCAATTATAAAGGTTATTTAGGGTTTGTTGTAAACCCTAACACACATCACATGAATCCCTCCTCAAAATGAGGATTTCACACCAATTTGTGCCATTTAGGAATTTTAGCACCCCTACTTTTAAGAAAACTTTGGTTAGGATACCAGAATAACTCTAGGTTTGGAGCAGTCTTCTAACCAAACAATTGCATGAACCTTCACATAAACTCAGAATTCCATTTAAACATTCATAGTTCCATACTCAAAGTCAAGCATCCATACCTTGGATTTGCTCCTCCTTCCTCTTCTTCTTCTTTCTCTTCTTCTCCTTCCTTTTCCTCCTTCCGTAGGCTACCTTGTTTTATATTTGGAGACCAAAAATGCATTTTTGGTCTCCCAACTTCTCTTTATAATTAAGGTTTTTGTTATTTATCATTCTAGCCATTAACTTTTAACTAATTGTATTCCAATTTCATAAAATTGTATTTTGGCCTCTAATTTCATAATCCATGTCTTTGATCCCTCTTTGGACAATAGATGGTTTTGCAGCATAGCGAATCATTGAGTTTTATAAATCTCTATATTCCCCTGATTCACTACGAAATTTCAATTTATCTTGATATAATACACCCAACACATGTTGAAAACAACTAGGGTATATTTAGAGTCATTACAGTCTCCCCATAAAATGGGATTTGCGTCCTCAGAGTGCACGAGCTGAAGAGCTGAGGGTACTGTACCCTCATTGTCGATTCTGGTTCCCATGTCGCTTCTTCCATACAGTGATGTTGCCAAAGCACTTTTACGATTAGACTTTGCTTGTTTAAGTATTTGTCTTGTTCGATCACAGAATGGCTTTGGCTCTTCATCGAGAAGGTGAAATCTTCTTATGCTTGTATATCTTGAGCTGACGTATATCGATGGGTCGAACGATATCCTACGAAGCATAGACACATGGAATACATCATGTAGTTTAAGCTGCTCGGAGGTGTGCCGAGGCGTGCGTATCTTAGTCGACTCTTTCCAAAATCTATGAGAGCTGTGAATCGTGGACTGGGTTCACTTTCCTTCAACCAGTGTCTTTTTCCAGGAGGTGCTTTTAAAAACACTTTATTTTCCTACTTCATACTGCATATCTTTTCTCTTCAAATTAGCATAGACCTTTTTGTCTATCACGAGGCAGCTTTAATCTAACTGAATAATGCGAACTTTCTTGAGTGTCTTTTACTATTAGGTGGAAGATAATCTTATGCTCATTCATCTGCCAACACATTAGGGATTACACATCGTCTTCCGTAGGAGAGCTTCATGCGAGGCTATGCAAATCTTGGATTGATAAGCGTTGTAAAGCGAGATTCATGAGTGGGCGTACCTATCCAACAGGAAGATCTAATGCATGGCCGACATATCTTCTAATACGGATCACTCTTTGGTATCCGTACGGTTTGTGGATGGAAGCCGATCTTCAAAAATTGATCTTGTGCAAGTGGCGGCGTAACTCTTTCGAGACCAGACGTAAGCAGGGATCGCGATCGGACACTATCGATACGGGAATGCCGTATAAAATCTAACAATTTCGATCACACTTAAAGGTCAGCTAAGCGATCCATGATAGTCAAAATCCGGTTGATGAAATGTGGAACTTGGTCGGTCATCCTGATACCTAGGTTGCATGTTTCTTTTGGGTGAGGGAAGCCGGATCGCGAATCCGCCGGTTATGTTATCCCACTTCCATTGGGGAATTAGAAGGGGATTCAATAAACCGGATGGTACTTGGTGTTCGGCTTTTGCTTGGCGACCGTCGGGACAACAACCCACATACTTTCAGGAAATGTCCTTTTTCATCCCTCGCCACGATGGGAGCTGGTTTCATATCTGGTACATTTTATTACTTCGGATGCATGGTGAAAATAACATTGGCTTTCTTATAATATTTTCTTTCAATTCCATATGTTCGGTACATAGCCACTGTTCTTGTCTACAATAAGCCTCGCTACATCTATGACATCAGTCTGTCTCCCTCCGATCTTGACCCGGTGGGCTAATTCTTGTATAACTTGTCATCGTTTTGACATTCACTATCATTTTGTGTCTTAATCCGGTATCATTCAATTGAACCAACAAGGCTCCATCGGGTCTGAAGTCTGCAATCATAATCTTCAAAGGTCGGAATGGAAATCATTTTCCTACTCAAAGGCACTACTATTTGCTTTCGGGGAGCAGTAATCGATTATCTGAGTCATGATGCAAATAATTTCAACCAGACGTTACTCCCAGTTAGTCTTTTGAGTTAGCAAATATTTAGGACTCTTATGATCGGTGAAAATTCACATTTTCTCCATATAAATAGTGTGCATTTAGATTTTCCAAAGTGAACCTTTCACCTGGCTGCTAACTCCAGATGTGTGTGGGATGAGTTTTGCTCATCTGGAAAGCCAATTGCCGGAAGCATAGTACCGCTTTCCCGTCCACGCGTGATAAATCATTTTCCTATCACTCGAAAGCATCAGCGTATCTTTATGTAATCCTTTTTACCGAAGTAAAGTGAATCAATAACTGGTGCTTCAGCAGTATTTCTTTTAATCTTTCAGTGGATTGCTTGTATCATCCCGCTCAGGCTTTGCTCCTTCCCGGGTAATCTTGTAGTAAAGGATCTTTATAAGCTGAAAAGCCTTGGCTGATCTCAGATAATAACACGCTAGCCAGAAACTTCTCTACCTCAGTTTACATTTAGGAGGTTTCCCAATTCACAATTGCGATTTTTCTTGGGTCATCTAATACCGCCGCGAGGATACAATATAGCTGGAATGACCACTTCCATGGCAAAAATCATTTACCATAACTTGGCGAACAGGCGATTCTCTCTCGAGTTTGCAGCTTCTTTATCCTCAAATGGTGTTGTTCGTATTTCACGTACCTTGCATCTTTAGAATACACACCCGGGATGTCGCCAGTAAATACCACAGCAATTGTGATCTAAATAGGGGGAAAACTTATTCATCAAGTCCATAAATGTTTGGGCATTGGTGACCAGACCAGCACGTAGCTCATAGTGGCCATAGCGGGTTTTGAAAGCTGGTTTCGGGACATCAACCTCTTTACCGAGGGTTGATAATATCCAGGTCAATTACATCTGAAGACACTTGCTCATACCGATTGATCAAATCTTCTATTCTTGGCAGGTGCTTATTGCCCAGCGCTGTTTGCTTTGCTTTTGTTGCGGTAGTGATGCACATCCAGAAGGTGCCATCTTTCTTCTTATGAAATAAAGCGGGTGCACCCAGTGAAGTTACTAGGTCGGATAAAACCCTTATCCAGCCAGCTCCACATGGCTGAGTTTTCAACTCTTCCCGGTTCGAGTTAAGGGCCATACGGTAAGGTGTGTGTCCTCGAAATGGGTCGTTCCTGTGCAACTTCAATGAAATTACACTTCGTTGGTGGTACTCCTGTAACTCTGAAACACATCGGGGAACTCTAATCATAGGAATATTTTTCTAAATTTTCTTACTCTCGTTTGGAGTGCGAAATTAAAGCAGATTCACAACCTTTTCTCAGAAAATGTCGGGTTTTCATAGCTGACAAAATTTTCGGTACTGATTCAGATCGGATACCTTGTATGGTTACTTCTGATAGGTCAGGACATTTAAGCAAGACTATTTTCTTATCACAGTCAACTATGGCCTGATGTTTGGATAACCAATCCATTCCCAAGATCAAATCAAACTCATGAAAGGCAAAGCAATTAAAAATTCGACGAAGATTCCCTATCATGGACCATTAAAGGGACAGATTCTTAGCACACACGGTTGACTCGCTGCTTTGTATGAAGGGACTTGCTTAACAAGCGAATTCATAATCTAGCAGCTCTAGGTAGTTTTTATTGCTCATTTGTTCCATGCATATATATGAATGTGTATAGCTCGGATCAATTCGGCTTTAAAATCAGTATCAAGAGAGTGAATGTACAGTAATAACCTGGTAATGTCAGGGATCTTCTCGAGCTCTCATCGCATAAGCTCGTCTTTGAAGTACATTAAGTAGCCCGGAGATGATTCATCACCGAAGCATTACCTCACCTTGCGAGGCCCGCCGTCCTCTACCCTTACTCACGAGTACGTAGGTACATTTGACCCTCCTCTACCCGCCGCCAGGGGTTTCTAGAACTTCCCAGGCCTCGCGAGACCAGGTTGGCTATCACGATGCTCACAGCCGCCCCACGTGAAAACAACCCCGATTCGTGCGCAAATACCACTTGCGGTAATTGCTTGCTTGAATGTGGGCATACATGCTTTTCCTCTTGTCGAGTTGAGATGCCTCGGCCCAGAAGACTTTGTGTCATGGTAGGTCCTTGTCTCCTACCCATGTAAGTGGACCTCAATCTTTGAATCAACTTGTGACTCTACAGGTCTTTCCAAGGAGGGCCTCTTGAGAACTTTTTCTCTTTCTTTCTTTCTTGACTCTTCATTTCGGATTTTCTCGATTTTATAGCCGCTTGCACCGGTGATAAAAATTGACCAGTTCTTCTTGAATGTAGTGGTAAGGTACCTTTTGATAGACTCATGTAGGCCCTCCTCAAGTATCCCACATCTGAATTTTTAGGTAGAGCAGTTCGGTGCATATTTGCAGGAAGTAGTGAATTCTTTCTCATATTCGCCCTTTATCATTTCCCTTGTCTTACAGAGTCAAGAATTTCTTCCATTTTTGATTCCTTGTAATCATCGTTGACATACATCGTGGCTTCGTTGTAGTAGTCCTTATCTGCCGGATGCAGGATTAGTGGATTTGCAGAAACCTGGCTTCACCGATCATAAGATGCACTTTGCGTGATAAGCGCGCATATGATATGCGATTCCCTTTGGACATTTCATTTCATCTAAAACCCTTTCAAGTTTTCAAATACCAAAGCACAAAACTGCCTCCAGTTCTTCCATACTTGTACCATGAAATTCTTTACTCCATGCTTTAAGTGTTACGCATCACTTTCCGGAGCTCGCGAGCGGTGATCGATCTGAACCGCTTGCCGCTTATCTGAAGACTTTTTGCAATGCTTGATTTGAAGCATTTTCATTCATCGTTGACTGGGACGGGCCGAGAAGCGAGATGGATCCCAGGATTGGCGCTTTCGGCTATTTCATCGAGATTCGAGGTGGATCCATTCTAGACGATAAACGGGGCAAGAACATCCGCATTAGAGCTGACACATTTCACATAGGTGCATGAAATCTTAGACTCTTCCCGGCGCTAAACCTAGGCTCACGATACCAACATGCGCCCGATTCCGGCCGAAGCCCGATTGAAGAGTTTCGAGCCTGGGTTTAAGGCTAGCGAGAACATATCTTGGGACTCTTTACACCTTAATTAGACATTTGGTATATCTGAGTCTTATAATATATCAACATCATATACAAAGTCGAAATAAAACTACCACCCAGTAGTGGTATTTCTTGATGTCACACATATACGATCACGGGTCCCATTACGTATTCAAAAAACTATACATTTACAGTGCCGTCAGTGTAGAACCTCAGTGATGAACCCACACTAGTGTGTTGGCCACTGAAATCACGGAAGTTCTCGGAGCGTCTTTCTCACAATACTACGGATTAAAAAACCCGAGTGCTAAGCTTTGGCTTAATTACTGGGAAACATATATAATATGCATGTACACGTTATAATAAATATATGATAACGGATCTGAAATTGCATGCATTCATCTCCTTGGGTTTATCACGATTATAATATTCTTATATAAAAGTACGTAATTTCACACAAGTTCATTGTCGCAGTACGGTAAGTTTTCACTTGGTTATCTTGTATTACGGGACTTATATTTATTAGGTCTCCAGTGGAATTCTGAGGAGCTTACTCATATTCAAATACCCATACTGGGTATTACGGTCGAGCGATACCTTAATGTCTATCTTATTCATTGTCGAGTTATTATCATATAATTATGGGAATACTACAGACCGATTATAGCAAGAATTGTAAGACACATTACGATAATTGTCCAAGATACTATATCTGATGCGGAAGTGTCGCCTGAAACGGGATTTCTAGTGTATGCAGGCAGAGTGCCACGGTATGTCAGACAGGAGTCTTGGCGCATAGCAGGACTGAAGTCTTAGTAAAAAGAAGCAATAGGATCGCGGTGTGAACAAGTGCGTGGCACTAATCGAGTCTTAGAAGTGCTAGTCGAACAAGGTGTAGTGACACTAATCAAAATCTGAAGTACTAATCAGAACAGGAGTGCCGTGTCATTTAATAACTGGTTTTAGGCATATTTATAATTATATGAGTTCAGTAACTTACTATTTTATAATAAGGCATTCTTAGCTCCATTATATGTTCATGACAGATCGTATTTCATATACTGGTAAAGTATGATGCGTATGTAATCACACCTTATTCATGTATTCTTATTCTTCTATGAATCTACTTTACCGGGGGTGGAATCACTCGATTGGATCATCGAACCAAGAATTATAGCATTTTCTTCAACTGATCCATTGCAGGTTACCTAAGGGACGGTTTACGTACTGCTTTTCAGGTCTTAACTTCATATTTGGGAAATATCTCTTTGTTACTCATTCAAAGCCTAAGGTGCTGAGGTTCTATTCAGCTGGAATCACGATTCGAACTCAGAGCTCAGTTACGTCAGAAGCAATCGGATTTACTCTGTAAATCAGGCGATGCGGGAAATGGGGCTTACCACGTAGCCCCACTTTGAGTAGAATTTTTGGGAAATATACAATCAGAATTTTGGAGTACCCTGTGGCCATATTTTTAGTTCTCTTAGAGTCTATTTGTTGGCCATGAATCCTCAAATCGGACAGATAAGAAATGAGGCAAGTTACAGCGAGGAAATCTGGCCCAGTCGGAATAGGAAAACCCAGAGCAGGGTGTCTGGGGTACACCCTTAATGTGTATCTTAAGTACACTTTTGGCCAAAAATGACCGAGCAGAAGTGTGCAGTACAGAGCTCAAGGTGTACCGGTACACTTCATAGAAAATCTGAGTGGGTATTTTCTCCCCCTTTCTCATACACTTTCATCCATAGATCAAAACCTATCATGAATACCTCCCAAAACAACTATATTATGGGTTATAACCCATACATAAAACCAATTATGAAGGTTATTTAGGGTTTGTTTGCCAAACCACAACACAATTACCATAGAATCCCTCACTCGAGTGAGTTTCATACCCGATCTTGTCTGCATTTAGATTTTGTTGCTTTCCAAGAAAAACTTTGGGTTAGGATGTGAAATCCCCAACAACCTGAGTTTAGACAGCTCTAACCAAACAATTGCATGAACCTTCACATAAACTTGAGAATTCCATTTAAACATTCATAGTTCCATACCAGAATCAGCATCCATACCTTGGATTTGCTCCCCTCCTTCCTCTTGCTCTCTTGCCTCCTTGTTTTCCTCTCCTGGCTTCCAGTAAGCTACCTTGTTTGGAGACCCGAATAGCCATTTTGGTCTCTGACTTCTTTGTAATTAAGGTTTTGTTATTTAGCATTCCTAGCCATTAACTTTTAACTAATTGTATTCCAATTTCATAATTTCATAATCCATGTCTTGATGTCCCTCTTTTGGACAAATTACAGTTTGCCTTTATATTTGGTCAAATTTTAGTTTTATATGATCTCTCTATATTACGATTACTTTACGAGAATTTCAGTTTTATCTTGAAGCGTAATACCTAACATGTTGAAAACAACTAGGGTATATTTCGGGGTGTTACAGTCACAACATAGTTGTGCTGAAGCTGTCTTGTAATTGTCACGACAAGAGTGTCTTGTGTCGCAACATTTCTTGAATGCCTTTGCAGCTTGAATATTCTAATAGTATGTCGTGACATAAAATTTCTTTGTTGCGATAGAATTCCTCACAGTTGCATGTTGTTGTTGTTGCGACATAAAACTTCTATGTCACAACATATTCTTGTTGTCTTGCACTGTTGAATTTGAACTCTATGTCACGATGGACTTTGAAAATGTTGCAACATATTTCCTTCATTGATCTTTGTTACTAGTTGAACTGTTTGTTACAACATTGAAGTCTTTGTCACAACAAACTTATCTTGACTTGTCTCATTGCTCTTCCATTTTCCGTCGCGACATAATTTTTTTTTGTCGTGATAGAAATATTTCACTCTGCAGCTCTTTATGTGTAGCCTTAAATTTGATTATGGGGCAAAACTCTATTTATTTATTTTCTTGATCATTGTACGCCAGGTAAATAATATTGTGACATTCTTCTTGATACTTCTCGTCAGTATAAGCGACATAATTTTTCATTGTCGCAACAAAGTTCTGTCTTTTGATTACCACTATGTCACAACATTTATTTCTTTGTCGCAACATTTATCATTCAATATTTCCCATTTTTTGTTGCAACAAAGTTGTGAAATGTCGCGACATTTTTCACTTCTAACTTGAGTTCAGCTTCTATTCTGTGTTGCGACATAGCTTCTGCTGGTTCTATTGAGATAATGTCGCGACATTTCTATATGTTTTCTTCTTTTTCTTTGCAGATTGTTTCTTTAGCGACCCAAAACACACACAACCTGAAAGTTGGGTGAATATTCCATAATTCAGCATTCAAATGAATCATAAACTTCTAAAAATATTACATAAAAAATGGATTAAAAATAGATGAGTTTAAGACTCATCAAATTCCCAAACTTAAGGTTTTTCTTGTCCCTAAGCAAAGAAAAGAAAATATTGTTTGTCCTCAAACAATTTAGCTTTATTTTTAAGGACATTTTTTTGTTTTACCCTAGATATCTTTTCTCTTGATCCACAATTTGGCAGGAAAAATAAGTTAGTTGTAAAATTATTTTTAAACATGTTTCCAATCTAGAAACAGGAAGATTTTCAATTAAGTTCACTAAACAACCAAATAATTTATGTGGTGTAAAAAATTCAATTATTCAACCCTAATTTGTGAGTGTGTGATGGTCTTCTCTCTTCTTCCTTGGCAGATTAGTTAATCTTTTGGGATAATACTTATATAACATACTTCTCATTCATTCTTTTAAGTCCCATATGCTTGTTTTTCATATAAATCACCACTAATGTAGGCATATACCACCTTTAGGATCAATTAGGTCTTTTAGGCTTATAATGCGTGACTTGGGTAATTGGGTAGATAACTAGACAATTTAGGTCAATTTTACCCAAATTTCACTTACAACTCAACATACTTGCCTTCATTCTGCATCCTTGGCTTTTTCTATTGATGTTAACTCTCAAACATCCCCTAAACTTGTTTGGTGAATCATGCTACATACTTTCTGTTTTGGTGTTTTTCTTGACCACATTCATACATTAAATTCAATTCCTCATATTAAAAGCTTTTTCACTTTTTATTTCCTGTCAAGGCTTATTAAATTCAATATGTTTCTACCACCCTTAACGAACTTTGGGTTAATAACTCCCATACCAGCTGGCATTAGAGTACTAGGTGTTGAAGCACCCCTAAGAACTTAATTATTTCAAAGAGAGGGAAAATTTCTGAGATAAACTCTCAACGATACTTTTCTTTTCTCAGCTTCATTTCTTCATTCTTTTCATCTTTCCTAATTTCACTTGGTTGTCCTTTCTATTCCCTTCTTATCATTTTTTTCAATATGAAATAATATTCCCCAAAACTTGTCATCTTCTATCATTGATGTATTTGTCATGCAATTTGGGCAAATAAGGGTTCTTTGTTGTAGGATTAGATTTAAGGGAGGGTCTAGGCTTTTCATTTGCTGGTTGATGATGAAATTGGTTATTGACTCAAACAAGGAACTAATGTATAACACCCTGAAATACACCCTAGTCGTTTTTAAACATAATTGAATTATATTATAAATTACGTTTGAGGAATTTTCTCAGTGTTGGTACAACTAGTGAAAATTGAAACTTTAGATTTGTACAAGATACAAGGGTAAGAGTGAATTTTGTCAAAATAGGATACAAAAGTCATAATATAAGAAGATGATATATCTTTATTATAGAAATAACGCAAGTTACGAAGGTGAAAATAGGAGAGTTTGAGGACCCGAGAAGTGTAATAAGGAAGATTAAAAAAATCGAGGGGGGATAAGACCAAGTTGGTCTCTCATTTTTGGAGGGGGCTTCAGCGTGAAGAAGAAGGGGAGAAGGGAAGAAGTAGAGGAAGAGAAGAAGAAGAGAAGAGAGAAGAGGAAAGGTATGGATTGGCTGATTTTGTATGGACTTGTATGGATAAAGTATGGATATATGGATATGTACTTTAGTTTCACATGGTTTTGTGTAGTTTTTGGATTTTGTATGGATATTAGTTTGTTTCATTTTCTAGAGTTTGAACAGGGTGCATCCATAACCTAGATTTCTTGAAAGTTGGGTTGGTAAAACCTTAGTTTGTATAAGATGAGTATGGAATCCTCCATTTGAGTATGGATTTGTATGGATTCTTGGTTTATGATGTATGGATACCTATTTGGGTGTTAAGAAGTTAACCTAACTTATAAGTATTTGAGTTTGGGTTTGGAAAAACCCTAATTAATCTTTATGTTTGGTTTTGGTTGGGTTTTAACACACTTGGGAGTTGTTTTTGGATATACTTTTGGATTATTTTGGGGTTTTTGGTTGGATTTATGGAAAGAGGGCAGTCGACAAATGCAGGTAGAGATTTCAGGTCTGCCAGCGGCGTAGGGATCCCAACGATGGTACGGAGTCCACACGGCGTGGCGTATCACGTCGCGGGCGTGTGGGGAGGCTTGGACTGGGGCGGCAGTGCGTGGGAGTAAGCGAAGCTCGTCGCGCGAGTTTACCATGACATGGCAATGCTACGCCATGGTGTAGGCGTTGTTCCATATTTTATCAAATTTTGTGTTTGTTTTGTTTTGTTTTAAGTTGCTTCGAGGACTTGTCTATTGAACTAATGAGGACCACATGAGTGTAGCAAGAAGAAGGGTCCGTTCGTATTTAATAGGTAAGGAAAAGAAATTAAGCCCATTACCCTTCTGCTTGTAAGCGAGGATTGGATGTTGTGAGCTCAATACCCTATGATAAAGGTCGTGCAGAAGTTCTTTGAACACATATAATTGCTTAGGAATTTGCCCTAAGGCGGATCTTAGATGACACGACACATTGTTAGTAGACGAGGCACGTGCATAGTGCCCGTTACTCTCTAATTAGTATTGATGACATTCTGTAGTGCTTTAGCACATTTAATCACCCAGGTGTCTCTCACGATTAGTGCGTGACACTCTATGTCGGTGTAAGGCCCACTCTGCTTTGTGTATAATGGCACCTGGATCTTTATCTTAGTACCGCCACAGTACTTATTGTGTTGTGTCTACTCATTTCTTATTCTTGAGTACAGGTAATTGACAGTTATATGATAAGGTACGAATAACTGAATAGGTAAAGTAATGTCACATCGTTAACTGAATGTACCCTCGAGGTACCTCTGTATAAGTATAAGCTACGTAGTACCTCACGATTTACATTACAAGTATAAGCTCACATTGCCTATGGGTACCTGCAATACAAGTATAAGCTCACCTTAACTTCTATGAGATATCTAAACAACTATAAAGTCTGCTATAAATTTTAAGTATGTGTATAAGTTTGTTATATGAATTCATGAAATTATGATATGCACTCACTTTGTATATACAATTCTTGTTGTATAACTACGTAAATGAGTATTGGTGTATGTGTACGTATAAGTCACATATTTACATTAAACAGCGGGTTTTAATCGGGTGGCAGGTGCAGAATGAGGATGTCCGCGATCTTCCACATCTTCTTGGGCGGCCTGTAGTAGGGGTTCATCACCTGTAGGTTTTGCTCTTTGATTATGGAAATGTAAATGTACAGTTTTTGTATATGTATATGTAAATGGGACTCAGGACTGTGTGTATTGGCAATGTAAACCCCACTACGGTGGTAGTTTTATTTTGTATCTTTGTATATGATATTTTGATTCGGTTGCCCCATGAAGTGTGACCACAATGTCGAAAAAAGCGGGTAAAGGCGCTGGTATAGTTTGCGCCTGTCATGACGAAGGATGAAGTGACATAACTCTTATATGCATATGCATATTATAAGGGTAGAATTTGAAAGGCTCAAACTTCCAAGGATGCTTTATGCTCGTTTCACAGTGAGTGGTATTGCCTGATTTTAAACCTTGACTAATAATTTAACAGAGTTCTAGGACATTGGAGAGATTGAGTTGTGATGGATCCCATAAGATGTCCCTAATCTTATCACAATTTGTTTCAGAGGTACTTTTGACCATGTGTAATGTTTATCAGGATTCATAATAACTAAACTGTTTACAAAAACTAAATTATAAGTCTTATTTGTTCCATTATTCGTTGAAATCTTCCTTATTCTTGAAGTTCAACACATTCATTAATAATTTTACAACTTCCCTTTTCAATTCACTTCCTCCTACCCTAATTTCATCTATCAATTTGTTTGGTTCCTGGACATGTTGCTATGCTGTTTTATCAATCAAAAGCTTATTTAAATCAGAACATTCAATGCAGAGAAATTTATCATAGCAACAGTTCAATTCAATCTTCATTCAAATTCTACCAAATAGTTCACAACTATTAAGCAAATCAACCTAGGAAAACTGGCTTCTCCATTATTTAGCAAAGTTATACACTCAAAGTCATCAATTTTTATTTCTTTAAAATCAAGAAATGAAAAGAAAATGAAACAAAGAGAGAGGCGTAAGATGAAAATGAACTAAATGCTTGCAAAGGATTTTCATTTATGCTTTGTGTACATGGTTAAAGTCACAAATCTGAGGAATAAGAAGAGAGAACAATAAGGTAATCATTTTGAAGATTTTGAGGCCTTTTCCTTGGCTGCTTCCATTTTCAAATATTCTTTAACTTCCTTTACTGGGGTTAGTTCTTTCCTTCTTATTGTACTAGAGGTTTTATTTTGAGATGGTGCTTTACAAGGCATAGAAGATGTTTCTCCACCTAAATTCGGGTAAGAAAAGGGTATGGGAGGGTCTGTGACATCCTGAGGTACTATTGTGTAAGACATACAGTCAAAAATTCTAATTTTAGGGAGTATCACCTTCTTTTTCATTTATCTTTACTTACGATCGAATCTTGCATTGCTCTCGCGTAGCTCGTATTTGCCTCTTATTTCAATGATTCCATGAGTGTCTGCTTGTTGACCACTCATAAGTCATCAGTCTACAACTTCTTTCAATGCTCAAGACTATTCAGCAATCTACATCCCTTGAGTTCCAAGGCTGCCTTCAGCTTTATCTCGACATTTCACTAAGGTGCCTCATGCTGCCCCTTTATCTATCAAAGCTGCTTCTCTATCTCTTATCACTGTTCTCCACTATGTATCCATCTTTTCTAATTTTTCCCTCCATTCTAAATCCCTTTGCTTTATTCTTCTCCAGTTTGATCTCCTTCCCGATTTTATCTAGATATTAAATGCTCGCAATCTCTGATTGCAATTTAATTGTTTGTCTCTTTCTTGCATTTCTTCCCTCATCTGTTTCAACATCTCCTTAAATTCTGCATTATTGTCTTGTTGTCCTGAGCTCTTAGTTGTCTCCTGATGGGTTTCTCTAATCTCTTGCTACTCTCGGGGTGGGCTTTCCCACTGTATTGGCTCATTGTTTCTTTCATTCCCCTCTTCTTCTTTTGTTTATATTTATTTCTCTTTACCTTTATTTTTTGGACCTTTCGCCACTCCAGTTAATGTCAGAGGAGAAGACTTGGGGCATGTTTCTTCGTTTTCCCAATCTCCATTTACTCCCCCTAGAAGGCAAAGTCTAGTGATTGTAGTTGGGTGTGGAATTAGGCCCCTATATTTGCATATGTAGTAACTCATAATGTAATTCTCAATTATCTTGCCCACATTGAGTTTATACCTCTTCGGAAAGGTGTACAAGAGTATTGCTTCATTCTTTCTCACTGTGCTGAGGTGCTTTGATGGCAATAAGACTAAGCTGACAAAATAAAACCGTACCTTACCTTCCTCTGTCAAAGAGCCTCTGGAAATGGATTCATGTGGGGTTTTCCTTGTTGCCTTCCATTTTCCTTTTCCGCATGTTAGCAAGTCCACAATCTTTTGGTTTCTTGAATTTTGACCCATCTTTTTGCACCGCCGGTCGCGTTTCATTTATCTTTTCTTTCTTTGAAAGATATCCACTTTCATGACACACCGAATCTTAGTTTTACTCCCACCATGTTAGCATAAAGGCGCTCTTTGACCTGCTGCAGCAAAGCTAGGTGCCTTGTGCTGCATGATAGCGCCATCCTCTCTTCTCAAGCATTTCAATGAAGGGTAAGATGAGCTTGTTGAACATGAACCCTCTTTCGATAATGATACCCCTATATTTTAAGACAAATCTAACATCAAAAAACCTCAATTCAAGTATGAGCAACACATCTCATTTCTTCACTCAATATAATTCAACATGATTATCATTAAGGTAGTCGAGAATGAAACCACGATAAGGCTCAAAAAATTACATTCCCCAAACCCCGACTATGCATTCTCATTGGGACAACTAGGGAAAGAGAAACTCCCTTGCTAGCACTTTCGGCTGATAAGTCTGAGAAGGAATGATTCCAAATAAAATCCGTCTCTAATATAGCTTCATTGTCTTGAAAAATTAACAAGATCATTAAATAAAATTTCAAACAAAATTGAAACTAAACTTCAAACACACAAAAGTTAACAAAATCAAGTTAACTATAAGAATTAAAACTTGCTTGGGTTGTCTCCCAAGAAGCAGCTCAATTTTATATCTTTAGCTAGACATTTGCTTCAAAATGTTTTCCTTTTAGCAAAATTCTCCTACCTTCAAAATCTAGAACTAATCTTCATTTATGTTCCCTCCAAGATAATGCTTCAATCTCTGACCGTTCACTTTAAACTCACTTCCAGTCAGTTTTCAGTGTCATTGCTCTAAAGGGTGTGCTTGTTATTCTTGTGTAGGATATCATCTTGACTTAGTTTTCTTGGAAGCGACTTGAGCTTTGGGGTGCATAATAGGACTTATTCTCTTGCTTTGAATTCCCTCCTCAGAATCTTTTGATCATGCCACTTCTTTGTCTTATCTTTGTAGATTCTGGCATTATCATAAGCTTCATTCCTTAACTGTTCCAGTTCATTCATTTGGAGTAATCTCTTTTCTTGGCAACTTGAAAATCACAATTCATTTTCTTGATGGCCCATATAGCTTTATATTCAAGTTCTAGAGGGAGATGACAAGGTTTTCCAAATACAATTATGTACGGGGACATTCCAATAGGAGTTTTGTAAATAGTTCTATAAGCCCACAATGCATTATCTAGCTTTATAGACCAGTCTTTTATGCTTTAGTTCACTATTTTTTCTAGAATTTTCTTTATCTCCCTATTGGAAATCTCAGCTTGCCCATTTCACTGAGGGTGATAAGCCAATCCCATTACATGTCTGATTCCATATCTGCTCATGAGTTTTGCAAAAGCCTTATTTGCAAAATGACTTCCCTCATCAGCAATAGTTGTTCAGTGCTCTAAATCACGCTGAAATATTTCTTTGAATAAACCCGACCACGTGTTTGGCATCATTTAGGGGCCAAACATTTGCTTCCACCCATTTGGATACATAATCCACAGCTAGGAGAATATATAGATTTCCAAATGAGGATTGGAAAGGTCACATGAGTCTATCCCACATATATACATAAAAAAATCCGCAACACCAGGATTCCTTGTAGGGGCATCTCATTTCTTTTGTTTATGTTGCCAATTCTCTGACATTTATCACAATGTTTTACCCATTCAAATAGTCTTTGAATAGAGTAGGCTAATAAACACCCGATTGGAGAATTTTATGGGCTGTTCTATTTCTTGCAAAGTGTCCTCCATATGGTGATGCATGACATTTATTAAAAATTTCACCTTGTTATATTTTTGGTACACATCTCTTGATAATCATATCTGCTCATCTTTTGAAAAGTAGTGGGTCATCCTAAATATAAAACCTGCTATCAATTCTCAACTTTCTTCTCTGTTGGTGGCTGAACTCAGGTGGCATAATTCCACAAGATAATTAATTCACAATATCAGCATACCAGGGTACTTGGGCTGATAATAAAAATAGGCCTCATCCAGGGAAAATTCTGCGCTATTTCAATTTCCTTCCCTGTGATGATCTTTTCCAATCTAGACAAGTGATCAACTATCACATTGTCACTACCCTTCTTGTCTTTGATTTCTAAATCAAACTCTTGCAACAATAATACCCATCTGATCAGTCTTGGTTTGGCATCCTTATTTGCCATCAGATATTTAATAGCAACATGATCAGTGTGTATTATAACATGGGACCCTAATATGTAAGGCCTGAATTTTTCACAAGCAAACACCATTACTATCATCTCCTTTTCTGTGGTAGAGTAATTCTCTTATGCCTCATTGAAGGTTTTGTTGGCATAGTATATGGCCCTAAATATCTTCTCAGTTCTTTGTCCCAATACTGCTCTCATAACATAATCATTGACATCACACATTATTTCGAACTCCTTGTTCCAATCAGGTATCACCATGATAGGAGTTGTAATCAATATAGACTTAATTTCATTAAATGCAAATCTTGATGATTCATCAAAATCAAACTTTGCATCTTTTTCCAACAGTTTGCATAATGGTCTAGAAATTTTTGAGAAGTCCCTTATGAATCTTCTATAAAACCCAACATCTCCTAGGAAACTTCTTATCCCTTTAACTGTTGTGGGTGGCAGGAGAGTTTTTATAATAACAACCTTTGCTTGGTTAACTTCTAACCCAACTACATAAATCTTGTGTCCCAAGACAATACCCTTTGTTACCATAAAATGACATTTTTCCCAATTTAGAGCTAGATTTTTGTCTTGGCACCTCTGAAGTATTGTTTCCAAAATTTTTAAACATTTCTCAAAACTGGATCCATATATTGAGAAGTCATCTATAAAGATTTCCATAGCCTCTTCTACCAAGTCTGAAAACATAGACATCATACACCTTTGAAAAGTGGCAGGAGAATTACATATTCCAAATGGCATCCTTCTAAAAGCAAAGGTGCCATAAGGACATGTGAATGTAGTCATCTCTTGATCCTCAAGGGATATGGCAATCTGGTTATATCCAGAATATCCATAAAGAAAACAGTAATGTGGGTGTCCTACAACTTGTCCAATATTTGGTCAATGAAAGGTAGAGGATAATGATATTTTCTTATAGTAGTATTCAGTTTTCTGTAGTCTATACACACCCTCCATCCTGTCACAGTTATTGTAGGAATCAATTCATTCTTCTCATTTCTGATTATAGTAAATCTACCCTTCTTGGGAACCACATGAACTAAACACCCAAGGCTTATGCGAGATTGCATATATAAAGCACGCATTAAACCATTTCGATTACTTATTTTAGCAACTGACTTCTTCATTCTTTGGATTCAATCTTCTTTGATGTTCAATGGAAGTTTTGAATTATCTTCCAAAAGGATCTTGTGCATGCAGATAGAAGCAATGATTCCTTTCAAATCTTCTATAGACCAAGCGATTGCCTCCTTATATTTTCTGAGAATCTCTAACAGTTTTTGTTCTTCAAGCTCAGTCAATCCAGTTGAAATAACAAGTTTTGCTTTTTCTTGTTCTAAGAAAGCATACTTCAATTCCTATTGGCTGTGTTGCCTATGATTTTGCCTTGATTAATAATCTAACAAGTTCTAGGTCCTTTGAAGACTAAAATTATGATGTATCTCATAAGATGTTCCTAACCCAAGCACAATCAGTTGTTAAGGTACTAGTGACCTTGTGAATGTTTTTAGGGTTCATTATAACTAAAATGTTCAAGAAAAATAGAATTATCAGCTTTTTAAAATCTTCATGAGTCTAGAATTAAAGCCTATTTATAATTGACATCACAACTTTCAAAATCATTTGAACTCATTCTGCCCCTTTCATCTACCAAGAATTCTCTTTTGTGTTATTCATCTTGTTTGGTACTTTTAAAAGATATCGTGCTATCAAAAGTTCAATTTGAGTAAACAATTCGCTTTTAGTTTAGTAATGTTAGCACAAGTAGCTCAACAACACTCAATCCACCCAAAGAATTTACAGTCACATCTATAAGTTTGTTTATACAAATGCAAGAATGTGCATATCGAGGATTTAAATGAAGACACAATTTCAGCAAACACAATTTATTCATATGAAAGAAAGATTTTATAGAAGGGATCTTTCATATAAAATTAGAAATACAAGAGAGAGATTCATTTGTTTTTTTTTCTTTTGTTTTGGGGTTCTATGGGTTCTGAGGACACTAGGGGTCCTTAGATAACATGCTCATAAAAGGTTGAATGACATAAGAGATGTAGTCAGAAATTGTGATTTTTGGAGCAACTATGTTTTTCTTTCTAGCAGTTGCTGCAATTGTCCAATCTAGCATATTTACATTCCCTTTTATCAACTCAACTCGCCTTAGAGAAAGTGATTCCATACTTTTCTCCATATCAACCTGAGCATAGTACATGGCTTTCAGTTTTCCATTGAAGGAATCCAGACTATCTAACCATAATTGGTCTTTGGAGATCAATGCATCATGCATTGCTTTGTCTCTTCCTTCAAATACCCTTACCACATATTCATCTCTCTTGCAATGCCCTTGCCAATAGGCTTTATCTATCTACTTCAATTCATTCCTCCACACTTGATCCCTTTTTTCCAGTTCTTCCTTCCATTATAAATCTCTCTACTTGATTACTTCATCCATAAATTGGTCCATTTTTCTTATTTCTTCTTTAACATACTAGTCTCTTTTCTCCAACTCCAACTGGGCTCTAAGTTGGATGTCTCTCTCTAGCATTCCCTACTCCATTCTCTTCAGCATTTCAAAAAATTTTGCATTTTTGCTCTTCTGACTCGAACTCTCAACTTGGTCTTTCTGATAAGTTTCAGCTTCTGGGTACATAACCCAATCTAGGCTTGCACTCCTTTACCTTGCATTACTTATTTTCTCTTTGATTATCACTAAAGCTTGATTACTGGGTTCATTATCATTCATTTCAACCTCCTTGTCTCCTCTTTCTTCCTCAACTCCTTTTGACTTTTCTTTTCCCTTACTTGTAGGAGTCTTGGTGATGGCAGTAAGTGTGAGAGAAGAGACTACAGGGCATTTCTCCTCTTCCTCTTTGTCAAAAATGACTCCTCTCTTTATGCACGGGTGGGTTATGATAGATGGATAGGGCATGTGTCCGAAGAAGTTATTGCTTTGGTATTCTAAGATTGATCTCTCTATTATCTTTCCAAAACTAATCTTGTATCCTTTCAAAATAGCTTAGAGAAGGATAGCCTTGTCCACCCTCACAGTGCACACATGTTTGGTAGGTGTAAGCACTGAAATGAGAAAGTAAAACCAAACTTTATCTTTCTCTGTTAAATATCCTCTAGCTATTTTGACGTAAGGATCTTCTTGTTTCCTTCCCGTTAACCTTTCCCATTAGTCAACTCCTTGAGAATCTTCTAATAATTAGGGTCCTTCTTCAATCTTTTGAACTTAGCCCTATCACTCATCTTTCCCAACCCACACATGTGGTTGATGGTGTGCCTATCAAAAGGGACCCACTTTCATCTCACATAATAGTGAAGTTCCTTTATGTCCCTCATATTTGCATAAAACTCCCTTACTATTATGGCATGCCTAGTTGGCAGTTGCTCGCAGATGGCAATCCAACCTCTTTTCTCAACCAAGGAAGGGTGGGATTATTTCCTTGAATTCCCTTTCTCCTATGAATCCCTTCTTCAATAATGTTTTATGCATCAGTTCAAAACCCTTCTTGGATAAGAAGTCCTCATCTTCACTTCCATTGCTTTGTTTTTCTTCATCTTCTTCCCTTATCTTTTTTCTTCTTTCCTTTTCTACTTCTTCTTCTTCTTCTTCACAACATTTCCTCTGAAGTTCCTTCTCAGGCACTTTTTCGACAATCTCAGCTATTGTCTCCTTTATATTGCCCTAATCTTTACCATTATCTCGTCTAAATTTGGCACAAACATTTGCTGCTCAGACATTCTTGACGAATGAGAAGATGAATGATTGAGAGAAGGAAAAAAATCTCTAGGTTTTCTAATGGTTGGAAAATGATGAAATTCAAATTTGGAATTTTGAACGTATAGATTCTCTTTTAAAGGAAAAAAAACTGTGTTGTGACATTGAGATTGTCACAACATTCTTAAATTGTGACGTGATACTTAATTGGGCTCTCAAGGCTAAATGAGTGTCGCGACATTTATTTTTATATCACGACAAAAATGTTTTACCATGCAAGACAAGCCAGAACACTGAAGTGTCGCGACACAAGATTTGGTTCTAAAGGCTAAAAGAGCGTCGCGACATTTGTAAAATATGTAGCGAGACAAGAGCTTTACAATATGAGATTGGTCAAAACATTGAGGTGTCGCGACATTTGTAAAATATGTCGTGACATTGGTTATTTTCAATTAATCCTAAGAAAATTAACAATTAAAATTTTTAACCAATTTTCATCAAATATTCAAGCAAGCAACACACTCAATTCAAATCAAACAAATTCAACAAATTCAAGCTATTATCACAAAATGATTATGATTTAGAGAAGCATATTCAAACATGGTCATTTAAGCTCAGTATTTTTGTCACAACAAAATTTATCTGTTGTAGAGAAAAGAAACTAAAACACAAGAAAGTAAAGAAAAACACTAAAAACAAGAACATTAAAGATGTTGGAAAAAATTTAAAAACAGAGGGACCTTTCTCAATACAACTCTCCCAAACTTAAAACATGCATTTCCCTAAATATAGGAGATATGTAAGTTAAGAATAGATGACTCCCCTAAATGATCAATTCTAATAATTAGGCTTTGGTTGAGCTTGTCTTGATGAAATTCCCTTGCTAAGAATTAGTATCTGATAGGGTTTAAAAAATAAGGCTCTACAGCTCACTCTTGCTGCGCCTAAGAAAGAGGTTAGCCCAACTTAAACACGTTGCACTCCACTCACTAAACCCGAAGGAGAGACATGCCCATCAAGCATTCAGCCTTTTCACGCCAAAGATCTCAAGACTTTTGGTGCCAGCCCAGAATGAAGGTCCAATCTGCTTGGCCCAAAGGCCGATTATGGGAAGTCTCCCAAAGATAAGGGAAATAGAATAATCCCCAATAATATATTATCTTGCAAATCCAACCAAATCTCATCAATAAGGAAAGAAAGATAATAATAGCTTCAACATCGTAAACCGGATCCCCAATAAGGAAGGAAAAGATTATCCCAAATAACCCAAGCTTCCTATATCCTTACCAAATCCGATACCGATAATAACAGAAAATATCCCATCCAATGGGAAATTTAAACCTAATCACCTCATCCAACCGGTAGAACATATACTATAAATACAAAGGTCACCCCATCTAAGTGAAAGGCACGCATACCATATCGCAAACATACGCAACACATTCGCCCCTCTGCGCCTCTTTTCCGTGAAAGAAATCGACTTAGGGCATCTGAGCGCCACGGCGAAGCCCTTGTCGACCCCTTCTTCTTGTTTTTGCGTAGAGTGCCACGTCCAGAGCTTATGTGACTTCTCCCAAGACAACGATCCTACTTCCAGCCCATATGATCCAGAGCCTCTGCACACCACAACAGCCTCGTTCCTACCAACGACCTCAACACGCCCAGCTCAAATTCTACTGAAAAAACATCACGCTGGCGCCGTCTGCGGGAACTATAATAGCCTATACAACATAACCGATTTCGCCATCGATGGTATCGACTTAACACAAGTGGAGCAACGCTAATCCTCCAAGGATGCAGGACCAACCAGGCAACGCAGACAGCCGACCTCCCGGCACGTTAGAAGCAATGCAAGCCAACACGAACTGGATGGAGGCACTCCGCCTCACCAACCGACCGATAGAAGAGTTGCAGAAAGCAACTTACCAGAAGACGCAGCCCCATGTGAGACACGACGAGCTCGTGTGAAGGGCCAAGCAAATCCTCCTCGAGGAGCAACACAATCTCAACATTCCCCGAGATGCTGAAGAAGAAGTAGAGTCTAACCGAGCCAGGGGGCATGGACCACAATTGGCCCCTGAAGAGGAGGGCAACGAAGCAATGCTCGGAGGGCATATCGGGAACGAAGAACTACGCAACCCCGCAAGGAGCAGAACTATCGCCGGAGCAGAGGTTCAAGAGCTCCAAAGAAGAGCCAGCCGTATAGCGGAGGTAGAGGACGCGCTCCCGACACTGATACCCTAGTACAAATAAATCAATCACCCCTCTCACAGCCCGAGGTGCTTTTACCTCCCTCTCCCAGCCAAAATTCAGATGCTACAAGGGAAGCGTCGATGACATTAGAGATCCAAATGTGATCATCTCAACACTTACAAAACCAAATGGAGCCGCATGGGTATCAAGATCCTGCATGATGCAGAGCCGCTTATCACCCGTGCGCCCGCCTGGCATGGTTTAGACAGCTTCCACCGTCAATCTCCCTCGCCCGTAGAGCTATCCATCGTGATTCTCGTCTCTCACTTCATTGGGGCCAGACATATAGAAAGCTAAGTTATCATCTCAATACCATCAAGCGTAGCTCGCAAAGAAAGCCTAAGGTCTTATGTCCAAAAGTTTGAGTCAATGCTCGTAGCCCTTAAAGGTAGATATACCCGATGAGAAGTTCTCGATCATTGCATTCATTGTCGGTTTCTGGGGAAGTACGAAAGACTCGGGATGTTTTCCATTCCAAAACCTGCCATGGATGAGGTGCTGCAAAGCCGGAGAAGTATATTAACTGAAGAAGCCCTCATATCCAAGAAAGAGAGCTCTTCCACTCATAAAGAAAAAGCCGACGCATGTTTAATGAGGACGGCTAAGCCCTAACAATAAACAAACGACCGAAAGCGTCTCCAAAGTTAAGGACGGAGAACGGTCCTCGAAAAGGCGTGAACCTCGCAGATCATCCTGTCCACCGCAACCGAAGACGACGACTTCATTCACCCTACCACCTCCTTAACAACCCCGCACGCCAGTCTCAAGGTTTGAAGCACGAATGAACAGCCGAGGTATTAACTCAAATGAAGTCGACCTCGCAACAAGAGACAACCCCAAGCATCATGAAGTTCCATAGGGACTACGGACACCTCACTCCGACGACCTGCAGATACAACTCAAGAGAGAATGTGAGTACTTAACACGGCCACACGGTACTCCGACGCTTCATATCCCTCCGAAAATCAGCCCAGAATCGTTTCTCCTCGTAATCAAGCTCAATCCGCCCCGCTCATGAACCACCACCCTAGACGACGACTTAGCACCAACAACCCTTAGGTGAAATCCTGTAATCTCAGGAGGATTCGCAGGAGGAGGGAGTCTAGCTCAAACAAGTGCCCATCTACGCAAAGATCGTGTCAACAAAGATAGCTTAAATACAAGTAGTGTCTAACCATCGCGTTTCGACACGTCCATCACATTCTCCGACTCGGGATCCGAGGGATGCCAACACCCTCATGACGAATTCACCGGTAGTTCTTGCGCTTGTGGCCAACAAAAACAATTTCCATCTAGTCCTAATCGGCAACCCGGAGTTTAGCTGATATCATCTCGCCACCGATAAACGGGCATCAGGGCGAGAAACCGAACCCGCTCAACACCATCCGCGGGGTTCTGTGGAAAAGGTATTACCTCTAGTTCAATACAACTGTACTCAATTTTGGGAGATCCCCCCATGGCAAAGTTACCCATCATGGCAAGATATTCTCATCGAGACGCCCCGTCTACTTATAACATGTTGCTAGGTAGACCCTCTCTCAATGCAATAAAAGCCATCCCCTCCGCGTACCATATGATGATCAAGTTCCCTACTCTAAACGGAGTAGGAATGGTTTGAGGGGATCAACGAGTGGCCAGGGAATGCTACTCAGCATCTATGAAACAGAAAACGGTCGACAACATATACCTTGATGAGCTCGATATGCGTGACGAGGTGCTCACTCGACCTGAGCCCTCAGAAGAACTAGAACCGGTATTGTTGGACGACGACCCTAAACATCTCGCCTATATCGGCTCCAAGCTAGTGGAAGACCTCAAAAACCTCCTTATCCATTTTTTAAGACAGAACAAAGACGTCTTCGCATGGAAGCAAGGGATACTGAGGAATCGATCCTCGCAGAATCACCACAGTCGAACGCGCCCATCCTTCAAGCCAATCAAATAAAAGAGAGGGAGCTTCGCCACGTAAAGACAAAAGCCACCAACGAGGAAATCAAGAAACTCCTTCTGCCAGAGCGATCGTGAGTGTAGAATATCCTCAGTGGCTAGCCAACGCCGACTCGGGCCAAAAAAAATCAAATGGCAAGTGGCGACTAAGATCGACTTCACCGACATCAACAAAGCGCGGCCCAAAGGATAGCTCTCCGCCGCGACCCGACCTCATCGTGAGATACCACCACGCCATGAACCCCCGCTTTATGGATGCCTCTACGGTGCCAACCGCATCGCATGGACCCAGCGACCAAGAAAAGACCTCGTCACAAATAAGCAGTGGAACCTATCATATCGTGTGATGCCGTCGCTCAAGAACGCAGAGCTACGTGACGAGGTTGGTGAACCGATGTTCCGTACAGATAGCACAACTATGGAGGTGTACATAGATGAAATGTTGGTAAAATCCACCACAGCTGAGCTCCACATAGCTCATTTATCGGAGGCATTCCAGATTTTGAGAAATTACAACAAGAAACTGAATCCAGCCAAGTGTGTCTTCGGAGTATCAGCCGGAAAATTCCTGGGTTTCATAGTCAACCACCGAGGAATTGAGGAAATCCGTGATGAAGATAAAGGTCGGCTCGACATGCCTTCGCCATCGTGTATAAAGGAAGTCTGGTTTGACGGAAGGATCGCCGCTTTAAGCCTGCCTTTATCCAGGCAAGTGACAAATGCCACCCTTTCTTCAACGTCCCGGGCTAGAAGGCCTTCAACGGATACGGCGTGAAGAGGCATTCTCAGCTTTGAAACGCATGGAGCTCTCCTCCCACCCTAGTAAGTCCCGCTGAAGGGAGCCTCTTACTCTATACTTAGCCGTATCGTATTTTCAACTGAAGACTGGCCCCGCCGTAGACAAAGAACGAGCAAGCAAAGACCCACTTCATTATTGCAAATTGCTTTGAGAGGAGCGGAGGAGAGGTACCCAAGGATGGAGAAACTAATTTTGGCCTTGGTAATCACAGCTCAGAAACTCCGCCCTTACTTCCAGGCTCATACCATAGAAGTTCCAACAGAATACCAGATGAAGCAAGTGTTACATAAACCAAAGACCTCCGGAAGGCTGATGAAATGGGCCATAGAGCTGAGAGAGTTCGATATCAAATACAAGCCAAAAACTGCAATAAAAGGGCAGGTCTTAGCCGACTTCACATGAATTCAATTCATCTAACTCCGCCGAGAACTCAAACAATGAATGACTTCCATCCGGAAACTCTCTCGTATGGAGCCTCAAATGCATGTGAGCTGAAACGTGTCTAATCCCGACCTCTCCGGTATGAATGCACATCAGCAATGCACTCAGATCTCTGTGGATTTCAAGCTCAACAATGAGGCTCAGTATGAGGTCATTAAGAAGGCCTCAACGTCGCCTTGATTCATCGAAGTTGACTACCTAGGAGGTCCGCAAATGACTCCCAAATTGATAGTAAGACAAATAGAAGACACCTACGAGGCCAAAAGTGGAAGAATTATCCTATATCTCCAAAAGGTACGAGATTTATTGAAAAAATTTGTGCTGGTTCAGGTCAGACATGTCCCTAGAGCAAAGAACTCCCGAGCCAACGCCTTGGCAAAGTTAGCAATGTGAAATTTTACAGTGAAGACTCTCACAGTCAACACCAAGTCGAATACCCAGCAGCCCCCATCGATCTCCCGCGACGTGGAGGTTGCCTAAGTAGCCCAGTCCGAGCTGAGTCGATGACCCCATTTGGGATCATATAATAGATCGACGTCTACCGACGACCCAAAGAAGCAATAAAATAAGGACGAGGTCACCAAAGTTCACTAATCATATAAGGGAAGCCTGCATAAGCAAGGTTTTCACACCAATCCTTTAGTGCATCGCTGAAAAGACACCGACACGCGCTAAGAGAAGTACATCGGCGTATATTGAAATCACATCTAGCTCGAAAGCATTGGGCGTGAAAGGTCTTGAGACAGGATACTAATGGCCTACAATACTCAAAGACGCAACCGACCTAGTCAAGAAATGCAAGATCTGCCAGGAGCACGCCAAGATCTCACGCCTCCCATTAGAGCCCTTGACGTCAATCACAAGCCTCGCCCTTCCAACAACCTGCCTGACATATTAGACCTCTCGCCCTGGGAAGGGCCAATGTAAATTCATCATCGTCGCAGTAGATTACTTCACCAAGTGAGTTGAGGCCGAGCTTTTAGCCACAATCACAGAACATAAGATACGCAATTTTGTGTGGCGAGCCATCATATGCAGGTTTGGTATCCCAAGAGCCCTGGTGTCGGACAACGGAAACAATTTCCGATGTTCTTCTAAATTCGGGATTTCTATGTCGAAATTCTAATTAAGAATTATTACTCATCTCCAAAGACATCCGCAGCCACTGCACAGTCAAGTCACCAATCGAACCCTTAAGGCCGCTCAAGACCAAATTGGAAGATCTTAAAGGAAATGGCAGAATACCTCCCGAGGTACTATAGCCTACAGGACAACACAGGTCGCAACTCGAGAAACCCCATTCCGGCCCCAAATTTCTAAGATCAAGGCAAATTTCGCCGAGGCCGCATTAGTCCCAAGGATCGAGTCAAGAATGTTGAAGCACAATGACGAGGCTCTCTTTCTAAATTTGGATCTCTTAGATGAAAAACGTGAGCAGGTTCTAAGGCGCATTAAGACTACCAAAAAGGAAGCATTTACGAGGTACTACAACCAAAAAGTCAAACCCAGAAGCTACATGTCGTGTGATTGCCTTTAGTCTTAAAAAGCTCCGCCAAAGAAGGAAGAATCCAACACATGGGAAAAACTGGCCCCAATCTAGGAAGGCCCCTACATCATATCTCGAAATACAAACCAAGAAATTACGAGCCCAAACAGAAAGGAAAATTTACAAAGACATGGAGGAATGCGGAACATCTTTCTTAAACGCTTATCGCAGACCTTGGTTTCGTAATCTTAAAATGAAGATTTATCAAGTATTCAAGCTTAACGATTCACCATTTATCGGTTATTTTGTTAGATGTCACAAGTAAATGACATATAATGCTCTCGAAAAATTATGAAAAAAAGTAATAGAAATTATAAGTTTCATAGCCATAAAAGGAAAAAAGTCTCTTTATTCCAAATGCATTATATCTAATTACAATCAAGAAGTATTACTCGATTACATCTTGGAAGTATAAAGTACAAGCAGCTCTCGAAAATTTTAAAATCTCAAGAATTAAAGAGAAAGGAAAACGAGGAAAAGAGGAGAAGAAGAAAAAAAAAAAAAGGGATGGAAGGAGTTTCAAAGGGAAGAGGGAGAAACAGATGTGGAAGAAAATAAGAAACAAAAAAGGGGAGAATGAGATGTGGAAGAAAAGAAGAAAGGAAGAAAGAGAGAATGAAGGAGAAGGAGAAAGAGACGAAAGGGGAGGAAGAGAAAGAAGAATAGAAAATGGAGAGGCGGCACAAGAAATGCGCCGCCTTCCAGACATTAATTCCCAAGATGAAGCTAGGGAATAAATATGACTTTAAGTAATGGGAGACTAGGAAAACACATCTCCCACACAGGTCCAACAAACCGAACTAGGATCTTCGTGGATCCCCTCAAGACGATCAAATTCCCCTCGACGCTCATCCCGGCTGTATCAGCTTCCACGCACCAAGAGGCAAATATCCAAAGCATAAACTCCACAGCAATGAAGTCGCATTTATAAGAAGGCCAAAGCACTTAAAAATTCGCGCAAACGCTTCAAATTCTCCATCAATCAGCATTAGCGCCGCACCTTCCAAGAAAATCAAGTCGAATGGCTACACACAAAGAAATACCACATTGACGAGCTCAACCATCTTGGCACGAGCCATGCAAATTTAGGAATCGCCTCTCGACCGTGCAACAGTTTAATTTCCGAGCCTAGCGTACCTCACATTGACGGTTCTCAACTACTCTTCATAAGCCATAAAGTGCAACTTATCAGCCGATCACCGTGCAAGGTGGATCGCCACCAAAGCCTCAGCGCCCAGAGCCCAGTAGCTCACTTTGACGAGTTCATCTACTCAGCATAGGCCACGCGGCTTATTGAGTCAGATTAGCTCAGACTGGATCGCCACTAAGGCCTCAGCGCTCGGAGCCTAGTAGCTCACTTTGACGAGTTCATCTACTCAAAGACAGCCACAATGCCCTATCAGTCGATCAGCTCAAGCGTGATCACCATTAAAGGCTCCTCTACCGGAGCCCAAGAGCTCACTTTGACGAGTTCATCTTTACTCAGACAGCCACGCAACCTAACGAGTCGATCGTACCAGTCAGATCACTCACCAAGGCCCCCGCCCGATTCGCAAGACTACTGACGAGCCCATCTATTTCGCACAGCCATGCAAATTTAATGAGTCGACTCGCCAGGCCGGATCGCCACCAAGGCCTCAGCGCCCGAGCCCAAGAGCCTCGCCTCCCGACCAGCCCTCCATCTACTTAGTACGTGCCACACAAAAAAAAATTACTTGAGTCGATCACCGGTGCTGATCGCCACCAAGGCCTAAGGTTTCAGAGCCCAAGAGCTCACTTTGACGAAGTTCATCTATCAAGACAAGCCACGCACTTAATGAGTCGCATCAGCCTCAGCCGGATCGCCACCATACCCAAACACCGATTCGCGGCCCGCAGGTGATGCGTAAATCAACAAAATTTATATTCCTAAGTCTCTAATCGTCGTAGTCAAGCTACCGCAAAGATAGCGCCAGTGGTCGAACACGGATGGGTTTAGTCCCACGCACGATTAGCACGTTGTTTGAAACTAAGTGAGGCTTTGTTTGGATTTCTCGATTTTGTTAAAAATAAGGGGGGGTTGTATGTTCACCGACTAACCTGTGAATGGTTTAAAGTGAAGTGTGAATGGTAACTTTGAAGGCTCGGGGGTCACTAGCCTCTGATAACACGGCTATTAAAAATGTCCTCTCGCACAAGGCAATGACTCCATAGTCGCGTCCAAACCCATCTTTTGTTTGGGCTATAAAACCTAACCTCTAGAACCAATTTATTTGAGTCAAAACTAAGTACCAAGCATTCAAAGTCCCATTCAGTTTAAAACCCTAACATTTAACCTCATTTCAATGGCTCGTAAATGACATCTAAAGGATGTCAGTGCATCTAACATTAAGAATGCCCTGAAACCTAAAGCATGACAAGTATTGACCAAGGAAAGATATTAAATGGCATTAAACCCTAGGATTGGAAAGTCGGGAACCATAAATGCCGTGACTGTAACATTCAGCTAAGAGGACAACCCAGACACCCCAAAACCAAGCCGCCATCCATCTTCAAAAAGCCATGAGGCTTAGCCACATCCCTTGAGTTGTCATCCCCAAGGGGTGTTTGGCAGCCTAGAAAATGAAAGAAAGGAGAGAGAGAAGAGAGCAATGAAACTTCAAATGAAAGCCGCGGAAACTTTTAAAATGAAAAGTCAGCTCCAAGTCGCTTAGGGTCATGCTTTCAGTGGGGGTTTATATAAGACACCCAAAGTGTGAAACTACCAAAACACCTAAAATATGAGATTACATAAGGGCTAAATGGTAATACATCAAAACGTGGTCGCTTAGGATCAAATATACAAAATCACAGGCAAGCACTCGCTTATGCAGGGGGATTTCGCTTGAAGATAGCGAAAATTTCAGGCTAGTTCATGATTGCTAGCCTTAGCGAATTTTGGCTAGCCTAGCGAAATTTACTGCAGATAGCTTAAACTGAGAAATTCCCTCTATCAATAAGGAATTCTCGCTAGCTAGCAAAATTTTGCCAGCCTGAATTTAAATTATTGTGAGATAGCGAATTGCAAATTCCGCTAGCACAAGAAATTTTTCGCTAGCTAGCCAAATTCTCGCTAGCCTAGCGAAATTCTCACGCTAGGATTACGAAATTTTCGCCATGATTGCAAATTTTCGGCATCCTAAATAAATTTTCGCAATCATAGCGAAAAATCTCGTGGATCGGCCTCGTTTGCTCACCGCATCTCACGCACTACCCGCCCAAAATCCACTAAATTCCTTATTTTTGATGGCTTGAAAACACCGTGGATTCCTTAGCATTCGGCACATATCTTGTCATCAAACTTAAACACAAGGGTCGAGGTACGCAAAGACCCGCAAAATCACCAAAACAAGCCTCGAAATGGCATCGTGAACTATGGACCCGCACACATCAGCACTGGCTTTAATTGATATGATTAGTGCGCAAAAATCACTCAAAACCTATCTTGGATAGGGCTCAAAATAGCACTTTTTGGGCACTAATCACACCCCCCCAACCGACACGTTGCTAGTCCCTTAGCAATGCTAAAACAATAATGGGATGCATGCCGTGATTTTACAAAAAGTATATATATGGTTCAAAAGTATGTGCGTATAAACATTACCTTTAAAATGCGAACAATTACACCGTTAGGAAACCGGCTACGAGAGAACGTAAAACCATATAAAGAACAAGTTTTAGCCAACATCGGATCCTAAGAAATCAACCTGAATTTCCACCAAAATCTAATGATTCTAATGTAAATCCAGATTGAGCCAATAAATTTGCAAAAATTATTCCCCCTCCCCAACCTAGCTAATTCCATGGCCTTAAACTCGTTGAAATAACCTAAATAGATTAGCTACACACTTATTTCTTTTATTTGATTACATTGTGTGGTGCAATGCTAAAAACTCGACTTCACCAAAGTCCGTGTAGCGGGGGTCCACCGATGACTCCCAACCAATTAAGGTGGCTTAGGCATCAAGCCAAAAGGATCACTTGACCACAAACTCTTCTCAGCTTCACCCTGCACTTAATGACTTCTCGAGAATTGAGCACCATACACGCCTAAACTCCTACCTACCCACCCATGTAATCTTAACACTAAGCTTCGATGACTTTAACCAACTAAGATTTGGGGCATCTACTTCAAAGGCTTTCGCCATATACCCCACTGACCGTATTCGGGTTCCAAGGCAAAGTGTCACGGCTTTTATTTTTCTTTTTCTTTCTTTCCTACTTTTCTTTCCTTTTCGTACACAACATCACCTTCATATATGGGTAATACTTAACCTATTACTGGGTTGTCAACATGTCTAAGGCCTAGCTTATAAGGCAAAAAGAGGTATATAGACTCTCACAAAACCTCCTAATGGTACAATCTGGTGTGCAGTGTGTGAATTAGCTCAAGGGGGAATGTTCAAGGTTGAAATACGCCAAAATCTCAATTAACTAAAAACTAAATCATGCATGGAATTGTTCTAACATTAAGGTAACAACAGGGTTTCAATTCTCCAATTAAAGGCAATTAAATTGTTCAATTAAAAGCAAAAGTAGGTACACACTTGGAGGCACAAAAGTGAAAGAAAAAGTGTAATAAATTGTATATAACTCAGTAAAGCTTTTTAATATAACCAAAATGACTAGTACATGCTTAATATAGCTGAACATACAAAAGTATCACTGCCTACTATTGGCTAATACATGAATCCTAAACAAAATTAGTAGGTAGTTGATAAAGCTGAAAACTATACAAAAACATAATAGAAGACACTCCTAAATTCTAACTTTCCTCCCATCAAAATGTGTATATGTCATGTAGGAAAGTTTAGGAGATTAAGAGTATGGACCACCTCAACTGGGTGGTGGTTGTGGATCCGAGGTCGTCGTCACGTGGCCAAAGATGTTCAAAGACGCCACGCGAAGTGGGCCTATCTCGACAAAGTGTGAACATGCGGAGACCGAGGTGTGACCTGGGAAGTGGATCTCGGGGCCGGAGCATGGAGTGACAAGAGCTCTAAAGTGGTCTCACGAGTCAATCTCCGTCCAAACTGATGCCCACGTAGAGGCCAACGAACGTATGCAAGATCCATAACACCTGGGCCATCTCCCCGGTAATCGGCGAACGCATCTCGGAGAGTGTCAGGCCGTATATGACGCTCCGGAGGTCAAGAAGAGCCGTGGGTCAAGCAGCGAGGAGGAGATGGAGGAGGATATATCCGCACCTGACTCCTCTGATCTCAACCCCTCAGGAGTACGCACATCTCCCATGAGTCCTCCGCTCCGTCCGGTACCTCCTCCGGGTCCCATCGTCGAAGGAGAAAAGAAATAGGCATCACCAGCTAGCTCGCCCAAAGTCGACCCGAGGGCATCTTAATCCTCCGTCAATCCGGCCCTCCCGGAAAGCCTATGTTCAGACATGGCCCGGAATGTGGCATCACTGGGCGGTAGACTCTCCGCCTCGAGCCAGCCCTTGGTAATCTTTATCTTCGAAATGTAGGTAATGCGGTCATCACTAACTCGTAGGGACTGAACTGCAACCTCCGAGATCCGCATGCAGCTCGAGGACGGCCCCCCACATCGACTTAGTGCCGCAAACGGAAGAGGTCAGTCTCGGCAGATGATCAACAAGAAGCATCCGGTGCGGAAGTCATCCGAATAGTATGGGTCCGCTGAAGGGTGTCTCGAAAGCAAGATCACGACCATCTCTCAGCCTACCGAGGCCAATCTCTTCGGAGAAGCTCAGACCGCTCGAGACCGGTGGCAGTGCCCAATGCACCAGCGAATATCCGGCCGCTCCGAGAACTCCTGACGATCATCGATATTGAATCTGAGCTCCAATGACTCTACAGCCCCTCGAGGTCATGGTATGGAACCGTAGTACCACCCGGATAGCAGAACTCGCGCCAGGGTGTCATGAATTGCTGTGGCGTGAGTAAATGCTCGATCGCCTGCATGGAGTTCCGACCGGGGGGTCACCGTCGCCGACCAGGTGAATACGACCCCCATGAAAATCTTTAGAGTGGAGCCCTACATTCCCGGATAGGGGTGCCTCGATCAATAAGGGCCTCCGATCCTCGAGGTCGGGATAACGGCGATGAGCCTCCTCCTCGTGCCGCTGATGCAGACTGTGACATGCTCTGCCCCGATGATGATGACTTCAATCGTAGGTGCTAATGCGGCTCGCTGAGGGCCGGGCCCCCGATCTCCCTCTATGGCACTCCAGTGAAGGCCCGGTCCCATCCGGGTCCTTGCATCTCCCGAACCCCCGAGGCCTCAGTGGATCGCCTGGGCGGACCGGCCTGACCGAGCTGAGCCGGGGCCCGCTCCTCCCGCCGGAGGCCGGGAACCCGACCCGAGGCCTCAGGCGGACTCCACCTCCGTGCGACTATGGCTGTAGTGGGAAAAGGATATAAAGGCCTACGATCAGGCGGACTGTAGGCACCGACGATCGTGGGAATGATTCAAAGACCGGGACCTGAGTAGCACTGATGTGGTACAAAGCAAGGCGGCAGCTAGGTCAGTCGTGGCACGATACCTACCGGACCGTGGGCTCACTACCGATGATCGAGGCATACTAATGCGGGGCGATCGACTGGGGTCGGCTTACGCTAAGGGCGTGGTGGTGCCGCAAATTCTTATGCAGCGATGGCTCAGTGGCACGACAAAGGTGGCGGGCACGCTGAGGTCGGGCACTGCGTGCGCGTGCGGGCCGGGCGCAAAGAATCGGAGGCTTAGTGGCCTACCGGGCAAAACCGTGGCTCTCACTGGACACACTGGCGGGCCTGTGGAATGATGTGAATTCAAAGCCTCCCCTTCTCCTCCTTTATAGCCGCATATGTACCGAAGAGTCACTCATTCGCTTATTTTAGCTTAAATTCAAATGGCTAACTGGCCCACCTCGCACTAAAAATCATTTATTTAGGCCAAATAAAACAACACAAAAAGAAAACAAAAATAAATATTATTTCTCTAATAAAACCTAAAAATAAAAAAAATAAAAATAAAAAAATAATACTTAACTTAATCTAATGCAAAAGGAAACTCGTTAAATCGAAAACTACTAAAATAGCCAAGAAAAATGGAAATCGACTCAAATAAAAATAAACCAAAACTATCGAGCTGCAATTTGGTTTTAAGATACTTCAAACCAGCCCAATTTCACTGAATTACTCATGGAGGGTCAAGGAGGAGGATCTCCTCAACCCCAGCAGTGGCCTGTGCTGATGCCTTGATGCTTGATTCCTCATTGTTGATTTGCTTCTCACTGGTTGAATTTGGGCTGACCAAATTCTCTGCAGTGGCTACTGATGGCAATTCCCAAACAACTGGCTTCACTCAGTTAGCTATTTCGTAAATTCATGGACAACTATTTTCCCCGAACTATGATTAAGTGAGCAGACTTCATTGCTTCCTTCCTTTCACTTTCCAATGATTTGCGTTTGTGACCAAATGAAAAATATCCAAACAATGTCACGTTGCTAAACAGCTGCATTACCCCATTTCAAGAATTCTGATGATTGCATTAGCAAAGTACTTAAATGGTCTTCCCGTGATAATTAAGTACATGGTCAGCCCACTTGGTTATCGCTCTGTCAAGGACTACAAAGTCTACTGGGTAGTAGAATTTGTCTACCTTGACCAACACATCCTCAACTATCCCCTTAGGGATCTTCACCGATCATTCGACCAATGATAGAGTGATGTTGGTAGGTTTAAGCTCTCCCAAACCTAACTCCGCTATACACGTAGTATGGCGTAGCAGTTTTACATCGCTCCTAAATCTAGCAGTGCTTTGTCTATGCAAGTCCCACCAATGTTAACTAAAATCAGGGAGATCCCCGGATCCTTGTATTTGGACTCGGTTCTCGCTTTGGATTATAAGGCACCGATCAGCTTCGCTAAAATGCTCTTTTCTCAATGCCTAACCCCTTCTTGATTGTACAAAGATCCTTCAAAAACTTTGCATAGGCAGGACTTGTTTGATGATGTCCAAAAGGGGTATGTTTCTACCTCGCTCTTAGATTCTTAGATGCTCCGCCTGGGTTGATGCCTTCTTTCTTGCTTAGTGCCTCGGGGAAATGGAGGTGGTATAAAGCCTGCCATTGAGTCCTCCTTCAAAAATGTGTTCGCCCAATTCTCCTTTTTGGTTTCCTCAACTGGCTCGGGGGCATTGGCCGATCAACCTCTTTTCCACTCCTAAGGGTGATTATAGCCTCGACTTCATCCATTCCTAGAAATTGCTAGATGAACCTACCTCATGCACTCCTTTTTGATTTGGCAATGTTTAGGAAGGGAACCTTCCTCTCTCCTGTACCTCCAGAATATTGTTGATCTTTGTGATTGAAAACTGCAAGGTGTCTATTTTCTGATTAAGATTGCTCTCAAGCCCATCTATTCTTGTTCTGTGTTTCTACAAGATCAATCCTTTCAGGCTAATCGTGCAGGCATTGATCCCTTTTTGTTCTTCCACAAAGTTGCCCACCACCTTGCTCAAATTCCAAAGACGCTTGTTCAACCGAGAAGTGGATGATGGTGGCTGGGTCGAGATGAGAGAACCAAATCGCGGGGTTTGGCACCGGGGCACATGCAGTGGGTTAGGTTTCCAGGAGAGGTTGCAGGATCTCCAATCGAATTGCATGTGTTAACGCATGGGGCATTAGGGTTGTGACTTTTGTATTGACCTATGACATCGCATGTTCCGACATCAAATCCTTCACCGATGGGACACTCCTGATAGTTTTCTCCCCGATGGACAAAAAGGGTCAGGAGCACTGTCATTGGTCGGGCCTGCAGGTAGTGTTTTCTACCACCGCATGCACTTCATGGAGCCTCTTTCCTTCTAACTCTCCACCTTCCTAGCTGGGGTTGAGGATTTCCTGCTTTCATTTGCGTCCTCTCGAAAGTGTAAAATTCCTCCTTTCGTGTGCCGAGGGCCTCATTTTCCACTTCTCGGGTTTGGCCTATCCCAACCCTTGGAAGTTTCTAACCATACAACTCAAGAAATCCATGGCCTCATCCGGTTTTTGCCTAAAAATCACCTCCACACATGGTTTCTAAAGAATTGCTTCATGAAGGTGGACATACCATTATAGAAATGATTAACTAACATCCGTATCGAACCCATGATGTGGACAAGAATTGATGGTATCCATGAATCTCTCCCAAAGATTGGTAGAATTTCTTATCATTACAGGACGAGCAAGTGTAAATCGTCTCTTCAAACTGGCTCCTTTTGTGGCATTGAAGAATTTCTTCAAAATTCAAATTGAAAATCGCCCCAACTTCTAATAGTCTGGCCCAACAGTCGGTTTCATATTTTGGCTTTGTCCTCGAGGGTCAACGGAATGCGTCTTCAGCTTGAGCTAACCCATGTCGGTTATACCTTCCTCACTAGTGCATACCCTCAAACTCGTGATGTGTGGAATATGGATTTTCATCTATACCATGCAAAGGTGGGAAGCAGGGTACTTCAGGTAGGGTCTCACCGCTACATCCTCACCAGGAGGTATGGACGCGCAGAAAGTACTAACTCTAGGAGGGTGTATGTGTTCCCCATCGACCAGATGCCGCTTGATTCATGCAGGAGCTTGTTTGTCGACTTTGTCGGCTCCTCGTAGAGATCCATTCGGGTCACAGCACACGATTTCACAACCTGTTCAATTGGTGCACTCACTCTTTGCAATCTACTCGATATCCCTCTGGTCCCAAGCACAGATAAACACTGCTACACAAAATGACACAACAAAGAACACAAACAAAGTTTGCGTTAAAGAAGCTCGCAGAAGAAACAAAACCGATCGCAAGAACAAAAAACAAAGGCGCTGGATCGCCAGCGGAAGAAAACCTTCAGAGTTGTCGCACACTTAATTCAAAAGCGACCAGCATGTCACCAACACTTGTAATGTGGATTACAAGCGCCACATCAACTCATTAAACGTAGTTTGCACCATCCACTTAACGGCGCCATTTGATTCGCCCACGTAGGGTGATGCGAATCAACAAAATTTATAGAGAAATTCCTGTTCCTCCTACTACCGTGAGTCGCTTACCGCAAAGATAGCTGGGCCTAGTGGTCGAACACGGGATGCGGGTTTTCATCCCATGAATGATTTGCATCGCTTGTTTGAAAAACGCGATACTTTTGTTTGGATTTTCGATTTTCGTTAAAAACAAAGGGGGGTCAGGATGTTCATCGACTAACCGAATATGGTTTAAAGTGAAGTGTGAAATGGTACCTTTGAAGGCTTGGGTCACTAGCTTGATAACATGGGGCTATTAAAATGTCCTCGGGTTATTTCCTCGCATTAAGGCAAATGACCTATAGTCAAAGCCAAAACCGGATCTTTGTTTAGCTATAAAACCTAACCCTAGAACCACTCCTATTTGAGTCAAACCAAGTACTAAGCATTCAAAGTCCCATTCAGTTTAAAACCCTAACATTTAACCTCATTTCAATGGCTCAGAATGACATCTAAAGGATGTCAGTGTGCATCTAACATTAAAGAATGTCCCAAAACCTAAAGCATGACAAGTATCACCAAGGAGTTATTAAATGGCATTAAACCCTAGATTGGTTGTCAGGAAACTATAAATGCCGCACTGCACATTCAAAGCAAGAGGCCAACCCGCAACACCCCCAAAAAACTGTTAGCCACCCTCCTCTTTCAGTTATGAGGCTTAGCGGGCATCCCTTGAGTTGTCATCCTCAAGGGGGTGTTTCAAAATTCAGAAAATGAAAGAAAGAGGAGAGAGTAGTGAAAGAGCAAATGAAACCCCTAAAATGAAAGTCATGTGGAAACTTTATAAAATGAAAAGTCAGTCTGCCATTTAGGGTTACAAGTTTGTGGGGGTTTATATAGTACAACCTAAAGTGAAACTACCAAAATACCTAAAATATGAGATTACATAAGGGCTAAATGGTAATACATCAAAACGGTCGTTTAGGATCAAATATACAAAATCACAAGCAAAGAATTCGCTATGGGGATTTTGTTAGCATATTTAAAATTTCAGCTAGTCTAGCGAAATTCTGGCGTAGATAGCGAAATTGAGAAATTTCACTAATAACAAGAATCAAGTATAGCGAAATTTCGCTAGCTTATTAAATTATTGTAAGGATAGCGAATTGGGAATTCGCTAGGCACACAAATTTTCGCTAGTTAGCTAAATTTCCCGCTTAGCTCCAGCGAGGCCTCAATTTTCGCTTAGATTATAAATTTTCGCCATGATTGCTAAATTTCAAGAATCCTCTACGAAATTTTCGCAATCATAGCAAAAATCCTCGGGATCGCGCTCAAGGCTTTCGTTTCACTACATCTCACCGCATCTTACCGCCTTCAAAAACTTAATTTCAAATTCCTTTATTTTTGATGGTTGAAAACACCGTGATTCCCAAGATTCGACACATATCTTGTCATCAAACTTAAACACAGTGGCTGAGGTACGCAAAGACCTGCAAAATCACCAAAAACAAGCCTAAATGGCATCGCTGAACTAAGGGATATGCACACATCAATCGCTTAATTGATAAGTGATTGGAAGGCTACAAAAAGCACCTCAAAACCTATTCCTTTGATGTGGCTCAAAATAGCACTTTTCGGGGCACTAATCACAGAGCCTAGTAGCTCACTTTGACGAGCCTATCTTACCAAGACAGCGCCACGCAGCCTCTAATGAGTCGATCACCAGTCGCAGGATCGCCACCAAGGCCTCAGTGCCCGGAGCCTAGTAGTTCACTTTGACAAGTCTGGCCTACTCATCACAGCCATGCAAATTTTAGGAATCGCCGACTAAGGCAACCTGGCTTGGACGAGCCCGCACCACATTGACAAGCTCAACCATTCTACACAAAGCCAAGCGTACTCTAGGAATCACTCGACCTGTGCAAATCACCCGACTAACCCAAAGAAACACATTGACGAGCTCAACTACTCGTGATAGGCCATGCAACGGCGAAGTCGTGACGCCTCAGATTATCGCCAAGGAGCCCAATAACACAATTTGAAAGCTCAATCGCTTCACTCAGCCATGGCCCAAAGGTCACTTCAAATTTTCGTGCTATTGGGCCCATAAGGGCCCGTGAGAGCCCAGGAGCCTCAACGGACTAGTTTGAGAAGCTCAACATCTCAACTCAGGCGCTTAATTCAGACCATGCAAACAAGAAGTCAATTCAAATCAAGCAGAACAATGCGAAGAGCACAAGTAGAGGCGAAAGAAATAAGGTGAAAAAATGAGTATTCATTAAGGAAAAGGCTATGTATGTCTTGGGTCCCAGGCCCAACAAAAAATATATATATAAAAAAAAAGTATAAAAGTCGACATCGGGCAGGCGAAGACGTGCACAGGAGATCAAGCATCAGAAGGAGGAGCAGACGGTGAAGAAGGGGAGTGGGCCTCAGCAGGGGCGCCCGATTCTCCAGAATAATCAGCAGAGAAGGACCCCTCATCCTCCTCGTCGCTAGGAAGGTCAAAGTTGAAATCCAGCCGAAATAGGCATTAACAGCCTTCTTCTGAAAGGCAAGCCACCCAAACCCATCAGTACAAGCCTCGCCTCGGGGCCTTCCAATAACTTCGTCTACTAAGCCACCAAAGTTATTTGCTGATGAAGGTCCCTCACGTAGCTCCCCGCAGCGCTCCAGCCGGAAATGGTAAATTTCGTTAGCCTCATGACGAGCCTCGCCCAAATGCTGGGCTGCCTTATCACGCAGTCGTCCCTTTGATCGCATGCGCCCGAATTCGGCTCGCCTGGGATGAGAAGCCCATCCCTAACCATCCGTCTATATCGGGTAGATCAGAGTCTGGCCCCTAGCCTATAGCAAGTCATTTCCATGCATCCCTGCAACCATCCCGAACTCCCGGCTCACCGGCCGCCTCAAGCTGCCCGAGCCCTCGCCTCCCTACCCTCGCCCGAGCGGATCTACGCGGGTATGCTTCAAATCGGATTTGAGCCCATTGCCTCAAGTGGCTCACACCCGACCTCGCAGACACCCGCCGTATGTGAGGGAAGCCACCCGCTCAGAAGCTAGGTCAAGCTGGGCATGACTTTCGCTTTAGTTCGCCTTTTGGCCAAACCCTTCAAATGAGTAGAAATAACCTACGCACCTAGCAAGGCACATAATCAACACCCAATGCAAATCTGATACAACTCAAAATGGAACTCACACCTAATAAGAGTATGAGAACTACGAGGCGACTCGAGAGATATACAGGGCTAAAGCCTCATCAATCCAAGTACAAGACTCGCCTTGAGATCAGAATCCTTAAGAATGGATGAAACTGCGCCTGCCGCGAGTTTGGCATTGAGAAGCAAAGAGTCTTGGTCTCTGCCAATTTCGGATTCCAGATCTTTCCTCCTCAACTCTTTCGCCCTTCGAGAAGGTGACCTAACCCTCTTCGTTGGCGGGTTCCAAACCCAGAATGGGCATGACTCGCCAACGGTCGCCTCAACAGCTCCTACCTAAGGGACTCATCTCTCGCAGCTGCACCTGCACGGGAATCGCGAACTCAAGACTGTGAGGGAGCTCTTAACCCGAGGCGACCGCGACCCGGCCCGTGTTTATGTGGACATGTGTAGACGGAGAAGATGAAGATGCCCCCAACTTCGGAACTTTGACTAAAGCCGACCGATCTTTCTCAACGGAGTCTGAGGTTTTTCGTTTCACGCTCTGGGGCTTCCGAGACAACGTCTCCAACTGAGCCAGTAGTTCCCCTCTAGTGGGTTTGGCAGCGGAGGGCCTAATGGTAGAAGCTTTCATGATGGAAGGAGGCGAAGGCCTCAACGCAGAAGCGGAGGGCCCAATGGGAGAAACTTATGTGGCGGGAGGAGGCGAAGGCCTCAAAGCAAAGCAGAGAGAAATGAGATGACCCAGCTCGATCGTGGCTGAATGTCCGACTTGATCAGCTCCATGTAAGGACAAGGAGGACACTCAGCCAACGCCAACGCTATGACGTTATCTTCACGCTGAGATCAATTCGAGCACCTGAGAAGCATGTAGATAGTACAAAATCAGAAATACCCAATGACCACACACAAGTTATAACCAAAAATAGAACGAACACTCATGAAGATTCTCGAGGGTGGTCCAAGCTACCGGAACGCCCAGGGTGTCGTCCTTGTCAAGAGGGTCATATTCCCAATTACGACCACAAACAAAGAAGTAACGTCCCTTCCACAAACAGGAAGAGGGAAGATCTGGAATCACAAGACGTTAATTTAACGCTTAGAAAATAGTTTCTGAGAGGTCTCCTTCGGCTAAAAGATGTGAGCATATGCTGGGGACACCGAGCCCCCCGTCCCTAAAAGAAAACTACCAGATCTCAACCAAGATAATTTCAACCATTGGGCGAGTTGAGAAGGACAAACATTATGTTGCAAAACCCCTTTGCGAAGGATGCAGAGAAAAGCGAAGACCATTATCGAAGGCCACTTCAAAGAAGCACACCATCTAGGCACGAAAAACCATAGAGGGTCAAAATGCTCAGGGACTACAATCTCAACGCCAAAGGAGGCCGGTAACGTCCCTGAAAAGGCGGGTTCTGCATGAGGGACCAACCTTGCTAGGTCCTACGCTTAAAGCATGTCAATCCAAGATCTTAGGTATTCCACCCCCTGGGTATTTAATCAAGCCAGTTTCTTCGCCCTTGTCCAAGGGAAGAGGAGGCACCTTCTAGGGCATCTCAAGTTCAACCTACGAACGTCTGAGACATCACACCACAGGAACTCCAATAATTGAAGAGTCATCGCCTATACGCAGGAGAAAAGAACTAATTCCTGACCATGATGAAAAATAAAATTCAAGCAAATCTAATCTTAGTACCTCGTCGTATCGCCTAAAAAGAGACCAAGAAGACAAAGACGCAGCGAACCCAGGAATACAATAAAAGGCGGTCCTCAAGAAAGACGCCAGAGAAAGATCGCACAAAAGGCTCGCATGTATACTAAGAGAGAAGGAAGTCCCGAACTCGCTAAAGGCAAAGAAAAAGGTCCTGATCGCAGGCACATACATAGAGGATGTCTACGCAAGAAATAAAAGGAAACTCGTAAAGAAGGAGAAATGAGCGCGAAAACCAAGAGTCACTCATTATCACAAGACAAATGACAAATCGACTAAGCCCTAACTAATCCGTGCCCCGAAAGCGTACACGTGGAAACCGCACCCGATGCGAGAACGCATGTTCTGCTCCACGACATACCGTACACAGCAATGGGGGCAACTGATAGGGTTTAAAAAATAAGGCTCACAGGCCCACTGCTTGAGGAGCCCTAAGAAAGCTGACCCAACGAAACACGTAGGCCCTTTCGCTAAGCGGGAAGACCATTGCCATTGAAGAATTCAGGCCTTTTCATGCCAACATTCAAGCCTTTTGGTGCCAGCCCAGAATGAAGGTCCAATCCTCTTGGCCCAAAGGCCGATTATGGGAAGTTTCCCAAAGATAAGGGAAATAGAATAATCCCCAATAATATATTATCCTGCAAATCCAACCAAATCTCATCAATAAGGAAAGAAAGATAATAACAACTCATCATCAAACCGGATCCCCCAATAAGGAAGGAAGATTATCCCAAATAAATTGCTCTTTCTATATCATTTACCAAATCCGATACCGATAATAACAGGAAATATCCCATCCAATGGGAATGAATCCTAATCACCATCCAACTGGTAGAACATATACTATAAATACAAGGTCACCCCATCGGTGAAAGGTACGCATACTCATCTTATGAACATACATGACACGTTCGCCTCACAAGCGGTCTCTCTTTTCTCTCGAAAGAGCGGCTTAGGCATCGGAGCGGCCACGGGCGAAGCCCTCGCTGACCCCCCTTCTTTCTTGTTTTTGCAGAGGAGTGCCACGTCCAGAGCTTGTAGACCAGCATTGCAGCGATCCTACTTCAGCCCATACGATCCAGGCCTGAGACCGGTCCACGGCGACCTTGGTTAGGCCCAGCGGCCCAGCCTTGCTCCGGTGATCCGGTTGAAAAAAGCATCATCAGTATCTATGTCCTAAAAAACAGAAACAAAAACTAACATAAACACTAAAAATAAAAATAAAATGCAACACTAACATAACTAAAAACAGACAAAAATAATAAATGGACAAAAATTCCTATATTTGCTTAGGTTGCCTCTTAAGAAGCTGCTCTGTTTAGTGTCCTTAGCTAGACATAGCTGTTGCATCAAAGCTTTTGAGTAAATCATCTATTGTAAACTTTTTAGCCACTTGACTGCTCCTTATTCATTATTCCTCCAAAGTAATGCTTCAGCCTTTGTCCATTCACTTTAAATTCTTTTCCAGAATTTGACTTCAATGTGACTGCTCCAAAAAGGGTTACTGAGATGACTAATTCTCCCACCTTAAACTCCTTCCTCAAAATTTTCTAATCATTCCATCTTTTAGTTTTGTCCTTATAAATTATGGCATTTTCATAAGCTCGATTGCTCAATTCTTTCAACTCATTCAGCTGGAGTAATTTTTCTTGTTTTTAAGTTTGGCAGTCAAAGTTCAGCTTCTTGATTGCCCACATAGCTTTGTGCTCCAATTCAAGAGGTAAATGGCATGATTTTCCAAAAACAATCCTATACGGTGACATCCCAACAGGAGTTTTGTAGGCGGTCATGTAAGCCCATAATGCATCATTTGCATAAAAAGCCCAATTGGACAAAACTACACAATAGGCAATCTCAATTCAAAGAATTGAACTGACCCATGGGTCAAAGAGTTGGGATCGGGGTAATTTGATTTTTGAAAGTAAAACCCTAGAAAGTCGATATCATATTACTGGATGAATGCTAATGGTGTATTTATAAGCATGATGGATGATTATGGACTCAATCCAATTGTGATTGAGCACGTGCATTTTTTTATGGTAATTATGGCTTGTGTGTCCTTGCCTCTCTCTCTATCTCTTTATGTCTTATTTTATCCTCTCTATCCCCCTCAAATGTAACTTAAGGTCTTCTTTTGAAAATGTAATTAGATTACATAGGATTAGGATAGTTTGAAGATACAAAGGAGGAAGGAGCTTAAATGAGGCACCATGAAGAAGAAGACCCCAATTGTAAATTTGATTTCTTTTGAAAGGGTTGTAAATCATGAATGTCTTAGGTAAGACCTAGTCAATTCCCTCATGGCTTGAGAAATTGACATTAGAGAAGTCCATAACCATGTCATATAGTTAGTGAACTATGTTTATATTGTTTCATATGATGAAAAGATTATAAATGCATGCTTATAAATAAAATGATGACACTTAAAGAAGAAACCCCTCAATTTAAACAACATTAAACCTAATGTCTTCCATTAATACTACTAGAGCTAGAGTTCTTTTAAAGTTATGGTTATTGAGTAAATCCAAGCCATCTCTACAAGAATATGTTCCAACCATGGAAATATGTTTTTTGGATTAATGGGTTGGGTTTAACAAAACTCATTGGTTTATTGGGTAAACACAAGGTCAATGTGCTTGGTGACAAGTTGGGTTAGTGTATAGATGAGATGTCAAAGAAATGATAACCTGATTATGGTGCATACTCAGTCAGTTGATAGCATAGGATTCGATATTTGAAAGTAGATGCAATTGGTATGCATGATACCTACCTTTTAACCTGAGATGACTTGTTTGGTAAGCTTAAGGTCATTAAGGTGATATTGGATATCGACTCGCTAGAAGAACTTCCATATAGGTTCTCTCAGGTTCATAGTGAGGGCTATGATTTCGCAATAAAATAGTGGGAGCCATACTACATTTATTAAAGCCATAATAATTTATATTTTAAGTATAATCTAAAAATATATCTTTTATATCTAGGTTGTTAGAATCAACATCATGTCTTCAAACGTGAGCCTACGATCCATTATAGATGCTGAACTTCTTGGTTTGGTTTAAAAACCTGAAAATTGTTCTCAGGCCTGAAAAGATAGCCTATGTCCTTAATAGGCCACTTCCCCAATCCCTACCTGTTGATGCATCTGATAGTGATCCACGTGCATATCAAAAGCATATAGCTGATAATGAGATTGCAAGTTAAATCGTGCTCACATCTATGGCCACTGAGCTTTAGATGCAGCACGAAACTATGGAAGCTTATATCATAGTCTTGCATCTTAGGGAGCTATTTGATCTTAGGGATCTATTTGATCTTAGGGAGCTATTGGACAAGCATGCGAGATCTGAAAGGTTTGGGGTCTTAAAGCTGCTTTCTATCACCAAAGTGGGGACATCTCTAGTACATCATACATTGAAGATGAATACTTATATAGAGAGATTGGGTCAAGTGGGTTTTATAATGGACCATGAGTTATGTATAGACTTGATTCTGTCTAGCTTGATTTATAACTCTGTGCAGTTTGTGCTTAATTATTAGATGAATAAAAGAGAAACCTTCATTCTAGAGCTGATCAATCTGCTCAAGACAATTGAGCCCACCTTGAAAAATGAGGCTAAAATTGTAATGCTTATAGGCTTTTCTAGTTCTAAGAAAGATTCTAAGAACTCGAAGAATAAGAAGAAGCCCATGAAAGCAAAGGGAGGTGTAACCATGAAGAAGGCCAAAGAGGTAGCATTAAAAGGTACTTGCTTCGATTGAGGCCAAGATGGTCACTAGAGGAGGAATTACAAAGCTTATTTGGGGTCCTTAAAGAAAATGGCATCAGATGCCCTATTTACTTTAGGTATGTTTGTTATTGAGGTTAATATTGTTTCTAAAAATAATCAATGGGTATAAGATACTGGTTGTGGTTCTCACATATGCACTAATGTGCACAGACTAAGGAATAATAGGCAGCTTAACAAGGGAGAGTCAGATTTACAAGTTGTTAATGGGGCAAGAGTTGGTGCTTTAGCGATAGGGACTTATATTCTAACACTTCCTAGTGCACTTATTTTATCTTTAGAGGATTGCTATTATGTACCTTCCTTAACAAAGAACATTGTTTCTATTTCTAGTTTGAATAAGAAATGATTTCATTTAACATTCAGTAGGAATAGTTGTTCTATTATGTTAAATGATGTGTTCCATGCTTATGGTACACTATGAAATGGTATATACATACTAGATATGTCTAATCCAATATTAAATGTCCATGACAATAAATGATCAAAACAAGATAATGTGAAACCCTCATATTTATGGCATTGTTGCCTTGGCCATATAAATTAGAGATGCATGGCTAAGCTACACAAGAGTGTAAACTTGGGGTCATTTGATTATGAGTCATATGACACATGTGAATCTTGTATATTAGGCAAGATGTCTAAATTATCCTTTAAGGGAAAGGGTGAACATGCCACTAGGCCTTTATACCTAATACATACAGATGTATGTGGTCCAATGTCCACGCATGCTAGAGGTGGTTTCATCTACTTCACCTTTACTGATGACTTTTCCCGATATGGGTACTTCTATCTTATAAAGTACATGTCAGAAGCCTTTGAAAAGTTCAAAGAATTTAGAACTCAAGTGGAGAAAAAACTTGGGAGAAGTATTAAAACACTTAGATCCGATCGAAGTGGTGAATACTTAAGCCAAAGGTTTTTGGATTATCTTGTAGATCATAGGATACAATCCCACAAAGAGTTTCTGGATTATCTTGTATATCATAGGATACAATCCCAATAGACTCCACCTTACACGCCACAACACAATGGTGTAGCTGAAATGAGGAACTGAACCTTGTTAGACATGGTAAGGTCTATGATGGGCAAGGCAGACATTCCCAAATCCTTATGGGGTTATGCACTTGAGACTATTGTTTATATCCTAATAAGAAACCTTATCTTTCTCACATGAAAGTATGGGAATGTCCAGCTTATGTGAAGCAGATATTGTCAGACAAGCTAGAAGCTAAATTAGACAAGTGTCTGTCTGTAGGATATCCTAAAGAAACAATGGTATTTCACTTCTACTCATCTTTGGAACAAAAAGTGTTTGCCTCAAGAATATTGTTTTCTTAGATAAAGAGTTTCTTCTAAGAGACAGTGGGAGGAAAGTTGGGCTTGAAGAAGTTCAAGATGCTGAAACAGATGCAAATCAATGTTGACCAATTTTTGTATAGAGATCAAATTTTTGCTACTCTTACCCGGGTATTACCTAATCCACGAGTAAAGCGGCAAAAACTTGTTTAGGCCAAGTGAACTTGTATGCTCACTTAATAAAAATGGATTTGTGATAAGATTCATTGAAAGATTTAGTTTAGTCATAATACTACAAATACAAGTCATTACACCAAGTAATAAAGTGGACCTATAAGTCCAGATATCGTTCCCACAGAGATTGAAAAGAATTTAAAGTTCAACTACCCTAACTACTCAAGTTCCACACTATTTGAACTTCCATTTCATAAAATTTTCAGTAACCTAACTAGAATTCTACTAGTTAAATTTCTACATCTATAATAAAAGGAAAATTTAAAATCCTAGACCATTAGGTACGAACAGTTATTGCTTGAAGTAGACACTTTGGGATTTCCTCTTGTGAGGAAATTATCCATTCTACTGTAGAATCTAATTCTATTCTATCATGAATTAGAATGCAAAAGTTGTCGATGAGGCAAGGAGTATAGTTTGGATTTCTCCTTAACTATACATTTCAGCGATTAGAAAGTCATGCTCATTTATGAAACATGTGTCTAACAATTAGTGTAATCATATTTTCTTTATAAAGATCTAAGGTATTTTTCTTTTCCAATACTATACCCATTTCTTATGATTGCAATTCTTGCTTCCCAAGACGGGGCCATTCTTGATTTCTACAAGATGAATGATGTCTCATCGCGAGATCTTAAAGAGTTCTCCTTTCCTTGATTAGATCTAGCTAACACAAGATCAAGATCGTTTTCTCGAGACGAGGAATATCTCTCAGTGATTAAATTGATAGATAAATCAAATTAAATTTCTCAACCTGAGTGGGTTTATGATTTATCTAAGTAATCTTTCAGAGCTCATTGTTCTTCTATAGTCTTGCATACCCCAGTAAGCGCATTCATGCTCTCAGAATCTCAACTATGATGGACTCGGAGGTATCACGGAAATCAAAAGCCAAATAACTGTCCTTTTATGGGTATAAGTTACTAATGTTGGTAACAATTCAATTCATGAACAACACCATTCAAATAAACTCAAAATTATCAATCCAAGAAATCTCTTTCTAATTGTGAAGGAAAGACCATAACTAACATCAGATCTTTCCCAGTAGAAGTTGTGTTTCTTGAAAACTAAATCACAGTAAACACTAAAATACTAATCAGGAAATTTCCAATGCAACTGCAATTAACTAAAAGAAATGAATTCTAGCTTTTATCTAGACTTCATTAGATTCAAATAGAAATCGAAATTGATCTTCAATAATTTAGCTTAACTTCGAAACTTTTGAACAATTCACTGTTTCAAATTCAGTAAACAAATTGAAATTCTACGCTAAATCTAATCTACGAAGAAAAGAAAAATAAAAGAAAATAAAAGAAAAATATAATACAAAATAGTCCTCAGCTCCCGGATTCTCACGGTTTTTCATACGACCAGATACACTTTCGCTTTCCTCAAATGTTTCTATTTATAGAGCCCCAGAAGTTTGGGCCCTAAATTCGAGGCTGCATTGTGGATCCACGAAATTCTGGCCCAGATTGCATTCTCTGTCATGACTTGAAAGTGTGGTTGCGACAGAGTTTTAATTCTTTATTACAGGTCTCTGTTACAGCATGCAGTAGTCTGTCATGATCTGCTCCCTGTGCATCCTTCTTGAATTATGTCGCGACAGATCTTTAACAATCTGTCTTGCAATGTCTGTCGTTCTATCCATTCTTTGTCGCGACAATCTCATGTGTGATTATTGGAATAGTTATGTTTCAACATTAGCAATTGTGTCACGAGAGTGTTTCCGTTCAGCTTCTACAAATTGATGTCGCGACCCAGTTTTTATGTCGTGATAGCATTTCTGTTGTTCTTATTGCAACAATGTTTCTTGTATTGTCAGCATTTCTGTTGTGACTAAGAAAGTCTTTTGCGACAGAGTCTTGTCGCCACTTAACCTGATTTCTTGTTACAACTTCATTTCGATCTTGCGACATAGTCTCTTGGTGTTGTAGATGTTTTCTGTCGTGGCCCAATTTTTTATGTCACGACAAGACTTTTTGTATTCAGCTCATATTTGTGTCGCGACCCAGTTTGTTATGTCGCGACAAGACCTCACTTCCTTGTGTGGGAATCTTTGTCGTGACATAGAAAAGTCTGTTGCGACCTTGTTTATCTGTGTTCAGTTCATTTCTATGTCGCAACCTTAAGATCTTTGTCGCGACATCGAAACCTCTCTTTAGCTTGAAGTATCATCGCAACATTAGACTTTCTTTGTTACAGCGGTCGAGTTCTCTAGAAATCGGCATCACTTGTCGCGACTTTGTTTTACATCGAAGACCGAAACCTTGGCTTTGGTGTCAGGCATTCATTGTTACCTTGTCGGAATGAGAACTTCTTCATGCAGTTTCGCGACATAGATTGCCTTATCACGAGAAAGGTCTTTCTTCTGCGTATTGTTTCTGTCTCAACAACCTTTTCCAAGTTGCAATAATCAATGTCGCGAATCGGAAGATTACGTGACGCATAGGTCACGCGCTATTTTCATTATATGCATAACATAAAGCGATGTCATAATATTCTTCCTGTATTGCTCTTTAATTTCTTGTCGCGACATAAGATACCTTGTCGTGACATAATTTCTGCTTTCTTCCTGTTTCAGGAGGTTTTATGTCGCGACAAGTTCTTCCTGGTGTTGACATCCAGCTGACAAACCTTGTTGCAACATTTTCTTTCTTTATCTCAGCTGACTTGTTACATTCTTCCCATGTTCTATCGTGACACGCTGTCTTTTGTCGCGACATAACTCATCTTCTATATTCAATCCTTTATGTTGTGATAGAAGAAATATTGTCGTGACAGATTTCCTTAGCCATTTTCTTAGACGTTTTTCGCGATACACAGAACTCTGTCGCGACATAGACTGCTGTAATTGCTCTTTTTTTTCTTCTTTCTCATTGAAATTTTCTCATTTTTGAATTAAAACTTGTAAAACACAAAGTTGGTAAATAATCCATAATTTGGCATTAAAGCAGATCTAAATATACTAAAAATAAGTTAGAAAAATGGATTAAAATAGATGAGTTTAAGACTCATCAAATTCCCTAAAACTTAAAGTTTTGCTTATCCCTAAGCAAAGAAAAGAAATTTTTTTTTGTCCTCAAACAATTCAACTTTTTTTTTAGGGACATTTTTCTACTTTCTACTGCAATCATTTTTTAATCAGCTTCTTGAATTGAAACTAGTTAGTTGCAGCATGGTTTCAAATTTATTTTTCAATTCAGACTTAGGAAAATTTTCCAGTGCTGTCCTGGCTCGACTAATGATTTCTGAATGTAAACAATTCAGTTAATTCATCCTGATCTATGAGTGTGTGATGGTCTTCTTTCCCTTTCTCCTTGGCAAAATTAGCTAATTTTCTAAGGCCTGACACAGTTACTGTATATAATTTTCAATCTCATATGCTTGTTTTTCATATTAGTCTCCACTAATGTAGGCAAATACAACCTTCAAGATCAATTAGGTCTTTTAGGCTTATAAAGTTTGGCTTGGGTTATTGGGTTGATAATTGGAGAATTTAGGCTAAAAATTACCCAGATTCTAATCTTCACTTTTTGCATCTTTGTCTCTATCCTTCATCCCTTTTCTTTTCCTCGCGATGTCGAGAAAGAAAGTGCTAAACGGTCATGATGTATCATACTGCATACTCTCATCTTGGTAATTTTATTTGCCATTGTCACTCTTATCAAGTCAGTCCCTTTAGATAGAGGCCCTTTTTGCTTTTCTTTTCACTTGTCAAAGATTTTTGGGAGTAGTTGATTAGTACCCAAAAAGTTCTATTTTGAGTCCTATTTAAGATAAGTTTTGAGTGCTTTTTGCGTACTAATCATACTATTTAAGACGATTGACATGTGTAGGTCCTATTAGTACTACTGATTTTGTTTCGAGGTTGTTTTTCGTAATTTGCGGGTTTAAGTAAACCTTTACCATCATATCAAGCAGCATGAAATTGTCAGCGATTTATGCCGAGTTCGTATGAATTCTCATCAATTTCATCAAGCCTGGGATGAAGAAATAGCAAGCTGGAAGATGCATAATGCAGGCTAGAAGGTGCAGGAAGCAAGCAGTAAAAGAATGGCAATTTCGCAGGCATAGTGAAAATTTCGCAATGATAGCGAAATTTTCGCAATCATAGCGAAATTTTCGCTATATGTTGAATTTTCGCTATATAGCGAAATTTACTGTGCATAACGAAATTCTCTGCATCATGTTTTAGTGATCCAAACGACTCTGTTTTGATTAATTCCTCTTTTTCCCTCAATGTAATCATATTATTTTAGGATAGTTTGGTATTTTAGCATGTTTTGGGACTATAAGCCATGTTGCGAATATTTTGTAACCTAACTATTCATTAGGTTTCATTCTGACCTCTGTTTTTTGGTTCCCATTTTCTCTCTTCTCTCTCTCTTTCCCTCATTTTTCTAATTTGTAAACACACCTTTGAGGATGACAACTGAAAGGATGTTCGGCTAAGCCTCAAAACCTTGAAGAGGGAGGGTTGCTAGGTGGTTGATGTAAGGTTTTGAAGGTGTTCTCTGTTTTTCATGACAGTGCTAGCGTATTTGTGTTCAAACTTTCAAAACTAGGTTTAAAATGCTATTTAATGTATTTTCTTTAGTCAATACTTGGCATGCTTTAGGGTTCAGTGTATTCTTATTAATAGATACAAGCGACATCAATAGATGTCATTCTGAGCCCTTTGAAAGTAGGTTAAATGCTTTATTTTCAATTGCAGGGAACATTCAATCTTTCGGTAAATGCTATGGTTCAAATAGGAATATTACTAAGGGTTGGTTTTCAAAAGTTAAACAAGGAATCTAGGTTTTGGAAATGATATATGTCATTTTCCTAATCTTTGATAACCGGGGACACCTCTACAACCCATCATACCAAACTAGTGACCCAAGCTTCAAAATTCTTCTTTTACATCTTATTTCATTGCTTTCGAGTTAAGCTTAGTAGCAGCCAACAACCACACTTTTATGCAAATTCAGAAAATCAAATAAGCCTCACCATTTTGAATCATTATACAAGTCATTTGTAAGACGAAAACCCATCCTGTGTTCGATCCTGGGCGCTATACTCTAGTAGTTACGCTTCCTACGGCCGGTAGAGACAACTTAGAGTATAAATTTGTTGATTAAGATTTGCACCTACTATGTACGAATCAAAATGCCTGTTCTGGCGAGGATGGTGACAAACTACCGATGATGAGTTGATAAGTACTTGTAATCCTCATGCAAGTATTGGTGACCTTTTAAACCTTTTGTTTCATTGTTTAGAATATCAAGTTTTTTTACTCGATCCTTCTTTGGGTTGTTTTTTATAATAGCATTAATTTTTAATATTTTTTTTTAGCTAACCACTTGATCCTTTTGGAAAGTCTTTTGTTGTTCTTGCTGTCTTTTTTTGTGTCATAGGGTGTTTATGCATCAACTGGGATAGAGATATATCGGTGGGCGCAAAGAGTCGATTACCTGTGAACAAGGTTGTGAAGTCAGTGTACACAGTGAACAAATGGACCCTCCACCTAAAGAACAACAAAGTTAGCTAGGAGCCCCAGTGAATCTAATAGCATACAGGTCAATGAGGGACCACATACACCCTCCTGGAGTGAGTGCACCTTCCTACATCATACCACCTACTGATGATGTGGTTGTAAGACCTATCCCGGTGCCCACACTTCCCACATTTCATGGAGTGGAATGAGAATCCATATACTCATATCTGGGAGTTCGAGGAGGTATGCACAACTTTTAAGGAAGGAGTGCCTGACATGGATTTGCTTAAGCTGAAAGCATTTCCATTGACACTAAAAGACAAGGCCAAAATTTGGCTCAATTCACTGAGCCGAGAACAATTAGAAATTGGGCCGAACTTCAAGCTGAGTTTTTGAAGAATTTTCCCCGACACAACTAAGACCAATAGTTTGAAGAGGCAAATCTACACTTTTCATTTATGACAATGAAAAGTTTTATCGGTGTTAGGAGAGGTTCCTGGAGACCATCAGTGCATGTCCACACCATGGTTTTGATACATGGATGCTAGTGAATCCATTTCTATATGATGGTATGTCTCCGACCATGAAGCAAATTCTTTGGAAACCATGTGTTGGTGACTTTGAGCAAACACCCAGATGAGGCCATGGGCTTTTTGAACTATGTGGTCGAGAACCTCGAGGCATGGGATGAACCGTCAAGGAAGGCGAAGAGAGTGAGGCATTCCAGCCCACCAAAGGGAGGCATTTATGCACTTTTCACGCAGAAGATACGGAGATAAATAAGGCAAGCCACTTTGACCCAAAGGTTAGGAGACTTGAAATGAGAAATCGACATGAAATGCAAGCGTGAATGAATTACGCATCTCCACCTTTATTTTAATTGCCGGTCAAGCGACCATCTGGGAACCTTATCCATTAGTTCCTTTAGTAAGGGACTTAATGCAAGAGCATGCCCATGTCTTGGGTCAAAATAAGCCACCTACAAATGCTCCTTATGGCAACACCTATAACCCTAATTGGAGGAATCATCCGAACCTATCATGGAAGCCAAAACCCCCTGCATATGCCCCCCTAGGAGCACAACAACAGTTTGGCTCCACCTCGGCCTGTGATGTAGTAGCTCTACACTTCTCTTCTCCTGTTGAGCAGGCAATTCTAAATTTAAGCAAAGTGGTAGGCACGTTTGTGGAGGAACAAAAGGTGTTGAATGTTCAAACTAATTAGAAATTGAGGCAGTAGAGAGCTCACTCAACAAGAAATTGGATAGTATGCATTATGAGATTTCCAGGTTGTCTAACCACCAGCAGGGTCCTTAAAAAGGGAAATTCCCTTCCCAGACACAGCAAAACCATAAGGGAATTCATGAAATAGGCTTAGCTAGTGATCCAAATGCAAGAATTGATGAAGTCAAAGCAGTAGTGACTTTGAGAAGTGGTAAAGAACTGAGACCAGTAGTCCCAACACCAACCAAGATAGCTCCTAATGTGGTTGATCCACCAGAGGAAGAACAACCAACAACAGGGGAAGAGGTGAAACGATTAATACCCTCCTTTACCACGGGCACTTGAGAAAGGAAAAATTCGATTAGCAGACTGAAATTTTAAATTTTCTGACAAGTGAAGGTTAACATTCCTCTTCTTGACATGATCAAGCAAGTCCCCACGTATGCAAAATTTTTGAAGGACTTATGTATGGTGAAAAGAGGTTTCAATGTGAATAAAAAGGCCTTTTTGATGGAGGCAGTGAGTCTTTATCATTAGTCGCAGACTTACATGAAGTATAAGGACCGGGATGTCCTACAATCTCGGTTAATATCGGGGCACTAGTGTAGAAAAGCACTTCTAGACTTGGGGGTAGTGTGAACCTCTTGCCATATTCCATGTACAAGCGAGTTTGGTTTGGGAGAAATGACCCACTTCCATCACACCTTTGTCTCTAGCCGATAGATTACATTAAAATACCAAAGGGATTACTTGAGGATGTTCTAATACAAGTGGACAAATTCTACTATCAGGTGGATTTTGTCATACTTGACAAAGTCGGTACGGTGGGATAACCATGTACCCATCATATTGGGAAGGCCATTCTTGGCTACGCCCGAATGCCATTATAAATTTAGAAATGGGGTTATCTGTTAACCTTTGGGAATATGACTTTGGAACTCAATATCTTCCATTTGAGTAAAAGGCATATGCAACCAGTGGAGGATGACTGTGAAGAAGTTTGCATAATAGATACAATTCTTGAAGAACAGGCTAATGAGCAGCAAGTGCAAGATGTGTTAACCCAGGAGTTATGTGAGTGCCTTGAAGAGCAACAGGAACCTCAATGCATGAGCATGTTGTAGGGATCTTTGGAAAAAGGTGAATTCTACCTTTATTGATGGAAAAGAGGAAGATCTCAACGGCTAGATCTCAAGCCCACACTTTTGTGGAATTAAAATATGTATTTTTTGGGAAGAAAACAAGCGGTGTCAGTTGTAATATCGTCCTTTGTGAGGCCGCTCCACGAAGGGCGACCCTCTTTGCACCTCCTCAAAAGAACAAGCAAGCTTTGAAATTGAAGAGTACTGATTTAAAGGCATCAACCCAATGCACCCACAACATTTTATTTAGAAGAGAAGAATCTAAAACTGTTAGGCAGCCCTGAGGAGTTGAATCCTCATATGCGGGAGGTAGTTCGCATTGAAGTCCACGAGTTCTTTGCGGCCGGTATCATTACCCATGTCATTAGCACTTAGGTAAGTCCAGCCCGAGTGCCCGAAGTCGAGGGTGACCGCGTAAAAAATGAAAAGAGGCGAGGAATTCTGCGGAGCTTACCACGAGTTGGAGGTATGCATGGAGTATAGGAGGCTGATGGTAGCAAGAAAAAGATCACTTCGCCCTTCATTGATCGGCTTTTTGAGAGAGTTCACGGACACCCATTCTATTGCTTTTGGATGGGTATTGAGTGCTAGATAGATGTGCACGGAAGATCAAAGAAAAGACTACCTTTACTTGTCCATTTGGAACTTATGCTTACAGGAGGATGCCTTTTGGTCTTTGCAACGCCCCTGCCACCTTCCAGAGATGTATGCTTAGTATGTTCAGCGATATGGTGGAGCGCATAATGGAAGTATGGATGACATCCTTTATCACGGAGGTGATTTTGAAGAATGTCGACTAATCTTGAGCTATCCTGAGTGCATTGAAAAGAATTGAATTGTACTTGGGAGAGAAATGCCATTTTGCGGTGAACCAAGGAGTTATCTTGGGGCATGTTATTTCCGGAGTAGGGAATAGAAAGTTGACAAGGCAAAAAATTGAACTTATTTCAAAAGCTTCTCCCGACAAATGTAAAAGCCGGTTAAGCGATTCCTTGGCCGTGCGAGCTTTATAGGAGATTCATTAAGGATTTTTCGGTGCTAAGCCCCCTTTACAAGTTGCTAGATGCTAGAATTGGCAGGAAAAGACTGTCATAAAAGCTTTGAAGAGCTGAGTCATTTGACCCTTTGCACGATAGTACGGGCTTGATTGTGGTTGCCTTTTGGGGAATGGTGTGTGATGCAAGTGATCTTGCTATTGGAGCAGTTCTTGGACAAAGAGAAGGTGGAAAACATCATGTAGTCTATTATGCAAGCAAAACCTTGAATGAAGCACAAAGGAACTATACTACTACAGAGAAAGAATTGTTAGCAGTGGTCTACGCCTTAGGCAATTTCGAGCATGCTTGGTTGGGTACGATATAATCATTTTACAGATCATTCCGCTGAAATACCTCTGACAAGCAAAATGCTAGCGAGAACTTATCAGATGGGTTCTATTACTTCCAAGAATTTAACTTGTTGCAAATTAAGGACAAAAGGGTAGAGAATATTATAGCGAGACCATATACAGATTAACAATAGCCCACGACACTCATAGCCCGCCCATTAATGATGAATTTCCTGAAGAATCTTTAATGCAGTTGGAGAAAGCCCCCTAGTATGCTCACATTGCCAATTTCCTAGCAACAGGAGAAATTCCATCTGATTGGAAAGAACAGGATAGGAAGTATTTCTTAGCAAAGATCCATTCCTATTATTGGGAAGAGCCCTTCTTGTTTAAATGCACATTACCATCGGATAATTAGGAAGTGTGTTCTGAAGAAGAACAACGAGAATTCTAAGCCCACTTTGCCATGAGAGTGCTGTGGTGGTCACTTTTCTTCCGGAAGACAGCAATGAAGTCTTTGTGATGTTGGTTTCTGCAGCCTTCTCTTTTTAAAAGCCGCGCCCCGAATGTGTCGAAGTATGTGATAGATGCGAAGGCTCAAAGGAGGTGTCTCGCCGTCATATGATGTATGAACCCAATTTTAGTGGTCGAGGCTATTTGATGTTTGGGGCATGCGATTTCATGGGACCTTTCACTTACATCTTATGGGCATGCATACATATTGGTGGGAGTAGACTATGTGTGCAAATGGAGTTGAGGCAATCCCACAAGGCTTGATGACCACGGGGTGAACTTTCAAATTCTTGAAAGCAAACATCTTTTCCAGGTTTGGGGTACCAAAAGCCATTATTAGTGATGAGGGCTCACACTTTTGTAACAAACCTTTTGAAAACCTCATGGCTAAATATGGTGTTAAACACAAAGTGGCTACCCCTTACCATCCTCAAACAAGTGGTCAAAGTGAGGCTTGCGACGGGGAGGTCAGACCATTCTAATGAAGGTGGGTGAGAACGACACTTGAGAAAGATTTGTCCCTTAAATTGCTTGATTCACTGTGGGCCTACAGAACAGCTTTCAAAATAATTCTTGAAATGTCCCCTTATCGGTTGGTCTATGGCAAGGCATGCCATCTTCCAGTGGAAATAGAGTATAAAGCATGGTGGACAATCAAGAAACTGAACATGGATTTAAGTAGAGTAGGGCTCAGATTCCCTTGATCTCAATGAGTTGGAGGAAATACGAAATGATGCCTACTTGAACTCGAGTTACAAAAGGAAAGATGGAAAAAAAATGGCATGATCAAATGATAACTTGCAAAATTTCAGCAAGGAATTTAAGTCCTCTGTATGATTCCAAACTCCATCTATTTTCGGGCAAGCTCAAGTCGCGATGGACGGGCCCATTCATCGTTCAACAAGCACACCCCAATGGTTCAGTAGACCTACTCAATCCAAATGATAATAGGGTGATCAAGGTTAATGGACGAGTGAAGCCACATGTTGTACGTGAGGAGCGCAGCAGGAGGAAATTCTCATGGACCCTCGCGGACCCACGGGCTATACATATAGGAGTGGCTCTGCAGTATGCGAGAAGCCACTAATTTAATTGCTTAGTCTTGTTTAAGTTTTGTTTTGTTAAAATCTTGTAGTATTAATTAGTTAGTGGCATGTTTCTGGCGTATTTGAGGTGAGCGCCGTGACATCAGCGCTCTCTTGACACCTCGGCTGCCTAAATTTGGGGATGATCCTCTCACGCCGCCAGCGATTGAGGGAGGTACCTCCATCCTCCTAACTCTCGTTCCCATGCAGGGACTGACTTGTGTTAAAAGTAATGTTCATACTTTTGATTTTAGTTTCTTGATGCTGCGTACCCAGTAGAGCCCAAAATTGCTTGTTTATATAGAGGCTTCTTTGTTTATACATTTGCAAAATTCAAAATTTTGTAAAATCACCATTATATATAATACAAATCTATTTTTCTACACTTTCGCATCTCTTTTTGGTCCTTTATTGTGGTGGTTTTGTCTTACCTTGAGTTGAAAAATTGAAGCACTGTATGCTACCATAATGCTAGAATAGTTCCATGCATGATTAAGTTTTTGGTTGGTTGAGATTCCAAAGTATTTAACCTTGTTCATCCGCCTTTAGCTAATCACACACAGTGCACATCAGTTTTCATCAATAGGTTGAGAAGCTGCATACCTCTTTTTACTTTGCAAAACCGGCCTTAGATTCATTGACGACCCATGGTGGTTTATATTACCCCAAAGAAGACAGTAGAGTCTTCGAATGAAAAAGAAAAAAGCAAAAAGAAAAGAAAGAAGAAAAAGAGAATGGGCGGCTGACACTTTACCTTGAAACCAGAGACACGGTCAGGGGTATATGGCGAGGCTTTTGAAGCCGGTGCCACTAAGCTGACAGGTTGGGAGTCACCCAGGCTTAGTGTTCACCACATGGGTGGATGGGTGGAGTTTAGCGAGTTGTAGGTCTTTGGATTCTCGAAATCCATTGAAGTGCAGGAGTGAGAAGCACGAAGAGTTAGTAAGTTGTGAGATCCTTTTTACTTGATGCCCCTAAACCTTAATTGGTTGGGGTCATCAATGGACCCAGATTACCACGGACTTTGGTGAAGTCGGTTTTGACATTGAACCTTAGACTCTGATGAAGTCTGAAAATAAGAGTGTAATTGAATCTATTTAGGTTGGTCATCAGTTTAAGGTCTGGCGGTAGCGGTTGGGGGGGAGGGAATAACCCATAGCTTATTGAGACCAGGTGGTTACCTAAAAACACTTAGATTTTGGTGGGTTGAGGTTGACTTCCTTGGAATTGATCTTTATACGAAACTTGTTCCTATATAAGCAATTGTTCTCGTGGTGGTTTTTGTACGAGTCAGGGTACACCATCTTTGAAGGTGAGCCTCACTTGTACACACTTTTTAACGGACCTTTTTGCAAAGCATAGCACATGTCCTTTATTATTTTTAGCATTGCTAAGGGACTAGCAATGTATGTCGGTTCAGAGGTGATTAGTACCCAAAAGTGCTATTTACGAGTCCCTCTTATTTAAGCCCGATTGACATGTGTAGGTCCATTAGTACTACTGATTTTGTTTCGAGGTTGTTTTTGGTAATTTTGCAGGTTTCGTAGACCTTTACCATCATATCAAGCTTGGCATCGAAATTGTGCTGATTTATGCCGAGTTCGTATGAATTCTCGTCGATTTCATCAAGCCTGGGATGAAGAAATAGCAAATTGGAAGATGCATAATGCGAGAATTTGGAAGATGTAGGAAGCAGCGAGTAAAAGAATGGCAATTTCGCGAGGCATAGCGGGAAATTTCGCAGTGATAGCGAGGTACACCCTTGATCATGGCGGGAAATTTTTAAGCTATATCTTGAGATTTACGGCTACATGGCGAATTTAGTATGAGTGCGAAATTTCGCTATCATTCAGGAATTTACATTTATGCTGAAATTGCCATTCTTTTCTTTGGCACACCACATCTTCATTTTGCGTGCTGCGCTCTTCGGCTTCATCCCGACTTGATGTCGACGAGTCGCTGACTCGACATCATCGGCTGCGATTCGATGCCAGCTGATATGATGAAAGATCTGGCTTACAAATGCTTCTTTCTCAGTAAATCGATGAATATAATACTCTTAATTTTGCTATATAAGCGAAATTTTTCGCTATATAGTAATTCTTGTGCATAGCGAATTCTTTGCATCATGTTTTAGTGATCCAAGCGACGATTTGATTAATTCTCTTTTTTCCCTCAAATGTAATCATATTATTTAGGATAGTTTGGTATTTACCATGTTTTGGGGTATATAAGCCATGTTATGAATATTTTTGTAACCTAACTATTCATTTACTTGGTTTCATTCACGACCCCTATTTTGGTTCCCATTTTCTCTCTTCTCTCTCCTCTTTTCCTGCATTTCACAGGCTGCCAAACACACCCTTTAGGGGATGACAACTCAAAGGATGTTCGATAAGCCTCAGGAAACCTTGAAGGAGGGTTGCTAGGTTAGTTGATATATGGGTTTGAAGGTGTTCCTCTGTTTTCATAGGCAGTCTTTGGCGTATTTGTGTTCAAACTTTCAAAACTAGGTTTAAATGTATTTAATGTATTTTCTTTGGTCAATACTTGGCATGCTTTAGGGTTCGGTGTATTCTTGTTACTAGATACAACGACATCCGTGGAAATGTCATTCTGAGCCCTTTGAAAGTAGGTTAAATGCTTTATTTTTCAACTGCTGGAACATTAAATGCTCAGTAAATGCTATGGTTCAAATAGGAATGTTACTAGGGTTGGTTTTAAAGTTAAACAAAGATCAGGTTTGGAAGGCCAAGCTATATGTCATTTGCCTGTCACGAGAAATAACTTGGGGACACCTCTGCAACCCCGTCAGCGCAAGTGACCTAAGCTTCAAGGTCTTCTTTACATCTTATTTCTTTGCTTTCGATTAGCTAGTGACAACAACAACCACACTTTTATGCAAATCAGAAATCCAAATGAAAGCCTCACCATTTTGAGAATCATTATACAAGTCATTTGTAAGGCGAAACCCATCCTTGTGTTCGATCCTGGGGCAGCTATCGCAGTAGTTACTTATTTACGGCGATGCGGAACAACAGAGTATAAATTTGTTGATTCGGGTACACCTCTTTGTTGCACGAATCAATAGTGCAATGTTTTGTCTTTTTAGGCTTTTCTACCACTCTTAGAGAGGCTTTGGGTTAAGCGGCTCCCATAGCGGTTGGCATTAGGGTGCTAGGTGTTTGAAACCTCATGAACTTAATTGTTTAAGAGAGAGGAAGGCCCTGAGAATGAAAACTTATTCCAATTTGACAATTTACAATCTTTGACTTCTTCTTTGCATTTCTTTCCTTTCCTTCATTTGTTCTTTTCTTTCTTCCATCCTTCATTCTCGTTTTCCTCTTCAAATCAAAATAACATTCCCCCAATCTTGTCCTTTTCTGCATTTTGAGGTTCTTTTCTTGAAAAATGGGCAATAAAGGGTTCTTTACTGTAGGATTAGAATAAAGGAAGGGTTTGAGGTTTCTAATTGCTGGTTCAATGAAGAAATTAGGCAATTTGGCTCAATTTTTTGAAACTAGAGTGTATGCTTGTGCATATTATGAGGATAGGCTTGAAAGGCTCAAACTTTGGCTGTGGCCTAGATCATTCACATTAGTAGTATTGCACAGAATTTCGCCTTGACTAATAATCTCCTGAGTTCTAGGACATTTGGACTGACTGGTATGAATGAACCCGGAAGATGTCCACACAATTTTTTCATAATTTGTTAAGGACTCACTTTGACCATGTGCATTGTTTTTAGGATTTTCTTGACCTTCTTGTTTACCACATCGACCTCAAAGCCTTATTTGTGTTTCTATTAAGTCTGTCTTCCTAAATATGATCCATTTCAACTTCATTATGGCCTAGCTATGACTTCCTTTTCCAATTGGGGATTAGCCTACCACAATGCATCTATCAGTGGTTGTTTGGATTTGAATTTTGTTGTTGTGTTGTTTTAATCAAGTAGAGAAGTTTATTTTGATCATGCATTTAGCTCCACAACCATAATTGTTCTCAAGTCATTTCAACCAAACATGTTGTAGAAATTTAACAATTTGATCCAGGTAGTTGATTTCTTCTTTATTCAACCAAGCAAATGGAAATTATGAAGTAAAGAAAATTAATTAAAACACACCAATTAAGCAAAAACACAAATGAACACAAAATTTTTGCAAAAATCTTTATTTTATTTAGAGGAATGATTAGAATTTTGAATACAGAGAAGATGAGGAGATGGAAAAGGTAGGGTATTGTTCATTTATTATTCCTTGCAACCCTCTCCATAGCTGCTTCCATCCTTAGATATTCTTCCACCTCCTCTACTGGGGTGAGTTCCTTCTTTCCTTTTGTCTTATAGTTTTCATTTTTCTTATTTGCATCCCATGGTACGAAGGGCTGCTCAAATTGAATATGGGTTAGTATAGGGTATGGTAGTGACACCACACAGGGGACTATAGTGTATAGTCTATGGTACGAGAGATTTGGATTTGTGGCAAAGGGTATCTTCTTCTTGGCGGACAACATCTTAAATGCCAAGTCATCGTCTTGGCATTGATCTCTGTAACTTCTCGTTCTCTCATAGCTAGAGATTCCAAGAGTAAAAACTCTATTTGCAGTGTCTTAGACTGTTCATGCAATTGTTATCTCTTGAGTCCATGCTTGCCTTTAAGGTATTGTCTCTATTTGTCAAGACTGTTCTCTAATATGTGTCCCTTTTCTCTATTTCTGCTTTCCACTCTTCATCCTTTTTCTTCAGCGCATCCTCTAAATCCTGGTCCCTTATTCTGAGCTCTGCATCAAAATACTCATCCCTGAGCTGAAGCTGTGTCTTTAACTGATTATCTCTTTCCTTCATTTCCTGCCACATGGACATCAACAATTATATCAATTCTATATGATTGCAGTTCTGCTCGAAACTTTCAACTTGTTCCTGATGAGTTTGTCTTAGCTCAGGGGATGCATTCCAGAATTGGCTTTGACTTCTCTAAGCTTTTGGTTGTAATGGAATTTAGCTTTCCCACTGTTTTGGCTCAGTGCACCCTTAATTCCCTTTTTCTTCTTATGTTTCTTTTTCCTTGCCCTTAGCTCTATTCTTTGGTCTCTTACTTATACCTGTTAAGGTCAGAGGGGAGGCTCTAGGGTAGGTTTCCTCAATCCCTATTCTTCCTCAACTCCCCCTTGGATGCAGAGTCTGATTATTGTGGCTGGGTGTGGAATCATCCCCCTGCATTTGCTTTCAAAGTAGCTCAAGATAGACTTTTCAATCATTTTTCCCATATTTATCTTGTAACCCTTCAGCAATGCATAGAGGAGAATAGCTTCCTCTCTTCCTACTGTACTTAGATGCTTAGATGGCATAAGGACATAACTGATAAAGTAGAAACATACCTTGGCTTCTTTAGTCAGGTCTCCTCTTGCAATGGATTTAAAAGGGGTTCTCTTTATCCCTTTCCATTATCCTTTTCTAGTCGTTAGTAGGTCTACTATTCTCTGGTGTTTTGGTTCTTTTAGTTGTTTCTTGAACTTAGAACCATCCTTTTGCACCCTCAGATTAAACAATCTGTTTATCTCCTCTGTTGAACTCTACCCACTATCCTCTGACATATACTATTTTTCCTTCTTTCTCTACCATATTCGCAAAGAATTCTTTAATGAAAAAGGCATAACTAGGTTCTTTGTGTTCACCCAATGATTGCCATCCTCTTTTTTTCCAGTATTTCAGCAAAATGAGAGATAACTTTTTTGAACCCTCTTTTGGCAATGAAGCCTCTATCTTTCAAACTTCCTTCTATTCGAGCTGTTGCTTTTTCTGAAATAAAGTTCCTTGCTATTTCTTTCATATGTTATGCTCTGGCTTCATCAGTTCCCCTTTTTATTTTTCTTGATTCTTCTCCCTTCTACTGTTGCATTTCATTTTCATCTACTCTGTCTTCAACTTGCATAAACTACTTGGTGCTTGATACATTTTGATTTTCCAACTCGATTATTACTCTTCCATGATTTCATTGAGGTTTGGAATCGGGAGTGGTAGAATCGAGACATGGTAGGTCGGGACTTGAGACTCTCAGGGTTCTAGAGGGGTAAGGATGGTAGGAAATTTAATTAAGAAGTTGGGAAGGTTGAGAGTTTATGAAAAGAGTGAAGCTCCGGTTTTCAAAAATTTTCTATTTATAAGCCCTGGCCCGGTTGATCTTGCCCTACATTTAATGTCGCGACAACATTGCCCTAGGGTTTGTTTTATCATTAATGCTCTTTCGCAACAAACAAAATAGTTGTCCTGACATAATGTTAAAATTTTTTTAGAGCCAGAGCCTTTCAATTGTGTCACGACACAGAAAAATATGTTGCGACATTTCCTTTAGTGCTCTTTTGAATTTATGTCACGACATTGGAGAATTGTGTTGCGACATAAACTTCCCTTTGAATTTGCTTCCTCATTCAAGTGTGTCACGACATAGTAAAAGTATGTTGCGACATTAATCGAAATTTTTGAATTTTCATCTTTCTCTTTCTTCTCTCATAAACATTCAAAGCAACCTACATCTACTCATACTCATTTGAACATAAGTATGAACACTTATTCAACTATCAAAATTCAAGTATGAACACTCATCTCATTTCTTAATTAAATATGTCTTTCCCTGATTTTCAGAATATATTTGTATTCAAACATGCTAACATTCCTCTAAACTTCAGATATGCATTGTAATGAAATACAGGTTTAGGGAATTAGAATTACTCCCCATTGTGGTCATTTTCTGCATATTTTATTTTTGAAACAATGAGCTTCTTAATAAGGATCTTCTTGAATTTTTGCTTCATTGTCTTGAAAATCAACAACACTAACATAAAACTACTAACATATTAAACTAAAACATCAAATACATAAAATTCTACTGAATCAATTAAACTATTTAAAACTTAAAATTAAAATTCCTACTTGGGTTGCCTCCTAAGAAGTTGCTTAGTTTAATGTCCATAGCTAGACATAGACTCTGATTGTCTTGATTCTAGTAATTCAGCCGTTTGCTCCTCCTAGTCGAAGGCTATTCTTCATTAAATCAGTTTCCAGGCATGCTTTGTCCTACACCTTCTTGCTTCCTTGCAATCCATCATTGCCTCTCAATGTAGGTGGTGTGAGATCTTTTGGATTGATCTCAGTACTACTAGGAAATGCATTTCTGGATTGACTTTGTAAGGATAAGGCCAACTGCCCTACTTGAGTCTCCAATTTTCTCATTGTGGCATTGGTATTTGTTTGAAACACAATTATGTTTGCTTGGAATTTTTCAAGGTCAGAAAATTTCTTTTGTATGAGTTCAAAATCCTTTGTTTTAGACATGAAATGAAGCATCGATCTTCAAAGTTGAGTTCTTTTCGACCACGATAATCTCCTCTATTGTCTCTATTTGTTCTTGTTCTTGGAACTTTGAAATTTGAGGCATAAGCTTGTTGGTACTTGTAACACCCAAAATACCTAGAATTTTATAATAATTTTATTATATATTAGGGTATGAATTAGGCCAAACTTAGGTTCTTAAAGGAAAAGCGATAAATTGTGAAAAATGAATATGTAAGCATATGATTAAATATTATATGCTAAAATGAGAAATTGATTGAACTCGGAAATAAACCTAAGTGTAAAAAGGGCAAATTTGGAATTTTGTAAAATGAGGACATAAGGGTCAAATGATAAGCTTAAATGCTAATGTGAAATAAATGATAAATGAAAGTGAAATGAAGACCAAAAAGGAGGAAAATGAAAAAAGGAAATTTGTTTGTAGGCCAAACATGACCTTACACTTAAAATAGGAAATAAGACCAAAAGTGGTCTTAGAATGCTCATTTTGAGCACAAACCATATTTGAGAAGAGAGTGAGAGGAGAAGCTAGGGTTTTGGGAAGAAGTGAGATTTGGTGCAAAACCCTTCCATGTTTGTGCAAGATCTTGCAAGAAGGAAGAAGGAAAAAGGCTAAGGCTTCAAGTGTAAGGGGATTTGAGGTAAGAACCAAACCCTAGATTTCTTTAAATGATGTTTTGGTTAGAAAAACCCTAACCCATCCATGGGTTTTGCTCATGGTTGGTTTAGGATGTTATTGGGAGTGATTTTTAGAGTTTCCCATGTTTTGTTTTGAGATTTTGAGTGATTTTTGAAGAAAAATCGCAAAGAATGTGGAAATCACGGGCATCGGGCCCTAACACGACGCATAGGGAACCGCAGCAGCATAAGGGAACCCTGCCGCGGTGTAGCCCTATGCCGCAGCGTGGGATGCCTCGCCGTAGTGAGGCTGAGGGGACCAAATTGGCACCCCTCGGGTACGCCATGGCGTAGACACTGTTCATTGAGAGCAAATTTCGGATTTTTGCTCCGAAAGTCTCGTATTCGTACACCAATAGATTAAGGACTCTAATAAATGATTAATGGGGGTTTAAATAAGGATAAAACTAAATGAAAAATGTATCGTACCTCGCCGCCTCGGGGAAGCTTCGCTTCGCCTCGGCGAGTTCATCTTTGGGAAGACTTAATGTCTTAACCCAAGACCGTTAACAAAGATAAATTTGTCATTCACTAAAAATGCTTAATAATTGTTTATCCACTAAGAGTGGCGTAATTGTTATTGACTAGGGACGGGTGAGGATACTTCTTTTTAGTCTGTCTGAGATCGAAGGGAAGGAAACGACAGCCGACAACTTCGGTTTTTTCACTGGCCCTCTATCCTTATTTCAAGTGTTTTGTTAGTATACCAAATAAATCTGAAATGATTATATGGAAGGAGTATATCTTTGAAATGATATTATGAAAGTGCATATGGATTTGAAAATGTTATAATCGAAATGTCTGACAATTAATTGCATGTGAAAATGAATAAGCATGAGTATAGTTTGATATAAAAGACATGGTTTTATGATAAATGCATGTCATGTTAAACTGAAAATTGGAATAAAACTGTATAAAACCACTAAGCATGAAAATGCTTAGTGTGTAGTTTTATCTATGCCGGGTTTGAGTAAAAGCGGGAAAGAGGCAAGATCAGCGTGGGAGTCATAGAGAAAGTTGCGGCGTATAAGTATATACCTCGTCATATGTATATAATTTCTTTTGAACATGTGATATTTTGTGAACAAAAGAGTTAAACTCTGAACTATTGTTTTGTATATCATTTGGTAAAGGCATGATATTCCATTTTGTAAACGAATTGTATAAGAGTTAATGTTTATGGGCTTACCATTTGAAAATGCTTTCGCGTAATCGAAAACCCTAAAACGAAATGACATAAATAAAATGTTTTGATAAGATAAATGAAAACGGTCGGAGTAAACCGGGCTCCAGTTAGGATATGCCCTTTGGGTAAGGCCGGGGTTTCGGGTCGTGACACTTTTACAAAAAAAGAAAAAAAAAGAAAAAAGTAAACAAAAAGAATTAAACAAGCATCCCGGAACCAATTCAGATTCGCCAATTGGTTCGGACCGGAAAGGGGTGCTACACTTTGCCTTTGTTCTTATGCCCCTTGGTGATTCCTGTCAGTGTCAAGGGTGAGATTCTAGGCCAGTTTTCTTCTTCCTCCCAGTCTCTTTCCACACCACCCAGGATACACAGCCTAGTGATCAGTGTTGGGTGAGCTACCAGTCCCCTGTATCCACCACTGTAATAACTCAAACTTGAGTTTTCTATGATTTTCCCCATACTGAACTTGTAACCCTTCAGGATGGCATACAACAATACTAGCTCCTTCTTCCTAATTGTACTCAAGTGCTTGGTTGGAAAAATAACTAAACAAATGAAATAAAACCAAACCTTAGCTTATTCAATAAATGACCCTCTTGTAATGGACTTGTGTGGATTTTTCCTGGTTGCATTCCACTTCCCCTTGCGATAAGTCAGCAAGTCTACAATCTTCTAGAAGTCTGGTTCCTTGACCAGTTTCTTGAATTTCGAACCATTCTTCATTTCGTTCAGATTGTAGGTTTGGTCTATATGCTCCCTGTTGAAAAAGATCCATTTACCTATGATATAAACTGTCTTGTCCCTCATACCCACCATATTCGCATAGAATTCTTTTACTACATTATGAAACTAGGGGCCTTGTGCTCACAAAAGAGAAGCCATCCTCTTTTCTCAATAATTTCTTGGAAGGGGGAGATCCACTTGCTAAAACCTTTTCTCTTATGAAATTTATGTGCTGCAGTTTGTCTCTCCAGGCGACATAAGCCAGCTCTAAAACCTAATTGCTTACTTTTTCCTAACTTTGCTCTACTCCAGCTTCTTCAGCTCCCATTTTCCTCTTTCTTGTTTCTTCCACTGGTTGCTCAGGCTCTGCTCTAGCTTTAGCTCTTTCTTCTTCTTCTATTTTTGCTTGAGTCATTAGGACTGCTTCTTCCTCCATCTTAGCATACACTTCCATGATTATTTTTAGGAGCGAAACCATGTTCGAAGGCTCAGACATTGTCAAAAGAGGGCTTTAGGGGATCTAGGGTTTTGAAAATGAGGGGAAGAGATTTGGTGAAGAAGGCTAAGTGGGTTGATTAGTTTATGAGGCAAGTGGCCCTTCATGTTTCAAACATGATCTATTTATAGGCTCACTATTTGTTGTACCATCATTAAATGTTGCGAAAAAAATATAACCTAGGGTTTATTCCCTTTTTAATTTTATGTCTCGACATAGAAAAGTAATGTCATGACATTTTTTCTGAAATCAATTAGAACTAGGTTAGTCCATTGTTGCGACATAGAAAAAATTGTCGCGACATAGAAGTGTGATGTTCAAGTGTACTTATGTCGTGATAAAAACTCTCTTTACAATATCAGTTTAAAGCTAACTTGGTTGTGACAGAGAGAAAAATTGTCATGACATTAAAAAGAAAAGGATCGGTTCAAATCAAAAGATTTCTCGATAGAGAAAAACATTGTCGCGACACAGTTTGTGCTCCTTTAGTTAAATTATGTTGCAACATAGAAAAATTGTGTTACGATAAATTTTCAGTAGCTTACTCAACTACTGTTGTTAAAAACTAATTTTGTCATTTTTTTAAATTTATGATAAAATAAAGAAAAATGTTCAAATTAGCAATTCTCTCTTTGGTTGGAATATTGATATTTAAATTCATCTTTTTCTCAATCCCCCGCAACAGCGCCATAAACTTGAATTGACTGATTTTTAAACATGGACACAATATGATGAAGTAATTAACAATTCAATCCAATGACTTTTCAGTCCCCAACTAGAATGCCAAAAACTTGATTGATTAAATTTTGATAAAAATATGTGTTTAACCCTTTTTGAAAAAGGGACCAGTAAAATTGATTTTGGTCTAAATCACTGCAAGTGCATAAGTCATACAAGTAATAAAAGCGATTTAAGTCCAGATATCATTCCCATGAGGATCGATGCTAAATCTAAAGATCAAGTACCCCATCTACTCAAGATCTTTGCTATTTGGACTCCAAAGTTAAAAATGGTTTGTTTCTAAACTTAATAAAAAGTAAAAGTAGATAAAACTTTATAACTAAATGAAAAGAATTAAAACAAATGGATTGGAATGTTCACTGGGTAAAGCAACACTGGGAATAGATAAATGTTCAATTATGAATTTTTGCATCATTTTGAAATATGAACTTGTCAAAGATGCGAGGTAGTATAGTTTGGATTTCTCCATAAACCATACATTTCACTAATTAGAGATCCATATTCCTCTCGGATACATGGGTTTAATCAGTTACTTGTAGAATAGAAACCTCTTTCTAAGATCTGGGTATTTTTCCTTTTTAGTACTTCATACCCATTTCTTAGGACTGAAGACTTCTTGCCCATATAGACAAGATATTGTAAGCCTTCTCCAATCTAATTGGTAACTCATCCATCTAATTTGATAAAATTCTCTATCTCCTTGATTAGATCTAAGCTAACACGAGATCAAAATCCTCTCATCAGATTGAAGAGAAACCTCTGATAAATTAAATTGATACATCATCTAACTATCCTCACACTATGAGTAAGTTAGTGATTTATCTAAGTGATTTTTCAGAGTTCAGTTGTTCCATACTATTAGTCTAACATACCCCTAAATAACTGCTCCATTCTCTTAGGAATCTCCATCTATTTGTCACTCAGAGGGCTTATTTGAAATCAGAGCAAGATACAATCATTTTCTAGGTTTAAGCTACTAATATTCTAAACAACTGGCTTCAAGAACAATACCAATTAAATAAATCTAAACATTCGAACTATGACTTTCTTTCAAGTTGAGCAGAAAATAATAATCAACATCGATCCATTCCCAGATGGAGTTTAGTTTTTCAAAGCTGGATCACAAATAACAGTGACTAACTGATCAGGTAAATTCATTGAAATTTCAAATTAACTTAAATAAATGAATGCTAGAAAATATCCAAATTCATTTAATAAGACAATAATGAAAAACAAAATTTTACAACGAACCCAGCTCGAAACTTCACACTAGATTACTGTTCAATCCCGATAAGAACTAGCTAAAATGCCACTCTAAAAACTAGACAAATTAAATAAAAATAAAAGAAAAGTAATATAAAATAGTCTCTAGCTACCCAGAAGTTCCTAGTTTGGCGGAAGCTACTCATAGTGCCCTAGATGCGTCTATTTATAGATTTTCAAATGATGGGCCGCACTTTTAGGCAAAAATTGTGGATCCCTAAAAATTATGATCGAATTAGTAACTTTGTCGCGACATAGAACGTTCTATCGCGACAAAGTTTTCATCTATGTCACCCAGCATCTTGTCGTGGCATGCAGTTTCTATTGCGACATATTTTTATGCTTTCTTCTTGAATTTTGTCGCGACATATTTTTATGCTTTCTTCTTGAATTTTGTCGCGACATAATTTGGTAATGTCGCGACATAGTTCTGTTGAGGTTGTCTGGTTTATGTTACGACCAGAGTGTCTTGTGTCGCAACAATTTTTGGATGCCTTGCAGCTTGAATACTTGAATAGTATGTCACAACAACAAATTCTTTGTCGCGACTGAGTTTCCTGCTACTGCACTGCTTTGTGTTGCGACCTAGCTTCCAGTTGTTGTGATAGAATTTTGCCTTGAGTTCTTCATTCATTGGTGCTACATAGTTAAGAGTGTTACATCATTCTTCTTATGGTTCTTTTCATCCTTTTTCGTGACTGAGTAAAACATTGTCGCAACAGAGTTTCTCAAAATTACCTAGGTTTGTTGTCACTACAGACTTTTTCTTTGTCGTGACCTAATCGTATTTGATCTTGGTTGCTGGTTGAATTGTTTGTTGTAACCTGAAAGTCTTTGTCGCGACATACTTGTCTTGGTTGCTCTCATGTCTCTTCCATTTTCTATCGCAACATAAAACTTCTCTGTTGCGGTAGAGTCTTCTTGCCCTTCAAAGCTGATTGTGGATTTTATGTAGCGACATAGTTGTATTTTGTCGCGACAAAGCTTTTCTTCTATCTTCAATTCTTTATGTCGTGACATGAGTTTCATTGCCATGCGCTTGATCAGTGTCGCGACATTCTTCTTTATGAACTTATCCAGCTTTGTCGCGACATAAAAATCCATTGTTGCGACAGAAATTAGTCAGTCTATCTAAAATTATGTCGCGACAGTCTTCATTTCTAGCTTGAGTTCAGCGTGATCCTTGTTGCGACATGACTCCTACTGGTTCTATTGGGATTATGTCATGACATTATGAAATTGTGTTGCAACAGAGAATTCACACCGACTACTTTTCTACTTTTCTTATTGGAATTATCTCATTTTCATTTAAAACCTACAAAACAAGAAGTTGGTGAATATTCCATAATTCAGCATAAAAATGAATCATAAACTTCTAGAAATATTCCATAAAAATGGATTCAAAATCTATGATTTTAGGACTCATCAATATGTCAGGAACAAATGAGTATCGTTCAGCAAGAAAGAGATTGACAAAACCTACAATCTGAACGAAAGGAAGAATGGTTCGAAGTTCAAGAAATTAGTAAAAGAACTAGACTTCTAGAAAATCGTTGATTTGTTGACTGATGGCAACGGGAAGTGGAATGCCACCAGGAAGAACCCACATGAGTCTATCGCGAGAGGTTCATTAACTAAAAAAGCAAATGTCTGGTTTTATTTCATCTGTTCAGTCATTTTACCTTCTAAGCATTTGAGTACTATTAGGGAGAAGGAGGCAGTACTGTTGTATGCCATTCTGAAGGGTTACAAGTCCAGTGTTGGAAAAATCATAGAAAACTCAATTTTTATTTATTACAAAGGATGCTACAGGGGACTAGTACCTCATCCAGCATTGATCATGAGGCTCTGTATTTTGGGGGTGTGCATGGATGCTGAGCTAAAAAAAAGAGATCAGAATATGGAGGAAGCACTCAGACTGAGAGATGAAGAGTGGAAGAGCTGATGGGAAACCAGAGAAAGAGAACTCAGTGAAGAGCTCAGGGCAAGGGAAGATGCCTTCCTGTCAGATGAGCTTAGGAAGGACAGTGAGCTGCTCAAGATCATGAAGGAGAGAGAGGATGCCATAGAGCAGAACATGCTGCAGAAGCAGATGCCTTCAGTTACCTTTATAAAGAACATCAGAAAAATATAAGGCTCCTCATAGAGAAAAGGGACAAAGAACTAGAAGCAACCCTAAATTATAGGGAGAAATTGTGGACATAAAGTTTGGACATGATCAACAATAATTTGATCAAAATGTACTCTGCTCGGGGTGAGTTTGAGGGAACTCTTAACTTTATTGGGTAGAGACAAAATGATCTCATTAAACAGATGACACTTTCAATGGAGTGGTCTGCATTCAATAGAGCTGAAGAAGGAAGCAGGTCTAAGCAACCATAAGTCCAGATCCCTGAATTCTCTCCTTCTGCAGCTGGTTACAAATTTGAATTAGTTAACCTAAACCATGCACATAGGCATGACAAAAGAAGGAAATAACTTGCCTTGTTGTCTCTTCCCTCTTCCCTCTTTGTAACTAAATCTCTTCCATCTTAAATCTTAAATAAAAAAATTCCCTTAACAAAACTTGGTGTCCATTTTCATTTGCACTTCTTTTGTGTATATTTTATTTTTCTTTCCTTGGTGATAAATAAGTAGAAATTGATGACTTTTAGTGTATAGCTTTGCTGAATAATGGAGAAACCAGTTTTCTTGGTTTGTATTGCTTTATATCTGTGAATTGTTTGGAAAATTGGACTGTTGATAAAGTAGAATAGTTGTTGTGTTAAATATATCTGAATTGAATGGTTTTGGTTAAATAGCTTTTAATTGGTAAGAATGAAGAACAGCACTATCAAAGGAACCAAACAAAATTTGATAGATGAATTAGGGTGGGATTCGTCAAAGGCTGAAAGAGGAAAGTTATACTTGATACCGTAGATGTGTTGAACTTGAGAAGAAGGAAGATTGCAGCAATTAATTAGACAAATAAGACTATAATTATGTTGGTAAATAGTTTTAGTTATTATGAATCTTGATTAACGCACATGGTCAAAGTATCTACGAAGCGGTTGTGCTGGGTTTAGGGACATCTTGGGATCTATCACGGTTAAATCTCAAATGTCCTAGAACTTGTTAGATCGTTAGTCAGGCGAAATCTAAGCATTACTGCTAATAGGAAATGATATATAGGCCATTCTTGAAATTAGACCTTTAAAATAACATATAATATGCATAAGCATACACATTTGTTCATATTTGGAGCCAATAACTTATTTTGTCATCAACCGTGAATGAAGCTATATCCCGCTGAACATAATCCTATAGTAAGAACCCTTATTTTAAGTACATACAAGGAACATGTGATAGAAAGACAAGTTTGGGGGAATATTATTTCAAATTAAAAAGAAGGACTGAGAAAGAAAAATCAATTGAGATGAGGAAAGATGAAAAGAATGAGGAAAATAAGCTGTGAAAAGAAAAGTATAAAAAGGCAAAACATAGCACTATTTCATACACCTTGATAAAAGATGAAAAGTGAAAAAGCTTCTAAGAGGAGGAGAATTCTGATCTGAATGTTGGTTAAGGAAAAATACCTGATAGAGTGATGGAAGATGCACAAACCAAATGGGAAGGTTAGAGAGTTGACATCAATGGAAAAATCAAAGGATATAATGAAGGCGTATGTGTAAAGATTGTAAGTGAGAAATCCAGGTAAGAAATGAGCTGAAATTGTCAATTATCACCAATTACATTGCACATTATAAACTCAAAGATAATTGATTCTAAAAGGTATGGTGTGTGTTAAGTGGGGATTAATATGACAAAAGCATAGGACTTTAAAGATATGGAGAAGTATGCTATCGGGTATTATTGTTAGTGTAAAACTCATCTATGTTTTGAGTTCATTTCACATGCTATTTTGACGTTTTATATCCATGACTCATGTTAAACTCATAACATTTCCTCAAAACTTGGTTTTGTAGGATTATTGATGAAAAGCAAGTTATTTGGCAAGAAATGAGCGATATATATACAAAAGAAGAGTCAACCGGGTGTCTCATAGCACGCCAACGAGAAGATGAATTTTTCTGTACCAGATGGAACATAAAATGGTTCAAATTTCCACGTGCTTTGTACTCTTGTTTAGAAACTTTTCAATAACATACGCATGAATCAGAGTTGAAACGAAAGTTATGTCATTAATGAGTTGGAAAGCAGAGTCCCTTACTAGATTTTGTCGCAACAAAGCCAGTGATAGGCTTTTGTCTACGAGCAGGCGGATTTTGTCGGCAGAGTTGCAACAAACTGTCGTGACAAACTTTGGATTTTCGCAACGGGTTAGCAACAAACTCTGTCTTGACAAACCCATATTTTTCGCCACAGAGTTAGCAACAAACACTGTCGCGACAAACCCAGATTTTGCAAACTTTGTCGTGACAAAGCCAGTGACAAAGCTTTGTCCGCGGTCGACTAGAGATTACCGCACCAACCAGCGACAACGCGTGGCTCGAAAGCTTTGTTGCCGACAAAACAAAATTTTGTAGCGACAAAGCCAATGACATACTTTCTTACGAAGAAACCGGCCGGAGTTAGCGGCCAAACTGCATTGCGCGATAAAACAAGATTTTGTTGACCAAATCTCCAGATTGCGGTTCTGAGGACTAAACTGAAATCCCGATACTTATGGCCCCAAAACTTATTAGCCATATGATTTTTCCTTAAAATATGTATTTATCCTTGCACCTTAAATTGGATTCATTAAAATTATGTTTCTGTCAAATTCTGACCAGTACCTGAGTCATACAAGTAATAAAAGTGGATATTTATAAGTCCGGATATCGTTCCGAGAATTTGATATTAAATAAAAGATTAAAGACTGACTACTTAAGATCTTTTCATTTAGAAACTCAATGCTAAAAATGATGATTAAAACTAAGTGAAGTAATAATAAAAATTCTAATATAGTATAGATAAGAATTGAATAAAATGGACTCAGGGGATTCATTGGGTAGGTCTTTCTTGGGGAAACCAGACCAATGAATAATTGTCAATTTTGCATCATTTGAATCTTATTCAAACATAGTTGGAAACTGAATTTTTCAAAAATGAAGTATGGTATAGTTGGATATCTCCTTCGCAGTACCTTTTCACTAGTTAGGATTCATATTCATTTTCCGGCTCTTGCAGATCTATTGATTCATTTGTGAATATTATCCCATCTTTTCCTAAGATTTGAGTACCCTTTGTTACTTCATGATCTTAGGGCCCAGCGTCTGCCATAGGCAATGAGATGTGCCATGGCGCCTCAGTTAGATAACCTCATCCTTCAATAATAATGAAATTCTCTATCTCCTTGATTAGATATTTACCTTGAGATCATGTAATCCTTTCACTTAAAAAGGAGAAACCTCCTAGCGATTAAAGGCGATCGTATTAAACTATCCTCAAACCATGGTAAGTTAGTGATACATAAGGTAATCTTAAAGTTAAGTGATTCCAAAGTATTGATACGCTAAACCCCTGAAGCTGCTTTCTTATAACCTCGGGATTATCCATCTACCAGCTTATCACATGGGAGGCCTCTTGGAAATGGTAAAGGTCTACATTACTTTTGTTTACAAGTTTTCTACGGTACTGGAAATGCCCCGGAGCAGTCAGATAAACCAAAATGCCAATACAAATAAATTCAAGTTTTTCTAACTAAGGCGTTCTGCCACTTTAACCAAAATAACGATAATCTGACCCATTCAAGGGCTCAGCACTCAAAAGCGGATTCCACTCATATCAGGTGACTAGTGAAATGAGGAAAATTCCCTTTGATGCTCTTAGTTTGAAATAAATGAACATACTGAAATTTTCCAACTCATTTCATTCAAAACAATAATGAAAAGGCATAATAAATTCCATTTCATTTGCATCAGTTCATTACAACTCTAGAAAATCAAAAGAAAACTAACTAAAACTACCTCCAAGTAAATCTACTAAAAGGAAATAAAAGATAAAAATAAGAAAAATAATATGAAAGAGTCTTGACTGCGAGTCTTGGAATTCGCGGAGCTCACGCGTCATCTAGATGTGTTTTTATTTATAGACTTTTGTCGTGTAAAAGTGCGCTGGCGAGCTACGTTGGATCTGAAATGTTCGGCTTAATTAGTCACTCGCCGACGCCGCAGAAAGTATATCGCGACCAGGCGACCTTCTTTAGCCGGCTTTGTGTGCGTAGTTTTACGCCCGCGTGCCGGTTCTCTTTGAGCTTTTTCTTGGGTATGTACGGCCAATGATTTTAACAATGTCGCAGCACGTTTTGATACGCGCCGATCTTATTCTTATCGCGGCGAGGATGTCTTGTGTCATGACATAAAATTTAATAAGCTTCTCATGCTTTTATTAACCCACGGGCGTAGCTATGATTTCGCATCGACAAATTTCACCTTGACGCCTTATCTTTGTCGCGACATTCGCTACGTTGTTCTTGAAACTTTGTAAGCCAGAGTTCTACTATCCGCGACGAGGAACTTCTTTGGTTCATAACACCATTCTTTACGCTGATAGAGTTCTCTTTTTGCCGCGATGATTTTCGCCTGCAGATTATCGTTGAAGTTTGAGTTGTTTATTCCCGCGACGCAGAAATCTTTCATTGACATGCCAGCTTTTCTTTATCTAATTCTCTTTGGTGCATCATGTGAAATTTTTCACGACGAGAATTCTATCGCAAAGCTTTTGTTGTCTGGCTTTTGTGCGACAGGAGATCTTGCCTTCAATTCTTAGGTGGGGAGGAGAGAAAAGAGAAGAAGAAGAAAGGGGAGAGGAGGAGAGGACTTGCTTACCACCACCACCACCATGCACCTGCACCACGCACACTACTGTTAATATGATGTATTATTAATATTCATGATGGCAATATCGTGTTGTGTGATTTCTCTTTGTTCCATTCCTCTTACGGCTGCTCTTTAACTATTGTGTAATCAGGGGTTTCTGTATCCGAAATAGTTCACCTCAACCTCATGTTTTGTTTGTCGCGACAAAAATAATCTTTGTCGTGACAAAGTCCTTATGTCGCGATGGAAATTCTTCCTTGAGCTGGTCCCATGTTGAAAGCTTTGTCACAACATAAAACATCGCAGTGACTTGTGGCATACCCTACCATTTTATATCCACGACAAATTTGGCTTTTGTATTCTGAGGTCATGTTAATCTTTGGCAACTTTTATGTTACAAACCGGTAGGGATTGTTCGACAAAGTTCTTGCCAGTGCTGCCCACTCAATTTGGGCAGGCGGAGTAAAGGTATTTGCACGAGTCTTCTTCACTCTTCTTTGACAATGTCACAGGAAAAACTCTTTGTCGGTGACAAAGTTCTTACGTCCCTCTTCAATTCTACTCTGGACTTTGTTCTGACAAAACAACATTGTTTCAGTGCTCTTCGATCTCTATTGAAATTCTATTGCGATAGAAAAAAACTATGTCATGACAAAGAATCCATCATTTGCCACTTTTTTTCTTCTTTTCCTTATGGAATCATCTCTTTTTCAATGAAAACTTGCAAAATACAAATTTGGTGAATATTCCATAATTTAGTATTAAAATATATCTCAACTACTAAAAATATGCTAGAAAAATGAATTAAAAATAGATAAATTTAGGACTCATCAAATTCCCCCAAACTTAAAATTTTGCTTGTCCACTGAAGCGAGAAAGAAAGGAGTACCAGTGCATGCCGGCGTTTATTTTAAGGACATTTTCTATTTACCATAAACTCCCATTTGAGCGAAACGAGTCATTTAGTAAAATTGTTGCCAAACATGTTTCAATCTAGAGATCAGAATTTTCATTGAGTTCATAAGCATTGAATAGTTCATATAATTTGCAAACGCTTGATCATTCAACCCGGTTTGTGAGTGTGTGATGGTCATCTTTTTCCTTAGTAGATTAGTTAATCTTGCGGGATTAATATGATTAACACCTTCTCCTTCGATGCTTACAGTTCAATATGCTGGTTGTCATAATGAAAAAATCTCCACTAATGTAAACATATCACCGCGCCGAGGATCAAATGAGTCTTTTATGCTTGTAATGTGTGGCAGGTAATTGGGTAGATAATTGGATAATTTAGAATCAATTTACCGGACTTCATTGGGCGTTCAACGGTAACTCCATTGTTCTTGTACTCTTGGGTTCATTTTGATTCAGTTTCTGCTGCTTCCATATTCGGGTTGTATATTCTTGTATGTTCTCATTGATCTCTTCCTCTTCATTGGCCACATCAGATGTTCTGTTCTCTTTTAATATCTTCTGACTTTGTTACTGTCATATAGGGACATGCCTGGATGGTGTGTTTCGCTCTTTCATGAAACTTTCACCCTCGCCCGCGCGGGCTTTGTTTAGTGCTCCTTGCAGTTGGCATTAAGATTTTTAGGTGCCGAACACTAGACCATAAATTATCGAGAGGGGCTACGAGATCAAACTGTTCTGATGTTATTTTCTTCTTGTGTATGTTTACTTCTCTTGCCTCTTTCTATGTCTAATCTTTGATTGCTTTCTGAGCTTTTTATCTTCCTCTGACCGAATAATATCCTGACGATCGTTTGCATGTTCCAGATATGTTTGCTCTGTTTATAATCTCTGCCGTGAGTCCTGGGTTCACACTACCTCTAAAGTTATATTTGGGACGAAGTGGGCTTCATTTTTACAGTTGATGATAGTTATACTGGAGGGATTTTCTGTTGTGCTTTGTTGATGTTTAAGTTAGTAATGACAAACCAGACAGATGTGTGTCTTAGCCACATATATATATATATCCTTAGGATAGGCTTTAGAAAAGCTTCACCGAACTTCGAGGGATGACTATATCATTTCATGTTATTATTATTACCTAGGATTTCACCTTGACTAATAAATCTAACAAGTTTTGGTAATTGGAAATTTTGAGTAGGATCAGAAGATGTGCTTAATCTTGCTTCAATTTTATTTTAAGGATTACATTTGAGCCATGTGCCAGGCTTATATCGGAGTTTTTATACTTTTATTCGCGAAGACATAGGTATTGGTGTATCTTTGACATCAATTTGTTGAAATCTTCCTTATTCTTGAAGTTCAACATATTTATTAATATTCTTACAAATTTCCTTTTTCAAAATTTCTCATCCTACCCCAATGCATCTATCAAATTGCTTATTTGGTTCCTAGATATGTTGTGCTTGTTGTTCTTATGAAGAATTCGGAAAGTTCATTAAAATCAAAGCATTCCAGTTTAAGTACAACACAACAACAATTTCATGCTGTGTTCAATTCAGCAAATAATTCCTTAGCAATTAGATAATTAATTCCAGGTAAACTGGTTTCTCCCTTATTCAGTCTAGCTATTTACTTAAGGCTTCCTCAATTAGTTATTCGTGAAAGAAGAAAGTACAAATAAGACACCTGATAAATTTCAACATGAGAGTGAGACACCAAGTTTACAAAAGGGTCCACTTTATTTATTGAATTTTTCAGGATGGAGATATTAGGTACAAGAGGAAAAGGGAAGGAAGGCAGGGCGACTATTTCTTTTCTTTCTGCCTGCAGGAGAAGTGGGTCTTGGGTCTAACTTGTAACCATTCTGAGTGAGAACTCAGGGTGTCCCGGACACATGGCTACCTTGATCTATTGCCTTCTCCACTTCTATTAAGTGCAGACCACTCCATGGATAGACTATTTTCTTGATCAATTCATTTTGTCTCTACCCAATAGAGGCAGGGAGATTTTTCAAACTGAATGAGTAAGTTTTGAAATTTAGGGTGGCTGACAGATGCATCAAGAGTAGAAAAGAAAACAAAAAAATGGTTTTGGAAAGAAAATAGACAAGAAGTGAAAGAGAAGAAAAAAGAAAAGGCAGCCAGGAAAGAGAAGAGAAAGAGAAAGGAGGAAGGAAGGAGGAAGGAAGGAGAGAGGAAGGAAGGAAGGAAGGAATTGTGCGTGTTACCCCTCATTCGGGTGAGGGTTCTGTAATCTTGAAGTACCTACATGAAATCATGTCTTGTTCACATGCCTCATCGACCTTGAAGCGGGTTTTACCACTCACCACCTTACCACCTTTACAATCCGCGGAGATCTCCACGCTTTCCTTCGCTGATTTTTATTGGCTCACTATACTACTCACGGGTTGATATGAGATGAAGGCATCTGCTCTTGCCTTAAGTTCTTCACTCATCTCTTATTCTCTCAATTCCCATATGCTGTTTCCATCTTCATCTCTCTCTGCTGCAGGGCTTCTTCAGGATCACGGTCCCTTCTTTTTAAGTTAAATCCATATTCGGATCTCTCAGGTTGGAGTTAGTTATAGTTATTTTGTCCACTTTCTTGTTTCTTGCCTCATTGTGTTTAGCAACTACCATCAATGCAACATTTGTTACCTTGAGGCTCTGAGGCCGCACGCCTCCTTGATAGGCTTGTCTCACATCTAGAGAGAGGGTTAGGGTGGAAACCCAGCTTCCTACCCTTTGTTGGAGATCTAGGCTTACTCAGTGAAGCTATTGTATTTTACATCGATTCTTCTTAACACCTCACATTCTACCTCTCTTTCCTTACTTTCTGACCTTGGTGTTGTGATTCTATTGTAGTGTATCAGGGTGGAGTCTAGGATACACCACCAGATACAAAAAGCCTTGGATCAATCTTTGGGTGTGGAATGCTTTATTACAACACAGCCTTCTTTATAATAACAAGATGAACTGAACATAAAAAATAAGGCCACACACCTTTTTAAGTTAAGTGCGATGCTCTTATGGCGATGGACTCGTGTGGGTTTTTTATAGTGGCATTCCACTTTCCCTTGCCATCAATCAATAAGTCTACAATCTTACGGAAGTCAGATTATTCACAGGTTCTTAAACTTTGTTATTCTTCCCCTCTGCAGGATTTATGCGTTTACATTCTATCATCTTTCTTAGAGGATATCCGCTTTCCCTCTAACATACACTTTGCCTTATCCTTTGTTCCCACCATGTGGCATAGAACTCCTTTACCACATCTACAGGCTCAAGGTCTTTGTGCACCGTAGAAAGTGCGATTCACTTGCTCTGGAAAACGTCTCTCATTGAATGGAAGTCCATTTTGTTGAAGCCTCTGTCACGTTGAAGTCTGTCTTGCGAATTTATCCTTCTAATTCCTCACCATGTAAATCCAGTCGCTCACTTTTTCTCCACTACTCTCTACTCTTGCTTCTTCATCTCCTCCCTTCCTCTTGCTGGGTTCTAACTGCTTGGTGCATCAGGATTAACATGTGCCTGTGCTTTTGCCTTGTTTACGCTGGTGGCAAAGTGTTTCTTCCTCCCTCTAATTATAATTCTTCCCTATGATTTCCCTAGTTTCAGGTTTTCAGAACTAGGTTCGTTGGCTTAGATATTGTGAGAGAGAAGCTTTTTAGGGGATCGAGGGTTTCGAAGGGAGTGAGGGGAGAGGGATTTGGTGAGGAGAAGGCAGGTGGGTTCAGGTTGGGAAGCGGGGCCAAGCCTTTCGAGTTTTCAAAATTTTATTTATAGGCGAGGTTTGTTGTGCTGTCATTAATTGTTGCGACAAAAAATGACCTAGAGTTTGTTCCCATTTTAATATTATGTCGCGACCTAGAGAAATAATGTCGCGACAGAAATTTGCAATCAATGGTAAACTAGGGCAATTCTTTGACGCGATAGAGCACGTAATTTAGTGTGCGCCAAGATTTTGATGCCTAATTGATTTATATCCGCGACATATTTTCTACGATGTTCCAATTTATTACTTTTGTTGGCGGCAAACAGAAATTATGTCGTGACAAAGTTTCTTTTAAAATCAAGGAGTTAGAATAACCTTGTCGTAATAAAGAAAACATTAACTATGACAAACTTTACTATGACTTAGATGAGGTTTGATTCAAACTATGTAGTGATAAGAAAACAATGTTTGCTTGACAGGAATTTGACAATGTGCGTGGAGAAAGCTTTGTGGCCAGAGAAAGCTTATTTACAGCCATTGAACTAAAAATTTTCGAAATTGCGTAATTCAGTTTTCAATTAAGCCACATTAAAGCAAAGATTATCTTCACTCATCTGTCCAGAACAAACTTGTGAGTACTCATCACAATCATCAAAGAACCTGGAGTTTCAAGTACTGAAACTGACAAATCTCATTCTTCACTCAATATAATTCATAGGAATAATCAATAGTATTAAGTCGCGAAACCTGATAAAATTTATTTACAATTTTATGAGTCGTAAAATTCATTTACTGAGCTTTAACTATCATTATCAGCAAAGACAAAGTGAGGGGAAAAAATACTTCCTTAGCAATTTTCTGCATCATTTACCGATTTAAGAAAAGTGTGTGCTTCCTATTTGTTGTCATTCATTCAAGCTCTTTGTCACACTGAAAAATCAACAAAAAAACTACAAAATAAATTTCCTATAAAAATTAAAAGCCCAAAACTTCGAAACTGCACCAATTTTAATAAACTGAGAAGATTAACTGAAAGTAAGAATTTTCTTGGTTACTCCAGCACACTTTCGGTTCAATATCTTTAGCTGACATTTATTGCCTTCATTCGACTAAAGTTATATTCCCTCTTCGTCAGAGCTAACTTCATTCATGCTTCCTCCAAGATAGTGCTTTAGTCTCTTACCATTTACTTTAAATTAACTTCAAGATTGACCTATAATTATTCTTGCTCGGGTGTACATGTTACCACTAGTAGCAGGACACTCCATCTGGGGCTTTAATTTCTGAGACATAACCGACTTAGAGAAGTATATAAGAGGACATTTTTTGTTCTGCCACTTCTTTGTCTTATCTTTTGTAGATTATGGCCTCAGCAAGCTTCATTTCTTAACTATTCAGTTCATTCAATTTAGATGTCTTTTTCTTTGGCGACGAAACTCAATGTTTAGTGTCTTGATGGCCCACATAGCTTTCTGTTCAGTTCTAAAGAGGGAGATGTGAGTTTTCCAGTACAATTCTCGCAGGACATTCGATGAGTTTTGTAAAACATTTCTGTTGCCTGATGCATCAATCTAGCTTTATAGACCATTCTTTTCTACTTGTATTCACTTTTTTCTCCAGAATTTTCTTAATTTCCCTATTGGAAATTTTAGTTTGCCCAATTGAATAAGGATGATAAGCCATTTTCATCATGTGTTTGATTCCATACTTATCCATGAGTTTTGCAAAAACTTTATTTTCAAAATAGCTTCCCTCATCACTAATGATTGTTCTGGGTGCTCCAAATCTGCTCAAAATTTTTCTTTGTGTAAACTCGACCATTGTGCTAGCATCATTTATGGGACAAGCTATTGCTTCCACCATTTGGACACATAATCATAACTAGGAAAATGCATGATTTTCCCAAATGATGATAGAAAGGTCCAGTGATATATCCCCCATGTAAAAAATTTGCTACGGAGTTCCTTCCAGGGGCATTTCATTTCTTTTGCTTATGTTATTCATTCTTTGACAATTATCACAATGTTATACCTATTCAAAACAGTCTTTGAATTAAGTAGGCTAATAAAAACCTGATTGGAGAATTTTCTGGGGTTGTTTATCTCCTCTGAGGAAATGTCTCCATATGGTGATGCATGTTGTTTCTCCATAATACCACCTTCCATTCTGTTTAAAACTCTCTAAATGATCAGCATCTTTCTCATCCTTCTAAAAGTAGTAAATTAAAATCCCAAATATAATTTTGCAATAAGTTCTCAATTTTCTTCTTTGATGGTAGTTGAACTCAGGTGGCACAATATCAGAGTTAAGTAATTGACAATATCGGCCTCTGAGTGTTTGGGTGGCCAACAAAAATAATTTTATCATGGGAGAAAATTTTACCATATTTGATCCCTCTTTTTCTTTTCAGTATGCCAATCTAGACAATTGATCAACTATCCCATTGTCACTGCCCTTCTTATAGGCTGATCTCCAAATCAAACTCTTGTGCATTAATACCCATATATATAATCGATCCTTGGTTTAGCCTCCTTCTTTGCCATGGGATATTTCAGTTACATAGCATGATTGGTGTGTATTATAACATAAGAACCCAATATGTAAAGACCTATAATTTTTACAAGAAAACATACCATTCCACCAGCATCTTCTGTTAGCGCGGTAGAATTATCGGAATCAACAATATTTTATACTATTTCTTACATTCTTTGTAGCATTACTCTGCGATCTGATGCTCTGAATTGAACACGGGGATAGTTTTCTTACCGTACAAATAGCTTACGATGAAGTTTAATTTGGTAGATTCTGTTTGAATTTTGGGCCACGATAAAAATAGGGGGTGTAATGGTTGAAAACTTGAAATAAAACAAAAGCAAAAAAATATAAAAGAAGGCTCCTTGAAGTGTCAGGGTACTGGTATTGGGTTGGGTTCTAAGTGTCAATGAGGGGTTCTTAGGCCCTTTTCCTCTCGTTGAGGAGGATGACCTATATTCATCTCCCAAAAATCGGATCTTCATTTGTTTTACAAACAACAGCCTCTTAGGTTCCTTTTTAAGAAAGATAGCATTTTCATGGTCATTAATGGTCTTAAACGGTGAAAACTTATCATAGCTTATCAATATGTAAGCAGCAACTCAGAATCAGGTGGATCTAACAATAAGCATCCCGCTGAACCTAAAGATTATGAAAATGCGAGGTCGACAAAGTATCACGAGGATTTGAACTGGGGTTAGAAGACACATAAATAACTGTTAATACGGAGTTGAAGATGTGAAACCCTCATTAACCTTCTGATGTATGCGTAGTGTGGCCTTCAGGATAAAGGGGTTTTAGCAACTCATCCTCTGAGTTGTCATCCTCAAAGGCTGTTTGGCAAGCGAGAAAATGAGAGAAAGTGAAGGAAAATGGAAAGAAGCGGGAGCTCCTAAAAGCTTGGCACCCAAAAAGCTTTATTAATGAACAAGATATTGTTACAGTGTAGCTTGGGGATTATATAGTGTCCCAGCCATGCAAAATTACAAAAATATATGAATTGGCCACTATTACATAAAGGGCAATTTAGGAAAAACAAGAAAAATAAACAAAAAAAAGTCAACAAGGGTCAAAGGTGGAAAAATTTATGACCCTTGCGAAATTTCATAGGGTTCTGAATTTTGCAACCCTTCACGAAATGCAAGGGTGTTGCCTGCGGCGCGCACCGCTCTTCTTCACTTTACGACGCCGCCGCGCCTGCGAGAGTTCCGGCTTCCCACAGTTCTCCGTGTTAGTTGGTTTCAAAAACTTTTAACATGATTGGACATAAAACTACAAAATTTACGGCGATTGAAGCGTATTGAACAACTGGATCTTAGCAGTGTCAGCCAAGGTTGGTCGATTTTCGCGAAAAATTGCGACTTGTGATAAGCGGGTTGTAAAATACCATTATTTGGGTAGTAATCGCTTTCGATAAATAGTCATAATTCTCTATCTGTGAAGGTTTTGTTAGCATAGTATATGACGCGAATATCTTGCACAATTTTTATCCAATCTGACTCCTGTGTGCGTCACTGGCATCACGCATGTTCAAAATCATTGGTACATTCAGGTGTAATTTATCATATGTTGGCAGAGTTGTCACTAATATAGATTTAATTTCATAAGTATAAGATCTACATGAGTTATCAAAATCCATTTCACATCTTTTCCAGCGATCTACATAATGTTCTAGAGATTTTTTGAGAAATCTATTTATGAATAATCTTATGTAAAAACCCGGTATCCAGGAAGCGCTTCCCTTGTTGCTAAGTGGCGAAGTCTTTAATAGCAACTTTTAGTGCTGTCCATTACCGAAATCTTTCTTCCACCATGAAATGGCATTTTTCATTCAGTTTCTTGTCTTGTTTTAACTGAATCTTGTTTCTAAATTTTCCGGAACAATAAAAGGTAAAGGAGCATTACATGTGAAAGCATCCTTCTAAAAGAAGAAGATTATCATAAGGACATGTAAATGTAGTTTTCTCAGTCCTCACAGGGTATAACAATCTAGTTATAACAACCATAATATCATAAATAGTAATGCAGAGATTTACCTAGCGCTTGTCAGCATTTGGTCAATGAAAAGGAAAGTGAGAGGATAATGATCATTTAAGTATGATATTTAAGTTTTTGCGATCTACACTCTCCATCCTATCAGGTTCTTGCAGGAATCAATTCATCTTTCTCATTTTATGATGCAGTGAATCCTCATGCAGGAATCACATTGGTATACCCTGAGGGCATCTGAGGTTACATGCCATGACTTTGGATTCGACATTTGTTTTTATTTTCTTACTGCGCCTTCTTTTGCCCAAAGATTTATCATTCTGATGTTTATAAGTTTTAGCGACCTCCTCTGGCGGATCTTATGCACTGCATACAAATGAAATACAGTTCACTAAATATTCTATGGGGCGGCTTCTTCTTCCTTATATTTTTAAAATTTCCAATGATTTACACATTCTTGACTCAGTCAATCATTTGAAATGATGTGCAACGCTTTTCTTGTTGCAAAAGCGCCTTAAATATTCAGGCAATTCTTTTATAATCAATCCCTCTGAGCTTGTATTTTCTTGAACAACTTTCTCTTTACGCTCATGATTTTGCATTATTTTCTTAAACGTGCCTCTTTTAAATTAAAATTGGGGTTGGTGAGCTTCAAGAGCTCAAGATATTGGAAATTCTCATTCTCATTCTAATTGAACTCTTAGAAAATTACAATCATTTATCAATACAGGCGGTAGGAAATTTTTGTTTCTACAATCACAATGAAAATTAATGGTCGAGGTTGTTTTCAAACGTGATTAGGATTGAAGTGCACGCGCCATCTCGACCACACGAAAAGAGTCCATTATCCTTCCTTCACATTCGATCAAACTTACTCACGATGCTACTAAGAAAGGTCTTTCTACTCTGCTTGATGGGACTTGTTTAATGTCTTCTATATCAATAACTTCCACAGTCGCTGGGAAAATCTCCCACTTTTTGTTATTTTATCTAGATACACCCTCAAGATGAATTGATATTACATATATGCCTTACACAAGATCTCATGGTTGTGAATGCAAGCTCCCCAAATGATACATTAACCTGAGATGAGGCATCAGGTTAAGGGTTAAGCTCAAGAATCGCATAGTACTTTTACCTTAATAAAATTCTAATTTTGTGAGATTATAGTGAAGGCTGGCAGATCACGCATTTTCTACAGTAAGACTTGGATCTTTGCCACTTTGGGGTTAATGTCTACCCCTTCTTCAATGACACTCTCTTTTGCTCCAATATATCCTTCATGAATTTTGCATAGTGAGGCATTTAAGTCAATGCCTCCGAGAAAGGGATGTTGATCTCTATCTTCTTGAACATGTTCAAGAATCTAGAAAATTGCTTTTCAAGATTCTCCTTCTATAGCTTTTAAGGGAATGGAACTTGAGGATTGTAAGATTTAACCTCTTCCTTTTTCACTAGATTTCCTTTTTCGACTTAACTCTCTTACTTTGCATTTTTATACTTTCTTCGCTAGCAACGGTTTTCGTGGCCATGTTGCTTCATTCTTCCTCCAATTTTACATGTTTCTTTTCCTCGAGTGTCTTTTTCTTTCGCTCTCTCTACACAGTTCTCTGCTTGGTGGCCTTCAGAATCGGATTCTTCCTTGTATTTCGCAGAGGAATGAATCCTTAGGCTAGTCTACATGGCTGAGGCCGGTCTCCCTACTGATCTTGGGTTTTCAGGCGTGTGTGGCACAGGCTCCACAATTGTGTTTTTATCACGAATCACTGTAGCTTGGCAAATACGCTCCTTATGTTTTAGCAGCTTCCCTTATTTTCCCCATGAAAGCAAGCATTTTGATTATAAAGGAATTAGATCTCCTCTTTGCTCTTGATTTTATGTTCTACATCACCGCTTTCTTCACTTATTGTTGACCATTGGAACCACGGCATGATATTGCTGCAAATTCTATCCAGGTCTTTGACCTTGTTGTATCTCTCTGGTAGCAGAATTCTCATGGTTCACGGGTTCTTGTGTGACGAGTGAGCAGCAGAAGTTGAGGGTTGGGCTTAAGGGAGTATAAAGCTCCTGTTGGCATTGAAATTACTATGCACACACCTAACTTGGTAGGGACCCTCATGGTTTTGCTCCCTCTTGACCACTATTTAACTTCTCTTTTTGTCTATTGTCCCATTCAAGTGCAGTGTGCATTCTTCCTTTCATTGTTCTCCCATTTTTCATTAATGCATCCTTTTAGCACAATAAGCGGTCGTTCAATTAAGCTCAATTACAACTCCCTTGAGTCTGTGCTTCCTCCTGAAACCGGATGGAGCCTTATGGTGCATTTGGAAAGGTCTTCAATCAGGCCCACCTCCTCGACATAACTTTCCCTTTGAGCCCCATAGCGGTGGCATCAATTATACCCTTTGAGTCATAATTCATGGAATGGTAGAAAATATCCATTTTGATGGTGAATCTATTCCATGCATAGGGCATCTTTGGAAGTAGTCTCTTGTATCTCTCAGCATTGTGGGAACATGTCTCCCTGTTGAAGACTAATTTCGTCTTGCTAGAAGTCAAAGGTTTGGGAGGGGATATCTGCCCATATAGGCCTCCGACAGCCACGTAGCTCAAAACCAGAGTTGTTGCCTTATCTCTCGATGAAAGAAAGGAAGAGTTGCGATACCATAATCGGCAAGATGCCGGCGTTTAACGACGTATTGGCCATCCTCATGAATCTTGTATGCTCATTAAGCAGGATTCTTTAGGATGACCAATGGCCGGTGTTGTTGTACCATAGTGGTAACCGTTTCAAGGTATTTGGCTTCCATGGCGTTTGTCTCAGGTAGAATATTCATCTTGAATAATAGGCCTTCAAAAGTCTTCCATAGTCATTTTCCTTTGAGGTCTTTACATTTACTTCTTACGGAATGAGTTGCAATCTTTCTCTTTGATTTGTCCTTACTTTTAGTTCATACTTGCACTCTTCCGCCAGTTCACTCATTTTGTTCTCTCAATTTACGTATCCAAAGTTAGATGCATGGTTTTTTGTGCATTTACTATCTTCTGAAATAGAAACACACACAAGATCGAATGAAATATGTGGGAAAGCAGAGCTATGTGATAGTTTGTTTCATAAAATAAATATTTCAATAACAGCTTATTAAACTACTATGGGTTAAAAACTTTTTTTGTTTTTCCTTCCCATCATTGATAAAATAAAGAAAATAATCAAAATGAATGATACCTCTTTAAGTTTGGGAATACCGATCTTTAAAATTAAATCAATCGGTCCCCGACAGCGGCGTTAGCATTAGCGAGATCTCGGAACCGCGGCTACGGTTCGGCCCCAGGGTCTGACAACGGCGCGAACTTGTTGACCGTCCCTCAAACATGGCTACCAGGACTAAACTCGAGTCCACGGCGCGTGATTTTAAAACATTGACCATATAATTTTTCCATAAAATATGTGTTTATCCTTACATAATGCGGATTCATTAAGTATGTTTGATTAATTCAAAATTACACGGTCTATCTAGTATAATAAAGTGGATATTTATAAGCCCGGATATAGTTACGGGGATTGATGATAAATAAGGAAGATTAACTACAACTACTTGAATCTTTACTATTTGAACTCAATGTAAAAATGTGTGGATTCAAGTCAAGTAAATAATAATATAGAATTCTTATAGTATAGATAAGGTGTGAATAAAAATGGACTTGAGAGGTTCAGCGAGTGGACAACAGCGGAAATAGACCAATGAATAATTATTGTCCAATTTCATCATTTGAATCCTTAGCTAAGTCATAGTAGTTGGAAAAAATTTGAATTTGTTAAAGATGTATTGCTGGTATAGTTTTGATTTCTCATATGTACGCCTTTCACTAATTAGAGATTCTATGTTCATTTTATATTCATGGATCTAATCGAGTTACTTTTTAAGACATAATTATCTTTCCCAGATTTGGTTATTTTCCTTTTCAATTGCCACCAAATCTTAGGATGAGAAAATTCTTACCCCCACAGACGGGATATTTCAAACCAGCTGCCATTGCCAGTTAGATCTTTTTAACACGGAATCGAGGAATCATTTTAAATTAGAAGGAGAAACCTCTAAGCAATTAATGATGCCAAATCGACTATCCGCAAACCAGGTAAGTTAGTACAGTCTATCGGAGTAATCTTCGAGTTAACAAACTGCATTGCGACAAAGCTGAATTTTGTTTACTTTAACTGCATTGCGGCAAACCCAGTTTCATCCTTGGCGGGCACAGGAACAAGCGGTAGGCCTTTTTTAAGCTTTGAGAAGCTACTATTTTGGAATTTGTTTTCCCTTTCTTTCACTAGGACTATAGGCCTCTCATTTTTAGGTTTTTGGGGCAGCGGGAGGTGGAGAACACCTCATGGTTTCTCTCTCTAACTGCTCATATTTTTAAGTTTTGCTACATTTTTTTATTTTTCGTAGATCTTATAGTAGTTTTAGAGTAGATTTTTATTTGTATTGAAGAGATTTCGGTGCTGTACATTAGAGATTCAGATTTCATTACTGTTCAGACAATGATTGAAACTAAAATCTGGATTTTTCTCTCACATCTTGTCTCTTGATTTCTTTCTTCATTTTCTTAACATGGTTGATGGTGATGATTAGAGATCTGACCGTAGACGATAAACTCTCTAGTAGTGGGCATTAATTTATTAACATTTAGATTTCTTGATTCTGGAAGTTATTTTGAGCTTGGAGGCGAATTTATATAGCCCCGTATTGTTCATATTATTAGTTGTTTTTATGGAATATTAGTAGCTTATACCCAAAAAGAGATGTATCTTTACTTTCCCAATTTTTCGACAGACCCTTTCCCGAGTGACACGGAGATGAAGATTCACGAGGTAAAACACGACAACTTTAGGGCATGTTAGACTAATAATATGGAACCTACAATAGACTCTATTAGATTACTTTGATGATCACTAATTTACTCATGGTGGCGAGGATAGTAGATGATGTATCATTTAATGTTATAGGTCTCACCTCAAATTGATAAGAATGACATAGATCCGTAGCATGATAAACAAGGTGAGAGAGAACTTTGTGAATCTTGATGGTGAGGGTACCAATTACATTGGAGAAGGCTAAGTTATCATCTATATGAGCAAAAATTAACAATCCTAAGATTTGGGTGTGAAGTGATACTAAAGGAAAAATTTCCAGAATCTTAGAAAGAGGATTATATTATCACAGTAACTATTAGACTCGTATCTCTAAAAGGAACATGGATATCTAATTGGTGAAATGTATGGTGTGGAGAAAATCAAGCTACTACATTGCTCTTGGACAAATCAAGCATTCTTCAAAATGTTAAGCTTTTAAAAGGAAATGCAAATTGTTTTGTAAATAATTATCTCATGTTTGCCTTTGTCTATATAAAGTAAAAACCCTCGAGAATCATAGTTGTAAGAGCCTTACATTTCTCTTTGCATCCATCAACTCACTTTGGATAAATTTGCTGACTAAAATATTTCTTTCGAGGAAGGTTCATGAGATTTAAAAATAAGGGGTTTAGTCATGACACGGCAAGTGCACCAGTCATACAAGCTAGTAAAATGAATGTAAGTCCACGTATCATTCCTGGTCTTTGCAATTAGAATGATAAGCTACCCCAACTACTAAAATTTCATACTATTTGGACTAAGAACACATAGTGAAAGTTTTATCTAAACAACAAGAAATTAAAGATCCTAGACTATTGAATATTATCAAACTAAGATAAAATAAAATTAAATGAATAAAAATAAATTGTAACTAAAATACTGGAATGAATTAGCTTCTTGTGAAAAACGAAAACTATCAGTGGAATACAATGAAACAGTCAATTCCAGCACTAAAGTACATTTCTTTGTTTTGTGTATGGATCTGGTTTTGTCCAAGATTTCCTAATTGTTGGAATTGGATTTCTCCATATTCACCGGTTGGATACCCTTGCTTCTTTCGAAGACGGCATCAAAACCCATTCTGTATTTCAAATCCTCTTGCAAGATTTGGGTATTTTTCTTTCAATACTTCACACCATTCCGATTGGCAGTGACCTTTGCATTTCCTTCTCAAATTTTAGCTGAGTTTCTACCATAATTGGTGGCTCAACCTCCAGGATCTATAGGTTCGTCCCTTTCCCTTCAGTTAGATCACCAACAGGGTTAGGAACTTACTTGCAGATTAAGGTGAACTCTGATTATTTATGTTATTAAATACACCTCCAACTTCAATTCTGACGAATCTTTAGGTTATCAAAATGAACTCTCAGTGCTGAGTTCATCAATGGTAGTCGAGCATACCAGGAAAAGAACCTCGACTCTCGAGAATCTCGATCTCTGTGTCATGGAGGGCATCCTTGCGGAAATCGGAGCAAGATAAATTCCCTTATTTGGTATTCTGTACTACTAGTGAACTTATCAATTCAAAAAACGACACAAAATAAGTAAAGCCAAGACCTAAATTAGTTCTCTCAGTATGCGAGAAGGAAGAAATTTGTAACTAAATGTGAGTAGATCCGGCCAGTTGTGCTGGGTCTTTGCGTGCAATTTAAGAAATGGAACCTGCCGTCATGTAGAGACAACTGTGTAATTGCAATAAAACTACCCAGAAAAGAAATAAGATTTCAGAAATTTGTCTAGATTTCATAAATTTCGATGATAATTAATAAAGAAATAACATAAAAATAAAATCCAGCTCTCTCTTTTGTATATACTTTTTGATTCAGCCTTGAGATTGAATCGAGAGAAAAGAAATAAACTACAAATAAAAATAAAGAAAAGAAATAAAAGTCTACTCTAAACTATACACTTTGAAAGTCTTTACGCACCTTGTACAAGGTAATGAAAGCGAGAAGCACTTTACTATTTTAACGCTTGTCTATTTATGCCTATAAAAGAGTTGGTGAATCCCCAAAGTTTTAGGTGGATTGAAGCCTGAGCTCATTGTCCTATGTCGCGACCTCAATTTGATGTCGCGACCTCAATTTGATGTTGCGACATGGATTTCCTTTGGTTGCTCTTGATACGATCGTGACTTCTTTCTTACATTTGTAGCTTGATTCACGCTTTACGGCGTATGGATAAATGGTCTCGACATCGTTTGTAGTCACGACCTTATTTGCTCAGTGTTTCTCCAGAGTTGATGTCGCGACAAGGTTTCATCTGCGACATCATTGTCTTTTCTCTTCTCGGCTTACGGTTCGCGACCTCAATTTGTAAGTTGCGACCACCTTTCTGTTTGTTGGATGACTTCATGTTGTGACTTTCTTTTCTTAGTCGCGATTGTGTTGGTCTTACGCCTTCACGCGGGTTTTGATTACCTAGCGACCTCACCGGGGTAATATCGCGACCTCTTTTTGCTACCCATTTCTTTTCTTCTGATTTTAACCGCAGTTTCTATGTTGCAACCAATTTGCTCTTCCCATCTTTATTCAGATTTTCCAACCTCGAGGTGATATGGCGACCTCAGCAACGCTCTTTACGTGTGCGTGTAGTCTGATTGCGAAAGAGGTTGCGGCCGCAGTTTCTTGCACTCGCTCTTCTTGGTGCGACCTGTGAAGCCGGTCAGCGACATCATTCCCGATCCTTGATTATTATTCAAATGAGCGCCGCCGGTCTTGGCAAAGGCCGGTTTGGCTTAAGGTTGTGACCTCCTTTGACCTCTCATTTTTGAGTTCTGACCCACGTCTTCACGTGGGGCCCCGATTCTTTTTTGCCAGCGACTCAAGCGCATGCCGAGACCTCCCGATAAACCTTTCATTTTAAAAACTAGTTTCCGGCTTCAGGCACAGCACAAAGACCTCTTGTGGTTTTCGTGGCGGATCCACGCGTCACGCGACGCGGTGATATGCGACCTCGATCATATTCCATTAAGCGTCACGACGCCAGGTGGTGTGGCGGCGCGAAGATCGCCTTCTTTTGAATATTTCCTTTGGTCACCGACCACATTTCCTTTATCGCCAATAACCTCTCGCATTTGTTGCGCGGTATCGGTATAACTCTCTTAAATCATGACTTCGCTTATTAAGGTCTTATTTTCTTTCTCAAGTTGATTTTTTATGATATATTGACTTGGAAATAAATGTTAGCTTGAATACAAACTACAACTCATGGCACAGATTGATTACGACTTCAATTTTGCTTGTAAGTTTGGTCTTTTAAAGTTTCTTTTGAATTTTAAAAATGCTTTGTATTTTCAAAATTAAATTTGATAAAATATCCACCTTTAACCTGAAATCATGGAGTTATCACTATAATATGCTGGAAAATTGATTAAAAATCTATTGGGTTTTTGTGGACTCATCAAAATTCCCCCCAGGCTTAAAATTTTGCTTGTCCAAACAGAAAGAAAAATTGTTGTCCTCAAACGATAAACCAAATTTTGGGGATTTAGGAGTTTACTTTTACTGATCTTGCTTTACCACCTTCTAAATGGAAATAGAGATGTGACATGTTTTAAATTTAGAGTTCGGTCAGAGGCAAAAATGATACACTTCTATCTGGAATTTCTTGATGGGAGCAATATATTTAAACAGGTTTATTCCAACAAGTCTTGTTCTGTGTGTGTGCGAGTCTTCAATGCTTTTCATCTTCTATGTTGAATTTAACAATTCTCTTTTGGGTTTCTTGAATTTGTGGTGAAGTCTCATGAGCTTAATTTTCATATTGATCTCACTAATGCGGGTAAGATTAAGCCTTCAAGATCTGTGGATCTTTCGAAGCATAATGTGGGCTTAGATAATTGGGTAGATATTGGGGAGGAAGAATTTAAGTTTGCAAATCACTTGATTTCCACTTTTCTTGCACTTGTTGCGACTTTCACCGCTTTTCTTCTTTTTCGTATGACCAGTTCTACTCCCATTCTTGCTTTGATTCATCTTTTGAATTCTTTTTATAGGATTTGTTTTCCCATATCACCTTTATTAGACTGATTCACTCTATTTCTGAACTCTTTGCCACCATTTCTAAGGTTAGAATAGTCTGATGTTTATCTTAGGCTTTCTATAAATCTTAAAGGAGCTTTGACTAGCAACTCCTTACCAGGTTGGTGTTGGTGCTAGGTGTTAAACACCCTCCCGACAATTACCAGGAATGGGCTGTCTGAATAAGCGTATTCCCCATATACTAGTGTTTTCACATTTCTTCACTTCTTTACCTCATACCTGTGTTTGTTTGGAAATATTACTGAGCACTGACGCTTTCTTCCTGGTAGACTTTTTCCTATCTTGACTGGATAATTTAGATCTTTCTTTGCGAAGTTCTTAACCTGGAAGGGGTGTGGTTTTTCTGTTATGCATTTATTAGAATAAACTGGCCCGATCAGATGAAGGAGACATAGGACACCGCGCCCTGCTGCCAGTAAAGGCCAGACTTGGAAAGCTCAGGCTGCGAGGATGCCTCATACTTCTTATTGGATTGTTTCACAGCCAAACGCCTCCGATAATGTCAACAAGTTCACAGGACTGCTCTACCACGGACCCTTAATCCCAATTTCCTGAAGGTGAACACTGAATTACCTCTCAGAGTTTAAGCGGGTTGGCTTGACTAAAGTGTATTATTTCTCTTCAGACTGTAACAGTGCTAATCCTGCTGTTATTTTCAACGATCACTTTGTTCACTTCCATTGTAACCCATTTTACATTTTGGAGTCTAAATTGAATTTTAAACATCTGTTGCAACTCACAATTTCTGATTTATGATACAACCCTTATTTTTGCATGATTTTTGACTCTCTTAGGAAAGAATAAAATTTTATTGAATCTTGTGTAGACAGAGAGGCGCTCATTCTTTTTCCTTTAGCAGGAGAATGACACAAACACAAAATTTCTCAGATCGTTATGAACTCAAAACAACTATTCTTAGTCAACAGAATGCATTCAAATATCAAAAATTTCCCCCGATATTGTACAATGCACCGCCAAGCTAAGACTATAACTAAACTAGAGACTCTCATTCTTGGATTTAAACTCATGTATCTTACCTCTAAGGTTTGTAACACGCACTTCTTTGGTTCTCAGGACCTTGGGCTTCGCCTGCCCCAGGTGTTGGTACATTAACAAGGTCGTTCAACAATTTGTTCATTCGTTTTCTTTCAAGACTGGATGATGGGTTCTAAATGCTTATCTTCCAATTCCTTGCGTCCCTCTCTTGATTACAGCGTTTTATACCAGACAATGAATGATTGGTTTGTTTTAGACTCCATTCATTCCACTAGCTACGTGTTTCGGCTTTTGGAACTCTTCTCTTTCTCTCTCATTCTCCTTTTCTCTTACATTTTTCTTTGTTTCTTTTTCCTTTGTTTTCTCATCCTCTTATAGTGATTTTGCGTCTCTTGGGAACTTCAAGGCTCTTTATTCTTTCTTTAAATTTTCGATGAATGAATTAAATAAAGTTCCTTTGATTTTACATTTTATTTTCTTTCAACAAAGATTTTCAGAATTTGGTAGGGAGTACATTCGTTTTCTTACGGTTATTAAATTCCACTGGAATTTAACCCTTTTGAAACTTAAGCGGACTAAACTAATTCGTTTAATGAGACATGGTTTCTATTTACGCATTGAGAGCAGATTTATTTAGAAGTTACGAATGAATGATCTGAAATGGAAGGTGAATAGATTGTATCTTGAAGTGGAATGAACTTGGGCTCAATTTATTTCACGTCATCAAATTTTTAAGCCTTTTTATTGATCATTTTATGTTTAAGGAATCCTATTTTTAATGCTGGAATATCCAAAATGAAAGGTTTAAAAACCTACTTTTATTGAGTTTTGAACTATTCTTGTCACAACATAAAGATTTTTGTTGCGACCTGAAATGTGGTCACGACAGGGAACTTGATGTCATGACTTGCTCTTTTCTTTCCTTTCTTTATTTTGGTCGACGAGTTTCCTTGTTCGGCTTTCTTTTTCTATTTTATTTGTTCCATATTGACATTCTTGGTTGCAACTTTTGGATTAGTGTTGCGACCGAGGTACACCAGGTCTCCTGACGGTCAAATTCACGACCATTTACCATTTATTCAAATCCAATCAGACAACTACCACTCAATTCATCTTCGTATGCTAATATTCAACAAAATCATCCACTATGCATCATATTCAAAATTTAAGCACTAGAATAAAACAAAATTCCCCCAAACTTTCCATCATGCCATATCAGAGACAAAATTTAAATAAAATCAAGAAGATTATACTACCCCTTTTTGTCTCCTATGTCGTTTGAAGTTTGATTTCAGATGCTCTCCCTTTTTCAAATCTTTCATTGTCCTACAAAACTAACAAAAATATTTACCTACTCTTTCATCAATAATGAATCAAATTATACAAAGCTATTAGAAATTTAAACACGAAAAAACTATAACAAGAAAAACTTAAAACAAATTGATGTAGATTGCCTTCCCACGAAGGCGCGCTCAATTTTAATCTTTATTTGGACTTGTTCTTAACTGCCAATTTGTTATTCTTCAAATTTCTCATTTAGAGCTAAGAGTCATTCTTCGATTGCTTTCTCCCAAGGTAGTACTTTAATCTCACGACCATTAACTTTGAATTCCTCATGATTCTTTCTTGAGTTCTAAGTGTCCTTTGCCTAAATGTTGTGGCCTGCCCGCTTTGGCGCCATAGTCACTCCATTTTGGATTTAAGCTTTCTGGAAGAGTCCCCGATGCAGGTTGAATAACGGGACGTCTCACTGCCTTGAATTCCCTCCTCAAATTCGTTGATCATGTCATTTTGTTTTATCTTTGTAGATTACGCTTATCATGGAAGCAATTCCTCAGCTCTTTAATTCATTTAGCTAGGGATAGCCCTCTTTCTTTTTTAACGTAGCAGAAATCAAAATTTAGCTTCTTGATGGCCACATAGCTTTATATTCTAGCTCGAGGTAGGTGACAAGGTTTTTTCAAGGGAATATGAAGCACAGCTGTGGGGATATTCAATGGGAGTTTAAACGATCCTGTACTTACGAGGAGTGCATCATCCAAGCTTCAGGGGCAATCTGCCCATCTTGGAACTACAGGTATTTTCAAGAATTTTCTTTATCTCCTTGTTGAAACCCGACTTGCCCATTTGTTTGAGGTGATATACCCAGCTCGCGTGTGTTTGATACCATATCTTGCCCATGAGTTTGTCAAACACCTTGTTGCAAAATGGCTCCCTCCATCAGATATGGTTCTGAGTCATCCCCCAAATCTGGTAGAATATTTCTTTATAAAATCCACCCAGCGTATTGACATCATTCTGCAGGACAAAGGCCCAGCACCTCAACCCATTTGATAATCCATAGCTAGAGTATGTATATATTTCCAAATGGAAGAATTGAAAAAGGCCCCGCCAAAATCCATTCCCCAGCCCACATCAAACAATTGCACCACCGGGATACCTTACCGGGGCATTTCATGCGCGCAGTGATGTATTTCCCATCCTTTAGTGATCACATAACTTCACCGGTCAAAGCGGTCCTTGGCAAAATAGTAGGCCCGGCCGATCGGTGGAATTTTGTGGATTACATTTTATCTCTACATAAAATGTCCTCCATATGATGCATGACATTCTTATAAATCTTCACCCTGCTCTCACCTTACGGTACATCGCCTTATAATCGGATGATCTCTTTTGGCATTGTGATAAAGTCGGGGATGCGTTTTCTTTGTGGTCATGTAGCTTTTTTTCTATAAATGGCCCCAGATGCGGGTGGCATAATTCACAAGATAAAGTTCTAATATCGACGTACAAGGTAATTAAGGTAGCAAGCGAATAACTTCTCATGAAAATTTTCGCTATTTTCTTCGCCTGACTGACATTTGCCTGTTATGACCTGTGATTCCTCTTATCTGATGGTTTCTCACTCACCCGACAAAGTGATCATTATCCATTGTCACGGCTTTGTCTTTTATTTCTAAATCAAATTCACACCTGGCAACAATACCACACAGTCAGTCTTGGCTTTGCTTCTTTCTTTCCATCGAATATATTCCACGTGGTCAGTACCCCGAATAGTCTGAAATATTGAGCCTTTGCCATTACGGGTTTATCCGCTTATTCCTTGTCGCTTCAATAACTCAATTGTTACATTGGGATGACTTTTTACTACTAATCACATTTATATGCTTATTTTTTAGTAGTTTGAGGTCAAATGCCTCATAATTCATAAAAATTCGATTCAAACACGATGATTCAGAGCTGGTCGACCATGACAATGATCAAAGCTGTGAAGGAGGGAAATTTGGAGCATATATCTGAAACCAACGAGAGAATTTTGCGGGTTCACGAGTCACGGGTTGCCAATTTTAGCGACACTGCGAACCTTTTGCTCACACTGACTACGCCTTGTGTCTCAGTACGCGCGTACTTGGTGGTGGTTTAATACAAGTTTGCCTGTATGTAATTTGATTCTTTAGCACACTTTTGTAATTTCCTTTTAGAACCATACTATAACCCCTCAACCATGCTTATGACAAATGGAAATCAACTTTTGGCGTCTGTTCTCAGTGTCGAAATTAGGCGTGAATAACCTTTCCACTCCTATTGATTGGTGATTTTCTCTTACTTATCCCTTCACTTTCTGCACTTTCTTGGTTACCAGCACATGATGATGACAAATCAGGATGTGGCTTCCAATACCCCGGTCTTGAAGGGAAGGCCAACTGAATGTTGTTTAGGCTTAGTGCATGTTCTCATGCTCTTATTTGTCATGTTTTAAGACATTGTGCTGTTTCTCACCATGAGGTTAAAATATCTTAAGCATGCTCTCTTTAATGTGTATTTGTATGCCAGCTTTTGGGTTGAGTGGATACTTTCACTAGATCCTTTGAGCTGCAGGTCAGTTCTCTATTGATTTATCAGTGGGGTGAATGTGGATAGCGTTTTCTTACTAGGGACATTTTTAATGAAATGCCATGCTCAAAGGAAGCTCTTAAGGTTTTAGATTTTAGAAGCCCAATAATCGAGTTAAAAATGACTATATGTCATGCTCCCAAGCGTGAGATAAAAACCAATTACATGTTGGATAGCACAGAACTAAGCCACGTTGGCTGAGACTTGGGATTTCTCTCTAACTTTTCACTTTAGTTATTTTAAGTTTTAACCATTCCTACACTCTTTCCACAAATCCCTTTGAGATCGAAGGCACCATTTCAATGCAACATAACTCTTCTCTCTCCACGAAGAAACCAAATCTTTGTGTTAAACTACCAGACCACCTCTGGGTGGCACACTCTACGTCAGGTGAAAGTAGGAATCTAGATTGCAAGTGCATTGATTAGGAACACCTACTAAGGCAGAAACGAATCGGATGTAATTGGTATGATTAGTAATGTATAATAACATGGGACCACAAAATGTATGGCCCTAAAATTTTCTCATGCAAATACTATTGCAACATCTCTTTCCAGTAGTGAGTAATTTTTCTGACTTCATTGAGTTTCTTTTGGCATAGTATATGGCTGAACACTTTTTCATGCTACGTCCCAATCACGGCTCCATTGCACGATCATTTGCATCACACGCGTTTCAATTATACCATTCAATATTTGGTTTGCCATGATTGGAGCTTCAACAATACGGATTGGTTTCTTCAAAAGCATTATAAGCGGGTTCATGAAATAGAACTTAGTATCCTTTTACAATAATGCATAGTGGTCTAGCAATTTTTGAAATCACGAGTAAATCTTTCTATAAATCGACGCCATAGAAACTTCTAATTCCCTTAATTTGTAGTGGATGACATTAAATCTCTTATAATTGAAACTTTTGGCAGTACCTACAGCCCTCTTTGCAAATCATGTACTAAGTGATTCCTTGTAACCATGAAATGACATTTCCCAATTGAGCTAGATTCTTGTCATGCACCTTTGAATTATTGTCACAAGTTGTGCGAGCCCTTTGTTCAAAACTGGATCCATACATTTGTAAAATCATCCATGAAGATTTCCACATAACTTCTTAGTCCAAATCCGAGAAAAAATGGGCATATCTTTGGAAGGGTACGAAGGGCATTACGAAACCAATGGCATTCTCTTGAAAGCTAAAAGTACCAAATGAGGCATGTAAAAGTGGTTTTTCTCTCTCTTGATCACACTCAAGGAATTACAGCCACTTAATTTAGTTATATCAAAGGTAATATCACCATCAAGAAAAACAAAATAAAAATTATCTGCCCGATCTCCGTCCCCGGTCGTGAAGAGGGGAAAATGATCCTTTCTTGTTACGATGTGGATTTACATTAGTCAGCCATCTCATCTATCCTGCAGTTCTTGTGGAATGTCCGGATTCATTTCTTTCATTTAAATCAATTGAATCCACCTTTCATAGGAACACATACTAAACCTTTGACTATCACGATATAACATAAGGCATTGTGAATTTTGAACTTCTTTTGACACTTCTTTTATCTTCAGGTTGCGATACTCTTCGATCATCGATAGAAGTTTGGCATTATCATTCAGCATATTTTGTGCATACACCGATGAAGGATTGATACCCTTCAGATCTCAATTGACGAGCAGCCAGCCTGCGTATTTTCTCGAATTTCCGGCGTAACCGCATTCTTGACACCAGTCAATGTGGCGATACCTGATGATTAGTTTTCTTTTACGGTTTAGAACCATATTTAAAATATTTGGGCAATTCTTTAATATTAACATACGCACTAGTTTCTGCTCCTTGGAGTTTTTGTTTACATTGCATACTGTCTTGATTGTTTTCATTTATACTTGAAATTTGCTTTGCCCTTATTAAACAAATTTGAAGGCGGTATTTCACAATCAGGACTCTCAAGATCTTGAAGATTCATCTCATTCTGCAAATGATAGAATGTTGAAGAATACATTCAACATTGAGAAGACTATTGTTTTCATACCATACAACTTTCTCGCATCTACATCAGATGTTCTAACTCCTATTAAGATTAAAGTGTACCGCCATTCCCACTCCTTACTTTCGCTTCAATTTTCCCGCACATCTATCAAGGTAACTCAATTAAGCAGAAAGGTCTTCCTAGCAAAGCAAGGAAACTGGTATCTTCCTCCATCTTCATGATAACAAAATCTACTGAAGCATGAATCTCCCAACCTTGACAAGTACATATCTTTAAGAACACTCCTTCTCGTCAGGCTATCGATCCACACCATTTGCAATGTAATTGCTGTTGGGGTAAGTTCCCCCAAACTAAGTCTTTGCACAACTGATAGAGGCATCAAATTTATACTAGCACCAGAATCACATAAAGCCTTCTTGAATTCATATTTCCTTATGGAGCAGGGAATGGTGAAACTGCCAGGGTCCTTCATTTTGGCTGAGCTACGATAATCAGATTGGTGCAGAGTCAGTTCATTATTCCCTCCACAGCTATCTTCCTTTTCTTGTTCAGTATCTCCTTCATAAATTTTTCATAAATAGGCATTTGGTTGATTACCTCGCAATGGGATATTGATTTATTTTCTGAAAATGTCTAAGAATCTAGAAAACTCGCTTCTTCCTTTTTGCCTTCAAGTCTGTGGAAATGGCACTCAGAAAAAGTATGTTGGTACTCCTTCCTTTGTTTCGCCATTACTTACTTCAAGTTGTCTACCAGGTGCTCTTCTCCTTCCCTTTCTAGTCTTACGGTCTCGCCTCTTCTTTCCTTTCCTTCGTTGCTCACTTCTTTTCCCACTTTAACCAATTGCCAATGCAGCCTGATTCTTCTTTCGAAAGTGTCACTACAGGGAATGTACCCTTGCTCGATTTCAGTATATTCAAGGCCAATCATCTACTTGTGTCTCCAAGTTTTTCAACGAGGCAATTTGTATTTTTGAAACACTTGAGTGTCAGACTTGAAAGCTTCCGTCACGCTGCTCACAGAAGTGTAATAGCCTCGTCATTCCCATAACTTAAACATTTGTTCTTCTAATGGTTGAGTCCTCCTTTGACCCTGATAGTCATTCTTGCCTTCACCCCCTTGATGCTCCTGCTAGAACCTCGTGGCCGCCGATATCCCCGGCTGAGGATTCTCGCTTCCATGCCTCGGGGGGCCTGTAATGCCCCTCCACCATATGAGAAATTTCATGGTTCCTCGGGTTGTCGACCGGTAGTCGTGTGGGTAGGTTAGATTGGGCTTGAAATGGTAATTTCTTGGTTCATTCACGTACTTACCTCCTCACACTACATAAGAATCTCTTCTGGTACTTCCAACACTTCTTCCTCATCTGCCTTCCACTTCTCCTATTTCACGAAGCACATTTTTCTTTCTTTGTTTGGTCTATCCTATGCATGATGGTATCTAACTTTTGCTTCCATGGTCATTTTACTCTACCCCATGACCCATTTTCTCTCTGCTTATTACCCCTGAAAACTCAGGGATGGAGCTTTCATATTGCATTCGCCAAGTCTTCTATCATATCTCTAAAATTCTTCAAAGACTTTTCTTCCCGAATGCTCCACAAAGATGAAGCATCGTATACGCCCTTTAGCATCATTTAAGGCATGATACTATATCCATCCGGGCTTTTAAATCAATTCCATGCATGTGGCATCTCTTCAAAGAACCAATCTCTCCTGAAGCTATATATAAAGCTTATCTTCCTCATTGAACACTATTATCTCTTCTTCTCTCTAAGGCGCAGACGGAAAGAACTCGCCTAAGTATGCTTCCTACTAACTCTTTCCTAAGTACTCAACTCAACCATAGGTAATGATTCATACCATGTATTCTTGTATCTCTAAGGAGAACGGGAAGAGATTAGGGCTTTATCACCTCTCGGTCTCACACCATTCAAATTCTTCATCAGGATTATTATCCCAGAAATCTACCCAGTGCTCGTTTCAGTCTTCTGTAAGACTCATGAACTGATGTCACTGCACCATTATTATCAAGGATGGCTTTAGTTCGAAATTACTGTATCCACAAGAGTCGCTTGATCAAGGTATCATTTTCCGAATGATGTTTCCGTAATCCTCCATTATGTTAGTAATAGAGGCCTTCGTCGCCCTCTCGCTCTTCGTCGTCATGTCTCTCATCTACCATAGCCGCGTTTTCACTCTTTAGTCTTTTCTTAAGCCTGAGTGTTCTTTACAATCTGGTTCGCTGAAACAACCGCTTCGTAATCCCGTTTCCTATGGCATTAAAGGATTTCCTAAATCAAAACACACTCGCATTAATGTGGATTAGTCAAACAAAACAAAATATTTTCAACATGGCTTATAAAGATCATGAATATGTAGCCATCGTTTAAAAAGCTATTTTTTTATTTTCTTTATAAAATGTCCAAATTAGCATTTCCTTTCGCCGTATCGATCTTTTAATTTTCTTTCAATCCCCGACAACGGCGCCATAAAAACTTGTTTGCCTTTATCTATATAGACTAAAAACCCCTCAAAATCACATAGTTGTAAGAGCCTTACATTTCTCTTGCATCCATGTCACTTTGGATAAATTTGCTTGTTAAAATATTTCTTTCAGAAGGTTCATGATTTTAAAAATAAGGGTTTAGTCTATGACCTTTGCAAGTGCACAGGTCATACAAGTAGTAAGAGAAATGCGAATGTAAGTCGGGTATCATTCCGCAGTTGACAACAAATTAAAGATCAACTACACGAACTAATAAAATTTCATACTATTTGGACTAAGAACACATAGTGAAAGTTTTATCTAAACAACAAAAAATTAAAGATCCTAGACTATTGAATATTATCAAACTAAGATAAAATAAAAGTAAATGAATAAAACTAAATTGTAACTAAAATCTTTGAATTTGAATTAGCTTCTGTGAAACGAAAACTATCGTGGAATACAATGACGGTCGATTCCGACACTAAAAGTACATTTCTGTTTGTGTATGGATATGGTTTTGTCCAAAATTTCCTAATTGTTGGAATTGGATTTCTCCATATTCACTGGTTGGATACCCTTGCTTCTTTCGAAGACAAGATCAAACCAGCTACCTGTATTCCAAATCCTCTTGCAAGATCTGGGTATTTTTTCTTTCTCAATACTTCACACCCATTTCCAGTTGACAGCGGAACTTTTGCATTTTCTTCTCAGGATTTTCGCAAAGTTTCTACCACTTAATTGGTGGCTCCACCTCCAGATCTATGGGTTCGTCCCTTTCCCTTGATTAGATCTTAGCTATCACGGGGTTAGGAACTTACTTTTAGATTAAGATGAACTCTCTGATTATTTATATTGTTAAATACACCCCTCCAACTTCAATTACGAGCGAATGGGGGATTTATCAAAATGAACTCTCGAGCTCGGCCGGTTCATCAACGGTAGTCGAGCATACCCAGAAAAGAATTTTCTCAGCTCTCAGAAATATCCATCCTTGTCCACCTTGACGGCATCACGGAAATCGAGCAAGATAAATTCCCTCGGCCCGGTATTTCGGTACTACTATTGGGAACTTATCAATTCAAAAACGACACCAAATAAGTAAAATCGAACCCAAATTAGTTCTTCATATTTGTGCAGGAAAGACTGTAACTAAATGTAAATCAAATCCAGCATAGTTGCGCTCCGATTACGGCATTGCGAATTAAGAAATGGAGCACCGATCACGTACAACCACTGTAATTGTAATAAAACTGAGAAGAAATGAATTCCATAAATTTGTCTAGATTTCATAAATTTTCAGGCAGCAATTTTAACAAGGAAATAACATAAATAAAAATCCAGCTCTACTCGTCTCTGCATAGTTCGCAGATTCAAATCCAGAAAAGAAAAAAAATAAAAATAAAAAAAATGAAAATCTACTCTAAATATACCTTGAAGTCTCCTTTCCGCTCATGCGGGTAGTGAGAAGACGGAGCTTACTTCTTATTTAACCTTTGCCTATTTATCTTTGTCAAAAAAGTTGGGCTGAATCGAAAAAGTTCCGGTGGAATTCCCCAGAAAGCCCGACTCAACGTCCTATGTGTGACCTCAATTTGATGTCGCGACATGGATTTCCTTTGGTTGCTCTTGTTCAATCGTGACTTCTTTCTTCTGTTGCAACCAGATTCCTTGTTGTTGTATGGATAAATGGTCGCGACATCGTTTGTAGTCACGACCTTATTTGCTCAGTGTTTCTCCAGAGTTGATGTCGCGATAAAGGTTTCATGTCGCGACATCATTGTCTTTCTCTTCTCCTGGCTTCTGAGTTGCGACCTCAATTTATAAGTTGCGACCACCTTTCTGTTTGTAGGATGACTTCATGTTGTGACTTTCTTTTTCTGATGCGGTGTGTTGGTCATGCCCCTTCCGCGGGGTTTCAATTTTATATCGCGACCTCAAGGTAATGTCGTGACCTCTTTTCTTTGCCCATTTCTTTTCTTACAGTTTTGCAACCTCGGTTTCTATATTGCAACATTTTCCTCAACTACATCTTTATTCTAGGTTGCGACCTCAAGGTGATGTCGCGACCTCATGTTGCTCTTTTTCTGGTTGCGTGTAGCCTCAATTGCTCAAAAGTAGTTGCGACCTTGATTTCTTTTGCTCAGCTTTTCTTCAGGTCGCGACATCGTTTATGATCCTTGATTAGTAAATGGTCGCAACTTCAGTTCTTGGCAAGGGCTTCGGTTTGGCTTCAGGTTGCGACCTCCTTTCAACCTCTATTTTTGGTTGCAACTTCAATCTTCTGATGAGACCCCGGTTCAGCACATGTAGCGACCTCAGCGTATGTTGCGACCTCAAATGGAGCCTTTCATTTAAAAACTAGTTGCAACTTCATTCACTTGCAAAGACCTCTCTTGTGGTTTCATTGATGGATCCACGTCGCGACATCAGAGTGATGTCGCGGCCTCAGTTATATTCCATTGGCGTCGCGACATCCAGTGGTGTCAGCGACGCGAAGGCTTCTTCTTTGAATATTTCCTTTAGTCTCGACCACATTTCCTTTGTTGCAACCTCTTTCATTTGTTGCCTTGGTCATCCTGGTCGCAACCTCTTTCTTCAAATCACGACTTCACTTGTTAAGGTCTTCTATTTCTTTCTCAAAGTTGATTTTTGTGATGTCGTGACTTGGAAATAGGCGACAAGCTGGGCTTCTGTCGCGACTCCGATTTCGGTGCGACTTCAATTTTAACTGCGGGCTGGTGCTTTTCTGGTTTCTTGAGATTTTGGCGTGCCAGCGTATTTTCTGCAAATTAAAATTTAGTAAAATATCCACCTTCGCATACAAATCACTTGATTATCTTGTAATATGCTCGAGAAAAATGGTTAAAAATCTAATGAGTTTTGGACTCATCACCCCCATCCCTAGTGCCCTTTCTTATTACCTTTTAGAAATTAAGTAGTTGTTTATTTGGTAGATTTTAGGATTAGTTTCATCAGTTTTTATTTCAATTAAATTGATTTTATTTCATATCCTATTTGGTCGCCTAAATAGTGAAGAGCCCTTGTAATCGGGGCGATCAAATTCCAATTAGAGAAAACCTCCAATCCTCGTGGGTACGATATCCGAACTTTTATAGTACACCTTATTACTTGCATGACCCCCGCACTTGCGGAAAGGGGATGAGTGTCGGTAATACTTTTTATTTCAGTTTTTAAGTACGCTTGCTTTTGTTTCAAATTAAATTTTGAGTATTTACCACATTCACTCCCTTAGCCATATTTTCATATATAATACATATTTTGGTCCTAGCATGTTTTTGGTGCCGTTGTCGAGGACATTAGTTAGTCTTTGGTAGCCGTGTTGGAAAATTGGTCAACAAGTTTTTGGTACCGTTGCCGAGGACTTTAGTTAGTCTTTGGTAGCCGTGTCGGAAAGTTGGTCAACAAGTTTTTGGCACTGTTGTCGGGGCCTTTACTTAGTCTTTGGTAGCTGTGTAGGAAAAATTTGGTCAACAATTATCCCAGAAGATTAACTAATTTTCCATAGAAGAAGAGAGAAGATGTTGACCAAATCTCAGACACGGCTACCAAGGACTAAACTAAAGTCCCCGACAACGGTGCCTAAAACTTGTTGACCAAATCTTAGACATGGCTACAAAGGACTAAACTAAAGTCCCAGCAGCAGCGCCAAAAACTTGTTGACCATATGATTTTTCCTTAAAATTTGTGTTTATCCTTTTTGTAAATTGGATTCATTAAAATTTGTGTTTGGTCTAAATTACTGCAAGTGCACAGGTCATACAAGTAATAAAAGTGGGTGTTTATGAGTCCAGATATCGTTCCCACGAGGATTGATGATAAACAAGAAGGTTAACTACCCCAACAATTTAAGATCTTTACTATTTGAACTCCAATGTAAAAATGATGAGTTAAAACTAAAGTGAAGAATAATAAAAGAATTCTAATAGTATAGATAAAGAATTGAATAAAAATGGACTTGAGATTTCACTAAGTAAGACAACACTGGAAATAAACCAATGAATAATTGTCAATTCCTGCATCATTTTGAATTATACCTAAGCCATAAGTTGGAAAGTTGAATTTGTCAAAGATACATTGTGGGATAGTTTGGATTTCTCCCTTAACCATACCTTTCACTAATTAGAGTTTCATGTTCATTTCTGACTCATAGATCTAATCAGTTACTTGTAAGATATAATATTCTTTCTAAGATTTGGGTATTTTTCCTTTTCAGTACTTCACACCCAAATCTTAGGACTGAAGAATTCTTGCGTCCATAGACAAGATATTGCAAGCCTTCTCCAATTTAGATTGCACCTTATCCTTCAATACTGATGAAATTCTCCCTCTCCTTGATTAGATCTTTTCTTAACATTAGGGATGGGAGTCTTTTCATCAAAGAGGAGAAACCTCTAAGCGATTAAGCGATACTTCATCCAAACTATCCTCAAACCATGAGTAAGTTAATGATGTCCCGAATAATCTTTCGAGAGTTCGTAGGATTCCAGTATTATTGTATACCCGTAAAACGCTCATACCACTTAGGATTCTTCATCTATAGGTCACTTAGAGGGCCTCTTGGAAATCAGAGCAAGATACAATACTTTGTTTGGGTACACGGTAAAGTTAAAAAATAATACCAATAAAATAAATTGAAGAATTATAACTAAGGCGTTCTTCAGCTGTGCGAGAAAAATATAACAATCATCATCGCATTAATTCCCGATGGAAGCTGACCTTTCAAAAGCGGTTCACTCATATCAATGACTAACTAATCGGGAAAATTCACTTTGAGAGTATGTAAAACAAATTGGAAATAAATGAACTCAATTTTCAAACTCCATTTATTAACCGGTAATGAAGAGAAAATTTCCATGAGGAAATTTTAGCTCGTACACATCAGTTCATGACGCAACTCTAGAAAATCAAAAGAAAACTTACAAAAAACTACGCTCAAACTAAATCTACTAAAAGGAAATAAAAGATAAAAATTAAAGAAAAATAATATACAAAGAGTCTTATTTACACAGTCTTGGAATTCGAGCTACGCCTGATGCCACTGAATGCTTATATAGACTTTCCAATGTTGGGCCGCACTTCAAAACTGTGTTGTGGATCCCCAAATATTCTGTGACATAAAAAATTATCTCGAGATAGAGCTTTTAGTCTTTGCCATTTATTACATCGTAACATCACCCAGTTTTATTTGCGATTGGTTATACGAGGCTTTTTATTGGATTACGTAGTGGCGATTTTAGCAATGTCCGCGACATAGTTTGATCTGACAATCTTACGTTCTTGTCATGACAAGGATGTCTTGTGTCACGACATAGAATTTGTTGCAACCAGCTTTCATGCTTTTACGCTGCAAAAACTACTCACGACAAGCATTTTCACGCTTTAGCGCTTATGCTTACCGCCGTGGCGTTCTTTACATTATTCTTACGCGTGACTTTGTCCGCGACAAAGAGTTTTCTTATGTCGCAAGACATAACTTCTTTGGTTACTCAACAATCTCTATCTCGACAAAGTTTTCTTTTGTTGCGATAGACTTTTCTTCTCTAGTCCTTGTCGTTGGCTATGCTATTTGTTGCGACATAGAAATCTTTGTTACGATAGACTTGACTTGGCTCATCTCAGTTCTCTTTCAATTTTTTCCGCGACCAATCTTCTGTCATGACAAAATTCTATCCATCTGTGACTTTTTATTTATCCACGATAGAAAACTTCTTTATCGCGATAAATTTTACGCGATTCTTCATTATGTCTAACATGAATTTCACAGCCAAATCCGATCCTCTTGTATTGCTCTTCAACTTCTTGTCGTGACAGAGAGTTCCTTGTCACGATAGAGTTCACCTCAATCTCATGTTTTGTTTGTCGCGACTGAAATAATCTTTGTCGCACAAAGTCCTGTTGCTCTTTATTGTGAACTCTGAATGTTATGTCAATGAGTTTTCTTTGTCATAGCGAGTCTTCCCTTAAAATTTGGCCCGTGTTGAAAACTTTGTTTGCAACATAAAAACACTTATCGCGGTGACTTGTGTTTTATACCCTTCCATTTTAAATCATGAAAGAATTCATGGTGAGAAATCTTGGGCATGTTGCGACAGAGTAAGAATTGTCGCGACAAAGTTCCACTACCATTTTACTTGCTCAATGTGGCGACAGAGTAAAAAGGGTCGCGATAGTCTTCTTCACACTCTTCTTCTGCAATGTCGTGACTGAAAAAATCTTTTTCGCGACAAAGTTCTTCTTCCTCCTTGAATTCTACCTAGGCTTTGTTGCGACAAACTACTGCTAGCTGCGCATAGCCCTTCTGGTCTCCTTGAAATTCCGTCGTGACAGAGAATCCTGTATTTGCCACTTTTTTTCTTCTTTTCCTATTGGAATCATCTCTTTTTCAATGAAAACCTGTAAAACACAAATTTGGTGAATATTCCATAATTTAGCATCAAAAATATATCTCAACTGCTAAAAATATGCCAAAAAATTGATTAAAAATAAATGAGTTTATGACTCATCAGAAGACCATCACACACTCATAGATCAGGGTTGAATAATTGAATTGTTTACACTACTTGTAAACATGTTTGGAAGCCTAATTGAAAATCTTCCTGATTCTAGATTGGAAACATGTTTAGAAATAATTTTACAACTAACTTATGTTCCCTGTCAAATTGTGGATTCAATAGAAAAATGTCATAAAAATAAAAGCTAAATTGTTTGAGGACAAACAAAATTTCCTTTTCTTTTCTTGGGGAAAAGCAAAACTTTAAGTTTGGGGGAATTTGATGAGTCCCAAACTCATATTTTTAATCCATTTTTCTAGCATGTTTCTAGATGTTTAGGAGCAATTTTAATACTGAATTATGGAATATTCACCAACTTTGTGTTTTGTGGGACTGAATGAAAAAATAGACAGTATAATGAAAGAGTAGAAAAAGTGGCTAGGAAAAATTTTCTTCAGTGACCAGAGAGAAATTTTGTGTCGTGCGGGATCTCCCGATAGAGCCTTGAGAAGCTATGTCGCAACAAGAATCGCTATGTCACAACAAAGGTCAAGCTGAACGCAAGCCAAAAACGAAGATTGCCGCAACATCTCACAACTCTGTCGCGACATAGTATGAGAGAGATTGACTAAGAAATGTTGCGATAAAGAAGTGAGTGTTCAGACATAAAGGAAATCATAAGACAAAACTTTGTCACGACAAAAGACAACTCTGTCGTCACATTGATCAAGGCAAATGGTAGTAGAACCTTGTCACGACATTTTTCAATTTTGTCCCGACATAAAGAACTGAAGATAGCATAAAAGCTCTGTTGCAATAAAAGACAACTTTGTTGCGACATAAAATTCAAAGTCAACAATGGAAGGCAAGACAACTTTGTCGCGACAGAGAATTCTTATGTCGGGACAAACATAACATAAGGTTGAAGTGAAGTATGTTGCGACAAAGAAATCTATTGTCGCGATAAAAGATGAGAAGAATTGCAAGATGAATGTTGTGAATAAGAAAAGTATCTCGCAACACAATGAAGAACGGATGGCAGAGATCTCTATCGTGACAATGATCAGACAGTGGCAATAGAGTTTTGTCTCAATAATCAAATTTTTGTCGCGACAATAAACATTGCAGAGTAAGAAATTTATGTCGTGGAAAAATAAAACTATGTCGCGATAGAAAATATAAGAGAAATGAAACTAGACAAGACAAGTTTATCGCAACTAGGATTTCAATGTTACAACAAACAGTCTAGTCAACGACAAAGATCAAAGAAGAAAATATGTCTCGACAGACTCTGCAGTGCAAGAAAACAAGATTATGTCACAACAAAGAAAAAGTATGTCGCGACATAATAGACCCGCGATGGGCAGAGACTAAGTAGGGACAAAATAATTATTATCCGCGATAGAGATTGAGAAGAACCACAAAAGTATGTCGCAACATAGCAAAGAATGTTGCAACACAATTGCAACAGTGTGTTTTATGTTGAGACATTTCAAACTTATGTCGCAACATAGAGCAAGGTTGAAAGACAAGAAGTTTTGTCATGACAGAATTCAGAAGTAGCAGAAAATGACAAGTTGTGTTGCAATAAAGTTTTTATGTCACGACACGAGACACTCATGTCACGATAAAGACTAGACAACTTTAGTATTACTATGTCGTGACATTGCCAAATTATGTTGCGACAGAATTCAAGAAGAAAGCATGAAAATATGTTGTGATATAAACTACAGGCCATGACAAGAGCTGGGGGACAAAGATGAGAACTATGTCGTGACATAACTTTCTATGTCACGACAAAGTAGTCGATTGGGCCACAATTTTTGTGGATCCATAATTTCAACCTAGAATTGTGGTCTATCATTTGAAAATCTATAAATAAAGGCATCTGGAACGCGTGCGCGTCTTTTTCCAAACCGAACTTCTAGGTGAAATGGAACTCGCTTTATATATATATATATATACCATAACTCTTTCTGCTGCTGTATATATATATATATTAATTTTCTTTTCTTTTCTTTCATTTAGTTTTTAGTGTAGCATTTTGGTTAGTTTTTGTTGGAATTGAGTAGTGATTTGGTGCGAAGTTTTGAGCTAGTTTTCTCTATAAAATTATGTTTTTCATTACTGTTTGAAATAACGAATTTGGAAATTTTATGGAGTTCATCTATTTCAGTTCGTTTGCAATTTAAGTGAATTTACGATCCGGTTAGTGTGTTCTTTGTAATCAGTTTAGAAAGCGGCTGCATCACGGGATTGAATCGATGGCTCAACTTGAAGAGATGTCATAGTTCGAAATGCGAGATTTATTTAAAGTGGTATTGATTTTGTAGTTACTGTTCATAATGTTAGTAACTTGTACCCGAAAATAGCGCATCTTTGCTTTGATTTCCAAGAAGCCCTCTGAGTGACACAGAGATGGAAATTCTTGAGAGTATGGAGTAGTTACTTAGGGGTATATTAGACTAATATTATGGAACTAATGAACTTTGAAAGACTACTTCGATAAATCACTAATTTACTCATGGTGTGAGGATTAGTCGGATGATATATCAATTTCGTTGATTAAAGGTTTTTCCCCTGTCTAATGAAAGGACCTTGATCCCATGTTAGTTGAGATCCAATCAAGGAGATAGAGAATTTTGTCAGATTCGATTGATGAGATGCCAATTAAATTGGGGAAGGGTTGTATTATCTTATTTTATAAGAGCGACTGGTCTTCGATCCTAGAAAATGGTGTGAAGTCTACGAGAAGGAAAAATACCCGAATCTAGAAAGAGGATTATATTCTACAAGTAGCGATTAGACTCATGCGTCAGAAAGGAACATGAATCTCTAATTAGTGAAATGTATGGTGTTGAATCCAATCTATATACTACCTTGCATATTGCTTTGCAGTTCAATTTCAAACTCATGGCCCGAACTAATGTTATAAAATGATGCATAAACTAATAATTATACATTTAAACTTAATCCCGGTGTTACTTACCCAGTGAACTTTTCAATCCAATTATTTTAAATTACTTATACATAAGTTATAGAGTTTTAATTAGTTTTTACTTTCCTTAGTTTAAAACCAAACCGCTTTTAATTTTGGAGTTCAAATAGCAAGGATCTTGGTAGATGAGTGTCGATGTTTAGATTTTCATCGATCTTCGTGGGAATGATATACGGACTTAAATCCACTGTGCTGAATGACATGCACTTGCATTGATCTAGACCAAAACACAATCTTAATTGAAGCCTTCTCATCCAAGGCAACAACATATATTCTATATCATCAGTCAACAAGTTTTTGACGTCGTTGCCAGGGACTGAATAAAGTCTTTGTTAGCTATGTTGAAGATTTGGTTTAACACATACATTTTGGTCAACAAGTTTTTGGAGCCGTTGTCGGGGACTGAATAAAGTCTTTGGTAGTTGTGTTGAAGATTTGGTTTAACACATACATTTTGATCAACAAGTTTTTGGCACCGTTGCCGGGAACTGAATAAAGTCTTTGGTAGTTGTGTTGAAGATTTGGTTGAACACATACATTTTGGTCTCAATAGTCTTCAGATGCATAACAGTGAGTAATGAGTGTCGGGGACAAGATCTAATATCACTTGGGCTAGATGTAGCGTAACAAGTCTAGTGGGAACTACAAATTGTCCATGCTCTGAACTAAAGTGGGTATAGATTGGTGAAAGGAAGAGTTGCACGACAATTTTCTATAGAAGGGTTTGCAGTCAAACTACAAACTCTCCAATCAATTGGGGGTCATGATGTGTTGCTAAATACCGCTCATGACTTACTTGGATTCAATAGTTGAATCAAGTGGTCAACATAACCAGGAATCTAATGGGTCACACACTTAGAAGGTGTGAGGATGATATAAAAAGGGTTTGGATATTGATCCAAATATGTGGAAATTAATATAAGGAATAAAAGTCGTGGAATCTCGGGAACAAAGGGCATACTAAGAGAAAAGTTAGGCTTGGAAAAGCTCATGAGGGTACATGATACATGTATAAAGATGCAAATACCTTATCCTATCTCTAAGTGAGGGTTCTTTGGACATTTCAAGGGCTAAGGTTCTCCTATTTTAGTGTTATGATAGGGAAACCCTAACCCAAAGCCATCTTTTCCCATTATCTCAAGAAGAATCGTAGAGAGAGTTTTCTTATTCTTATGAAGAACAAAGTAATAGAGAAAGAGAGAGCTTTAAGTTTCAAATCTTTTTTCCCTTCTTCCCTTTTTAAGTTTGATCCTTGCTAGCACTTGGATTCTTCTCATACCCATTTCCTTGGAGGTTATCAGTATCTCCGTTTATGTGGATACCAATAGAGACGAACCTTGGACTTGGTTCGTTTCGAGCTGCTGCTACAAATCGATCCCTTGAAGGATTCATTCCGATTTTCATCTTTGGAAGGTAAAGTATCGAGGTCCATCTTTGTTCAAACTATTTTTTATGCTAGTAGGGGTCCTTAGGTGGGATTTTTCTTGTATTTTTTATTTCCGCTGCTTCTTGGCATGGGCTGGGTCATGGAGAAATCCTAACATTGGTATCAAAGCATATTTGTGTGCATCATAATCGATTTTCGGTTGATTGTTTTGAGATTTTGGTACCCATGGTTCCAAGATTCAAAAATGATATTTTTGGCTTGAAAATCTTCCATCCTGTGTTGCTCATGTTATCTGATCATAAGATGATCTATGATGATTATAGTGAGTGAAAAACGTCTTTGATGAGATTCAGATTAAAAAACAAAAGGTTTTTTTAGAAGAGTAGAAGGTGGAAGACGAACTAGCTTTCCTACGCAGCAGCGTGAAACATTTCACACTGAGGCGTGGGTGCTTTTCAGATCTATCACGTAAGAGTGTGATGGATCTCACGCAATAACATGAATGTACATCACACTATATTGTGAGTGTCATTCACGTTATATCATGAATGTACTTCATGCTATAGCATGAGTATCATTCATGTTGTAGCGTGAGTATCATTCACACTGTAGTGTGGCCTTGTCCATGAGGATGCAGTACCCCCTTGTCTTGTATTTTTTTTTTGTTCTTGCATTCTTTTGGGAGCTGACAAATAGTACAACCGAGAGAATATATGCAATATGAGATTGAAGTGTTCAATCTTAAATTTATGAAAACATGGTCTTTAAAATATTTTGGACAAAATTTATTCCTCATGGGAGCTAAGATTCAAGTGTTGAATCAATTTGAGTTTTCAAAAGGTTTTTTAATCAGTTTAAAATTCAAGAGTTGAATCAATTTTTAGTTCAAGTGTTGAACAAATAAATTATTAGTTCAAGTGTTGAACAATAAGGTTTTGGGTTCAAGTGTTGAAACCATTGAATGTGATAAATGAGCCATGGAATACCATTATCTATTACTTTCAATGTTTGCATTAGAGAATGCATGTTTAAGGATGAATGTTGGCATGATGGATGATTATGGACAATGCCCAATGGTGATTGAGCATATTGCATTTTATTAGTAATTCTTTTGGGTAAATAAGCATTTCTCTGCCTCTCTCTAATTTCTCTATTTATTTCTATTCTCATCTAAATCCCCCTCAAGTGTACTTAAGGTTCTTCTTTTGAATGTATGTAATTAGATTACATAGGATCAGGATTAGTTGGTGGAGATACAAAGGAGAAAAAGCATGGAGGAGGAGCTAAGATAAAAGACCTTGAAATGTAAATGTGATTTATTTTCATGGTTTGTAATAATCATGCATATCCCTAGGTTTAACCTAGTGAATACTACCGAAAAAGTGTTATTTTATACCTTTAACACTCTATGTTTTGAGCACTTTTTGTTTAGTAATTGTCTTAATTGGCCCAATTGGCACATTAAGTACCTAGTAAGGTTGCTAATCAGTGTTTGTTGTAAGTTTTGTTGTTTTTCGAGGTTATATATCTTTAACACAGGGATTCAGCTCAAGCAAGAAGAAATCAATAGCAATTCAGAGCTTCAGAACCTAGAAGAAAGTAGAAGCTGTGATGTAGTAAAGATGCGATATGACAACCGGGAGAAAATTTGCGATTTCTGACCTGGCAGATTTCGCAGGGTTCTGCCAATTTTGTAATCCACATGAAATTGTGCGCCACATTGACTTTTAACTTTTTGTGTTTTCTTCTGGTTTGTCATGTAGTAGTGTTATGAGTGGTATATTTTGGTAATTTGTAATGGGTTTGGTGGTATGAAACACCCTAAATAAGACTTTGTAGACATTGAGATTTGATATTCAGTAAAAGCTTTAGCAGGAAGCTTCGTATTTTCTTTCATTTTCTCTCATCTTTTCTCGACAACCAAACAACCTTTGAGAAGAGAAGGAGCGACTAAACCCTTCGTTTCCTTGGAGTAAAGGAAACTAGGTGAAGATTGCAGGCTTCCATGTTTGCTTGAAGGTATTTTCCACAGTGTGGTCTTTCAAATGTTGGTTTTTATCCCTTCGGGTTACATGGGTGACTTCATTACTTCGATAGCTTTTTAGGTTTAATGGATGTTTGTGCTAGATCCGTGACATTTGTTGTAGTTATCATTCATGGGTTATTGAAGCGATTCAAGGATGTTTTATTCCTTGAGTCTAGGTTCGATCCGCCCCGATTCATGTTGAATGGGTTAGTATTTGGTAAGCTCACCGGGGCTCATTGGATGCCATAGCTATATCCAATATTGATGTTCATCGATTATCATTTATGATCCATTAGAAGGTGAGTCAAGGAGATGTCTTCTTGTCAGAGACCATTAATGAAAGCAAAGACCATTTTGAGGATTTATTTAGGGTAAAAGTTATTATAGCCCCAAACCCGAGAACCGATTCGAGAGATAACCATCCTCCCAATGAGAAGAAAAAACCCCGAAAAACCCCTACTTTGCCTAAGAAACACGAAACCTAGTGACGACACTCAAGGTATTTGTTTTCATGTTTAGTAGATTTTACTTTTAGTTTAATCCAGCGAATCCTAACATCATGACCCAAATGTCCAAAGTAAATCACCAGTATAAGCTTTATTTTTAGTCATTTCCATGAAGAAAACCCATCTTTGTGGATGATCCTAGAACCACTATACTATAGTAGCTATGCTACGCTAGTATGAGGTATTAGGTTATAAATTTTGTTGATTAATACCCTACGGGTGACGAATCAAATGGCGTCGTTGTCGGGGATGATGCCTTAGTGCTAATGACTATCTTTGGTGGTTACTTGTGACCCTCATCACAAGCAGGGGATTTTTCTCCCATCATATTTTTTTTTAGCATTTTACTTTTAGTTTGCTTAATATCCTTTTTTATTTCTTTCAGCTAACCTTAACCCTTTTTGTAGAAATGTTTCTATTTTGTTTGGCATTTGTCCTATATTCTTGTAGGAGTATATGTTCCAGTGGATTTGAGATTTTGAAGGCAGATTATTAAAAGTTAACTTTCCACTTGAATCAAATCTTGAAGTGAGCTTGAATTTGAACACAATGGAACCCCTACCTGAAGTGCAACAGAGCCAACAAGGAGACAAGATTGGGTTGGATGGACTTAGTCTTTCCTAAGACTATAAAGTCCATATCGTTTTTGTTTTTCATTCTTCATTTTTCCTTTAAACTTGTTTTGTCTTGGTTTGATTTTGATTCTAGCTCTTTTTTTTTTTTTTTCACTTTAGTTTTGTTAAACTTAAGCTTTTATTTTCAACTTTTGCAAGAAATTGGTGCTTTTGGGAGGAAGCTGCGGGGTCAAAATACAAAACATCATTTTCGCAAGGTTACTTGAGAATTGTAACCCAGCAAAAGCCCAAAGCCCTAGTTTTTTGCCATAGCACATTTTCATCCGAACTCCGATTTGAGTGATCTTGGTCTTGTTGGAAATCTTAGATAGTGTAGAATATAGATATATCTAAAAAAAAACTTTAGAAATTATTATAAAGACTTAATTTTCAAAATTCTCCAACTAGTCCCCTTACCTTACTCTACTAACATTTCCTTCAACTACAAAAGTCATAACAGTCCATTTTGGCCAAATGGAGTGAATAAGGTCTCTTTGGAAAGATTGAGAAGTCTTATCCATCCCCTATACATATTGTAGCCATTTTGTTTTCAAATACAGTAGCAGCCACCGGTGATGATCCTCCCGGCCTACACTTGGCGAGGCTATTCCACTGTTTGTAGATGCCTAATAAGCTGTTATTTTTATCTTTTTCATTTTTCCATGCTTGTAGCATGATCATATGGCCTATCTTGTTCATATTTTGGGTATTTCTTGATTGGTTTATCTTTATAGTTTTAAATGCTAATCAAATACCTGTTTTCTTATTTTTAACACTTTTCATCTCTTTTGTTTCTGTTTCATGTGGTTCCTCATCTCGACACCGGCTACATTACACCAGAGACCATCACTTCCTGTAAATTTCCATTCCATAACCACATTGAGGACAATGTCAAAATTTGGTTGAGGTGAGTTAAGGAAAGGGAAGTGCTTGTTTGCTCATTTAACAATTTCTTTTTGGTTGAAATAGTTTTGAATGATTTGATACATGTTAGATTAGTTTTCCCACAATATATATATATATATATATCTGCCTATATATATGCTATATATATATACTCTCTTTATATATATATATATATATATATATATCTATATATATATATTTGTAATTCTCGGCTTCTGATGGGAGAAATTGAAGCTGTGCTTCAATGCTGTAGATTTTTAAAGGCGTTTTATGCTTATAAAGAAGTTGATGAGATGGAAACTCCTCTTGTCTTCAACCTTACCTCTTCTGCGAGCTAATCACACCTTTGTGCACATTAGGTTTGAATATAAGATGAAAAAACGGTCTTTCCTCCTAAACCTTGCAAAATCTGGCTTAGTACTATTGGCCACCTTTTGTGGTTGGGACCACGATAAAATCAATAAAATTGAAAAAAGAGTTCAATATGCCGAAAAAAAAAAAAAAAAAAGAAAGAAAATTGGTACACTTGCCTTGAAACTCGAGCACGGTCCGAAGGGCATATGGCAAAAGTCTTTAAAGCCCGGTGCCCTAAGCCAACTAATTGGGAGTCACCAACTTTGATGCCCACTACATGGGTGAATATGTGGAGTTTAGAAAATTGTAGGTGCTGGAGTATTGAACTTATAAAAAGGCCGGGGTGAAATCTAAAGAGTTAGTGGCTGAAAGATCCTTATGACTTGAAGCCCTAAACCTTGATTGGTTGGGAGTCATCAATGGACCCCCCGTTACATGGACAATCTAGAATTCGATACCCTCAGCATTGCACCCCTACAATGAAAAAAAAAGAAAAGAAGAAGAAGTTGTGAAATAAAAGTGGTACCTAGTCAATTCCATTTTGGCTCATGGAATTGATTCTAGAATGTCCATAATCATGTCATATAGTTAGAGTAACTATCTTTATATTTTCATGAGATGAATGGTTTATGTATAAAGCATGTTAATGCAATCATGAGACTAATCTAAAGAATTCCCTCAATAAAATATATTAAGGCTAACATCTTCCACTAATATGATGTGAACCTGATTTCTTATGGAGTTGTGGTTTTGGGGTAAACACAAGCCCTCTCTACAAGGATATGTTCTATCCATGGAAATGAGATTTTCTGATTACTGGGCTGGCCTTAACTAGACTCATTAGCTTGTTGGGAAAACCTAAGGTTAATGTTAGATAGAGACACAATTGGGTAGATATACATTAGATGTGCATGCATCAAGAGTTGATAACCAATGATGGTGCACACACCAAACAATTGATAGCATTGGATTCGATAGTTACATGAGATAGAAATTGGTATGGATCAGATACCTACGTTTTGATCCAAGCTTGCTTGTTGGGTAAACCTAAGGTCATCTTGGTGATTTTTAGATATCGACCCACTAGGGTAACTTTCTTATAGGTTCTCTCGAATTCGTAGCGAGGGCTATGGATTCTCAATAAAATAGTGGGAGCCATAATGTGTAATTATGAAGCCATAATAATCATGCATTTTAAAGTAAAATCTAACATGATCTCTAAGGTAACGCCCCAAAAATACCCTAGAATTTTTATAATAAGTTTATTATATATCCGAGTATGATTTGAGCCAAACTTGGGTTTTTTCCAGGAAAACGATAAATTGTGAAATGAGAAATGAATATGTGAGCATATGATTAAATGTTATATGCTAAAATGAGAAATTGATTGAACTCGGAAATAAACCCAAGTGTAAAGGGAAAATTTGGAATTTGTAAAATAAGGACCTAAGGGTCTAATGAAAATGGACTTAGATGCCAAAGAGAATTAAATGAGGAAGGAAAGTAAATTGAAGTGCTAAAATGAGAAAAATGAGAAATGAAATAATGAGCAAAGTGGAATACTAGGAGACTTAAATGAAAATTGGGTTAAGAGCCAAAAGAGTAAAGAGCAAAACATGGCCTTAGAATCAAAAGAACTTAAAGACCAAAAGGGTGGTCTAAGGGCTCATTTGAGCAAATCCCTTTTTGGGAAAGAAAGAGAGGAGAAAAGGGAGAGAGAGCTAAGGCTTGGGAGAAGATCAAGTTTTGGTGTGATTCCTTCATACTTCTTGCTTCTAAAAGATCAAGCAACCTACAAGAGAATATTTGAAGAGATTCAAGGTATGAACACAAACCCTAACTTCACCCTTTTGTGATTTTTATTTTGGGGAAAAGCCGTAACTTGGGAAAAATAGGTTTTTATTGATTCTAACAACTTTGGGTTGTTTGGGTGGAATTCCATGGTGGGTTTGATGTGGGATGGATTTGAGGTTTATTGAAGAAAAATGGGTGAGAAATGGAAAAATCTACCATTTCTGGGGTGCCCGAACTTTGGTACCGATCTGAAAAGTAGATGCCCAGGTACCCATAGCGCGAGGGTAAGTGGTACGGTCTCAAAAGCTAATGGTACCGGTACCCATTCCGCAGTGAAGGGTGAAATGCCGATGCCGATCAAAAGTGGCGTACCGGTACCAATGTAACCACTGTTTTGTACCCCTTGCATTGTTAAGTCTAGTATTCGTCTGGCGATTGTTTAGGGACCTAATAAGGTTTAATGGGGGTTCATATAAAGGTATACGGCCATCTGCGATACCCTCTCTATTTGCCTCGGCGAGGCGATATTCGAACAAATGCACGTTGGTGTTCAACCAGCAGAGTGGAGAATTTGTGTTAACTAAGTGAGGGTGAAAGGCGACGACGACCTGGGACTAAATATTCGAAGAGAGACGGGATCGATAAATTGGTTGTATTACGTTTCTCTATGACTTTCAATTCCCATTTCAAAGTTCTATTTGTGAAATATATATATATATATATATATATATATATATATATATATATAACTATATATATATATATATATATATATATATATATATATATATATATGATTTGAATTGTTAGTATTCGAAATGTCTGTTTTGTTCTCTGTGACTCAATTCCCATTTCAAGTTTTATTTGTGAAATACATATATATTGATTTGGATTATTAGTATTAGAAATGTTTGTCAAATATTTGTATGTGCGCGTGTATTTGAACTATTAGTGAATTTACTACATGTGGTGAGGTGATTTGAAATGTGATGTGATGACCCGACATGGCGGGATTCACCCAGTGCCGTCGGGAGGGTAGTATATTTGTTTAATGTGAAATCACATTGCTACTGAATCATAAGCGGGATAAGTTCTGGCGGGCTGTCGTGAATGTCGACTTCTATAGTCATATGTGTGATATTGTAATATTGAATCTTGGTACATTGCTACTCGATAATAACGGGACGGATTCACCTCACGAATGCGTAAGTGAATGTCGCATTCTATAGTTATATGTGAGATTGTAATATTGAATGCAAAAGCACATTGTTACTGAATGACAAACATGACAGGATTCACCAACTGAATCTATCGTGAATGTCGAATTCTATAGTCATATGTGAGATTGTAATGTTGAATGTGAAATCACATTACTACTAAATGACAAACGGGACGGGGATTCTGGCGAATGCATCGTGGTGTTGACTCTATAGTCATATGTGAAATCACAAACCAAAAAGTGAAAAATGATATTAAAAAGTGTATTTGTTTAAATATCTTTTACATTACACATATACATCGTATAAAGGCATTATTTTGATAAATGCATGATTCATATTGAACTGAAATGGAATAGAGAACTGTATAGAACCACTAAGCATGAAAATGCTTAACGTATTGTTTTATCAATGCATAGGTGGGAGTGATGAAGCGGTGATTAAAAGCGGACCCAAAGATTCGAGTAGCTCGAGAGTCATTCACAAAGTTCACGGGTATGCTCAGATACGCCATCTCACCATTTTTTAGCATGACATTGTTTGTAAACAAAAGGAATTCAACTCAGAAATTATTTTTGTACCTATATCTGAATATGATTTTGGATATTATGTTTAATAGCGGCATAAATTTTGGTTAAATGCATATTTTGTAAAGGAATTGCATTGAATTTGTAAAATGTTTATGGGCTTCCCAAATTGAAATAAACTTCACTTAAAGAAAAGATTTGAGAAACGAAAAAGCATATTAATGAAATGTATTTGATAAATGGCTTCGGTCAGACATCCGTGTTTCGGGTTCGGATCATCAGCAGGATCGGGCGGACTCGGTCATACTAGTGTTGTCAAAGCATCACGGATTTGGTTGGACCCTGTCGAGATTCGGACGAAGAGTCCCACATCTATTACATCTATGTTGTTAGAATCAAACCATGTCAACACATGTGAACTTGCGATCAACAATGGATGCCAACAAATTGACCGGTCCCAACTTCTTAGACTAGCTAAAGAATTTGAGAATAGTTCTCAAAAGGGAAAGATTAGCCTATTTCCTTGTTGAGCCACTCCCTCAATCCCTAGTTTCTAATGCATCTAAAAAAATTTAGAGGGCATATCAAAAGCGCCTAGTTGATAGTGCGAGGGCAGGATTTATTATCCTCACCTCCATGTCACTTGAACTTCAGAAGCAGCGTAAGACTATGGATGCATATTCCATAGTGCGCCATCTAAGGGAACTCTATAATGAGCAAGCAAGAACTAAAAGGTTCAAAGTCTTTGAACTTCTTTTTGACTCCATGTGTAAAATCCGAGAAAAATCAATTTTTTTTGAAAAAACACAAAATGGTAATTTTTCGCTATATTACAGGTTGAAAACCTAGAAATTTTATAGATCTCGGGTGATGAAATGAACCTTACCGTTGGATTTTTCTTTGGAAATCTAATTTACCAGGCAATTTCTTTGAATTCAAGACGGTCAATTTTCACGTTTTGAGAGTAAAGGGTATTTCAATAGCTCCCAAGAATGAGATTTTCACGAGAAAATATAGGGAGTGAAATAAGTGATTTATTTTAAGATATAGGTTGAACTAGAGTGAGGAATGAAATGTATAGCTTGACCAAAGGTGGGCGAGGCAAGTGTAAGACACACACCAGTACGAAGTGGGCCATCCTCAACACTTAAGTTGAGCAAAAGGAATGGGGGCTGCAGAGGATCATTTCTTCCGTTTCATGTTAGCAGAGAAAGGAGGGAGAAAGTGAGGGCATCCAGCTTCTCGATCTACAATTCAAATCGATCGAGAAGTGCCGTCATAACAAGGCGAAAAGTTCATCAGCATCGGCAAGTATCGCGTGGGTACAACGTCAATGGATTTTTCATGGATCCAAGCGGTTTGAAATAATGGTTTGGGTTTAGGAGGCAGGGGCTTCCTAATGGTTTTATCAAACTCAGCGGGAATTGCTTCTGCCAGGGTTTATTTTCCATTTTTGGCTTCAAAAATGGTGGATGTTTGGGTTCACAATTTGGGCATCGCTGCTTTAGCGACGGTAACTACAGAGACGAGGAACTTCCCGGAAGAATGTTTCTTATTAAGCCTAGGCGAAAAGGGTTGCCCTAAATGAATTTATGTACACCTAAACTGCTTCGAGGATGAAAATGAGTTTCTGGTCACTTCTAGGCGAGGCTTTTGCTCGACTAGGAAAAGGTAGGCTAAGCCTAGGCGAGCCTGTGACTATGTAAGGCCTGTGTTCATGGCCTGTTTGGGCTTAGTCTCTTGGCACGGTTGTATTGTGGCTTGCTTGAGAAGCGTGTATGACTTGTTTTAGAGTGTATTAACTTGACTAGAGTGACATATTTACAAGGATCATCAATATGTGATGTTATAAGTAATAACGCCATGTGATGAGTTTATATATGAAGTAATGCATTACATTAGGCCTGATTAATAGTGATATTCTGCCAGATAGAATGACATGTTATCATTAAATGATAGTATATATGTGCATAATATATTGACATGAATGAAATAATGTATGGAAGTCATATACGAGGTGATGTGATTTATCATGACACTGGGTGAGTGGTGTGGATTGTGGTACGTCACGCAGCATTCCAGTACCATGTGGCATGATCTGTATCGATGGCGCGTCATGTATATGGTGGGGACATCCACGTTGTGAATGGGTGTGAGTCGTGAAAGTTTATAATCAACACTACATTTGGTGTTTGATTAAGTGGGCTCGAAGTACCGTGGATGACGATCAACAAATTATAAGTGAAGAAAATGGAAAAAGAAAACTTGTGTGGGAGTAGTGTAGAGTAAGGGATAGATACCCTCAGTGAAAAGACCAGGTATTTGTGGTTGGAGCATAAATCCCACAATGGTGAAAAGCCCGAAGTTAAAGTGTTTGGGTGTGAAATGGCGATGGAAACACCAAAAAACGTTGCCCTAAAAAAGACACATGAGTTTGTGTATAATGATCATTTAGGTGTAACATCCCAAAATTTTGGTTTGGCTAAATGAATTTGTTAGGTAAAATGATCATTGGTTCAATAATCCAGCGATGATTTTATCACACATGGGCCCAGGCGTTGTGCAATAAGTCGGTAAGAGACTTTCGAGTGGTGGGAATGGAAAAAACTCGGGCATTAACACATGATTGATTACCATCTGTTCTATGGCATGACATAACAGTTTCCTCAGTGATACATCGTTTTTACTTAGACAGAATGAATGTGTGGAACATGACCATTGCTTGTGCGCTTAGGTGGGGAAGCAGCTCATGGAATTATTCACTCAGTTGTGACTCACTTTGTGAGCTTATTTCAGGTGCAGGGTGTACACGGGTGGACGGTGCTCATTTGAGGTCAAACTTAGCTATTGAAAGAATTTCGGTTGATAAATCTTTTTTGTAACAGTGTGAAGTGAACTAGTTCTAACATATATTTTTACATTAACAAAGAATTATAAATAATTCTTATTGGAAGAGCCGATGACGCAGTTGCGTATGTTGTACCTAAATGTGAAAAATGGACCTGGGTGTGGTCTTTTGTAATCGGGTGGATCAGTAAATGGGACTCAAGTTATGGTATCAGGCTTGCAGATACTCATCAGTTATTGTGAGTTGACATTCAGCCTGGAGCTTGGAGTTTTAGGGTTGTCAGCACCATGATGGATAGAGGGGGACAATCAGCGGTGCAGCCTCCTGTTGTGAAGATGTCATCCTGTAGAAGTTGGATCATTATGGATTCTATTGGATGGACTTTGAGATTTAATTATAGACTTGATTTTGGTGAGTTTACCCAATAGTTTTGCATAGTTTATGCTTGAATATAGAATGGACTATATTGTGTCCATCATACATGAGCTTATCAACTTGCTCAAAACTTGATTGAGGAATATGGCTAAATGAAGGCCAAAACTACCTTGAAAGGAGCTGCTTATTATGGTCAAGTTGGCCATTGGAGAGAACTACGAGACTTTACTTGGGAGGACGGACATGTAGCGGTGATCCATCTACTGCCAATTATTTATGCCATTAAGGTTGATAATGTTTCTCCCAACAACATATAGGTTAAGGGTGGGCATGGACTTGATTAACCCCCTTAGCGCATAAAAACAAATAATAAAAAATAAATTAAAAAATCTGTAAACCGACCCTAGGGTTTTGGTTTAATTATTTATATAAACAAAAGCCAACATTATCACCGATTAACCAAATCTTTGGTTAACCATTTTTTCGATTAACCATATATCTGTTTTTTGGTTAACCAATATCAAAAAATAATTTTTCAGTTCCATAATCATAAATTAAATTAGTTCAAATTATAATAATTAAATTAAATACAAAGAAAAAGAATAAATTGTAATCTATTCATTTGCAATCCCATGAAACTTGGTGCATCTATATTCTATAATACATCCACAAATAATATATGAAACGCATGGATCCATGGGAATAAATAATTTAATCATGCTTTTTTTAATCAACCACCTATTTTAACAACTTCAATAGAAAAAGAAACTAAATAAAAAAAAATCACCACTTATATGCTTTCATTTGCGAGATTAGGTTGGTTCAAAAAGTGTCATACATTATATATTACTATAGATTTTAGGCACAAAATGTGTGTATAATATATGAATGCCTAAGTGCACAAGTGCACGCGTCGTGAAGAAGTAATAAAGTGATGAGTATTAAGTGTCGAATCCATAGGGGCTAAGGTTAATGAATACCAATCTAATTTAATTTCGAATTTATCTAGATGATTTTTACATTGATTTTCAGCTTACCAAAAGTAATTATGCAAAAAGAACTTTATTCTAATAATCTAGGGACTTAAGCAATTATTAGACTAAGACTCGGCTTTGAAAAGTAAAAATAACTAATTCCAATTATGACTAGGTCTAGGGCATGATTTCACCGAGATTGTAGTTGATCTAAGGGACTGGATTTAAGTGAAGTGCATTATTATTTATTTGTTGTTAGCGGAATTCACTTTAGTAGTATTGATCTCTCTCAAGTTCTTCAATACATCTCTTGATTTTAGGTTAGGGTCATCTCTGCCCTAATTACTCATTTAAGAAGTCATTAAGATTAATAATTCCATTTTTCATATTGAACCCTAGGATATCTCAACCGTTTATTTGTCTCCCAAAAAGGCAATTTTTCTAGTTGGGAAGTGCTCTGTGACATTGCGACGTGCATGACTCACGTTGCGACGTGAGGTAAGTAACCTTAAAGTTCTGCCTCTGTCACATCATGACATCGAATACGTCTCCTAAAATCTAATCTTTGTCACGTTGCGACGTACGAAGTCCACGTCACGACATCAATAGGCCACGTCTCAAAGTCAGTGAGTCACGTTACAACGTGAGGCTGTGCTCTTGACATTCTCTTCTCTATGACGTCCCAATGTCACTGGATGACATTGTGACATGAGTTGCTGCTCTATTTTTTTGGGTTATGTATTCAATGCATTTTTTTATTTGTGTTGATCTTGTTTTCGCTCCTTTAGCTCTAAATTAGCCTTACATCAAAATGTGAGGGAAACAAGCATTAAAACATTCAAAATTATGTTAAAAACATGCGTATGATAGGAGAATAATGATGATAAAGAAAATGACTCCACCCTTAAATTGAAATAGCTTAGGCTACAGCCCTTATGCGTGTGTGCATGATAACTCATTCCCAAGTTAACCAAATGCAACCCAGATAATTTTATGCAAACATGAATGTAATGGATCTCTGTCATCAAATCTATTGGGACTCCATAGGCTTGTTTTTCATATCTTTCTCCACTAATGTAGACAATAATCCTTAACATTTAGGATTAAAAGGTCTTTATTTGGCTTGTAATGTATGGCTTGGGTTGATGTGTGATAAAGGACACTTTTGGGGCTCGGATTCCCCTATAAACATACATTTTTTTCATTCTTCAAGTCATTGATTTTCTCCACCACTTCATATCACCCCAAAACTTGTTGAATTCCATACTTCCCTTTTGATCACCAAACTCCTTTTATTCACAACTCTAACAAACAAGGTATAAGAATAGTGTAGTGTCTGATTCCTTTAAGCTTTCTACCTACCCCCTTAAGAGAACTTCGGATCAACAGCTCTCAGACCTGTTGGTCTTAGGGTATTAAGGGCAGAAGACCCCTAAGAACTTAATTACTCAAAGTAGGAAGGCTACAAAATTAAATTTACTCAACCTTGACTTTGTTTTTTTGTTTTTTTTTTTTTATTACTTCAACCAATTACCCTATCCACACAACTTCCAACAAGGCATTAACACATATGTTATGAGAAAATCTAGTTTTTAATTGAAGGAAAGTATTCAAGGGCTAAGAAGCATATGTGGTTCACAAAAAGGTTTGATAGTTCTCAAAGTCATGAATAAAGATACTCAATATATTTGGTGCTAAAAGGTCAAAACCATTTGTGTTAATGGACCTCAAACTACTCCTATTTGAAGGTTGTTCAGAATTTGTCTAGAGATGTCCCAACAATAAGTCTGTTGTTAGATTAGTCAGGAAACATGTCACTCTTCTGAGCCCAACAAAATTTAAGTAGGTAAGATTTGATAGTCAGAAAAGTTAAAGGTAAGAAACTGAACTTACACAACCACAAAGGGCAAATCATGCATTTTTGTGAAAAACACCTACCAATCACCCATCCTATTAGAGATTCAATCAGTTTTCACCATTGGCTTTTGTAAAACACTAACACCCAACTCACACAGAAACCACACACACACCAGAAACAAAGCAACTCAAAAAATAAATAAAGCTTAAAACATGATGTTGAATCTGGATAAAAAATTCTAGAGATACACCCCTAAACTTAACTATAACATGTCCCCAATGTCAAAAGTGCAGGCAAAATAAAACATGTAAGACCTCCCTTATGCAAGCTTCCTGATGTACAATAATGTTCGTTGAATATAAGAAGCTCAAAATGAAAACGTCCAACCAACTGGACAGAACAAACCCTAAAACAAACTAAACTAATAGGAAACAACCACAAGATCAAGCAAGCCTAGAAGGGAATAAAATAACATAACATTAAAAGGGAAACAAAAACAAAAGAAAATGTAAAGATATAGTAGTAATCCAAAGCCTAATGGGACTCAAAATTCTCCATTTTATGTCCATTCAATCAAAAGTTCATTCCATGAATGAAATGTGAAAAGATCATCTTCTCACTGAGACAAAGGTGAAATGATCGTAATATTTTCCTGCATGTTGATTCTCCCGTAGGTGATATATTTGACCGCGCCCATCACCTTGAATGTAGGCCTTTTTCGTGTGTGCCAGCAACTACGCGGAATATTTCAGTCATATAAGGTTATCCCGAATCTCTTTACTCCCAATTTTCTGAATGGCTTCTATCTCTAATTTGAAACAATACAATAATCCTCCCTCTTCATGGAACTCCTTTCGAATGATGTGTTTATCATGCCATATTTTTCTCTTCTCCTTGTATATTCAAGCACTCTCATATGCCTCATTTTGGAACTCATCAAGCCTGCTTAATCGCGTTGTCTTTTTTAAACTGAATGCAAATCAAGGTCAGTTACATGGTGGCTCCAATACGCTATATACCCAACTCAAAACAGTATGACATGTTTCTCCATGACTGTACTTAAGTGAGTGATATCTTACTGAAACGAGAAGGTTCTAGAGCTCATAGTTCATCATCAATCCTCATTCAATCCTTCCAAATCTGATGTCTGCGCTTTTCTCAAGGATTTTCTTTATTTCGCGGTTAGAGACTTTTGATTGATCCTTCGTCTAAGGATGTTATAGTAGCACAATTCGGTGCTTCACTCCATACTTGACCAACAAAGCTTCAAAAGGTTTATTATAGAAGTGGCTACCTCCATCGCTAATGATCTCTCGAGGTGTTCCAAATCTAGATAAAATATGATTCTTCAGGAAATTCAATACCACCTTACCATCATTTGTTGGGGTACCAATTGCTTCAACCCATTTCTATACATGAATCAAACATTTAGTGTAAATGGTCGATTTTCCATAGAAGAGGAGAAATGGTCCTGTAATCACCCCACACATCAAATGGCTCAAACTCTGGGAATGGTTCTGGCGCACACTCAGATGTTCCCCATTCTTTGACACTTATCACAAGTCATCACAAAGGCGTGGACGTCTTTGAACAGAGATGGCCAATAAAACCCCACTTGAAGTACTTTAGCTATTGTTTTGTTATCCCCAAAATGACCTCCACAGTCAAATGAGTGGCAATGCTCTAATATGTGACTCATTTCATCCTCTAGGATGCATCGCTTGATAATTTGGTTTGCACAACGCTTGTAAAGAATCGAATCCTCCCAATAGTAGTGTTTCAAATCTGCAAAGAACTTTTTCTTCCACTGGTATAATAGCTTGGGAAGAATCACCTTTTCCATAAGGTAGTTGACTAGATCCTCGCAAACCAAGGTATCCTTTCACGGAAATATCCAATAACCCGTCACGTGAGTATGTTGGTCATTAATGGCCATAACTGCTTTTCCCCATCAAACCCATCAAGTCTTGATAAATGTTGCTTACAGGTTTGCAATGCCTGTCGCCTTTAATCCCACATCAAATTATGTAAAAGTAGTACTCCAACAAATAATCTTGGTTTTCAGATCCGCTTGCCATAAGATGCTTTTCCAAAGAATAATAGGTCAGGTTAGACTCACTACTTAGCCCAATCAGGTATGGCTCCATCTCTATCACATGAAAACACTATGGCTATTACCTGGCTTCAATTATCTATAGTTCAATTGCACATCATTCAATGTCTTACTAGAATAGTAAATGACATGAGCTCTTCCTTCACTGCCCTGAAAACATCTGATTGTAGTTTCTCGAGATCACAATAAACAAATGGAGGTTCCACCTAGTGCAAACTCACAATTGAGTTAGGATCAACTCCATAAGAGAATGGATTTCACTTCCTCAACCTAAACAAAAAGATGTGCCTTGTATAAGGTCGAAGAGGGTTTTTGATTTTCAAAAATGAGTTTGACAGCCTCCTATAAAACCCTATGTTCAGAAAACTCCCTACCCTTTAAATATCGCAGATGCAAACTTCAATGGCCTCTATCTTGGCTCTGTCTACTTCTATCCATTTTCTTAAATTTGATGTCCTAGCACTATGCCCTCTTGTACCATAAAGTGACATTTCTCCCACTTACTCAAGTCAGTTTCGCATCTCTTGCTGTCTAGCCCTATTTCTGTCAAGGCACATCAAAAGAAGTCTAACTATTAAAAGTCATCCTTGGAATATCACCCTATGATCCTCTCCACCTCGCCAGAGAATATGAAGCCATCATGAGACTCATGCGCCTCATGACATTATCTCACCAGCACAAGTGGCCAAAAGTAAGGTACCATGTAAGGGTATGTGAATGGTCTTTCCTAACTTTGCAAGGAGAATCAGATTATATCTTATAGCCATCACAAAACAAGAGTACTCATTTCACTTCTCAAATGGTCTAACATCCCATCAAATGAATTCAAAGAGGGAAATGGTCCTTCTTATTATTTTATTCCAACTCTAGTCAATGCATTCTTCAAATTCTGCATGAATAATCCAGAGATCACCCATTTTCAATCTTGATTACAATGATACCCCCATTTTTAGATACTACCTAAACCGGACTTACCCAAGAGCTGTCTAAAATAGGATAGATCACTCCAACATCCAACCACTTTAAGATCTCTTTTTGCACAACTTCTCTCATGGTCGGATTTAGTCTTCTATGAGCCTCAATTGAGGGTTTACTATTTTCTTCTATTATAATGCTATACACAGAGTGGATAATTCCCTTAATGTTCATTAGAGTTCAACTATAGCCTTTTATGCCCTCTTTAGTACCTCAATAAATTTTTTTCCTCTATTAACCATTTATAGTTATTACAAATGATCGCGCATGGATAAGGTCCTAGGTACTCATATCTTAAATTTTCTAGGAGTGTTTTTTCTTCCATCTTAGGTGGTTTCTCCACTGAAGGGGTATCACGATTTGAGCTCTCTCCCAATTCTTCAAAGTACCCTTTTTATAACTACTGAAAGAATTCATCCATGCCACACACTTCTATACTTCCGCATCATATGTTTGTGTTGAGTCTTCCAGTACCAACCTAGTCTCCAAGGGATCATAATGATCTACTTAGGTAGACACTATAACTTCTATCATATCTAAGAGGAAACAATCGTCATTTCAGTTAGATTCTTCAGTAATTAACACATTTGAAGCTTACCTCATCATTCAAAACCAGTTTTAATTCACCCTTTTACACATCAATCAAAGCCTTGCCCGTGGCTAAAAATGGCCTCCCAAGGATTATGGGTATTTCTTTGTCCTCTGCCATATCTAACACAATGAAATCAACAGGGAAGATAAACTTATCCACTTTCACAATAACATCCTCAATAATAACCTTAGGATTTTTAAGGATCGTATCACGCATTAAGTGTCATAATCTGGTTTTGCCTGAGCTTCAGGCACTTTCTGAAGGCGACTCTCAATGGCATCAAGTTTATGTTATTCTCAAGTCACAAAACGTTTTTGAAATCCACATTTAATACGGAGCCAGATAGAAACCCCTTTAACTTCAGCTTTATGGTGCAGTTTCTCGTTCTATAGACCACACCGCACTTTCCGATAAGGCCACTGTCTTTACAATCTCCCTAGTTTTCTCTTCTTTTTCAAAATTTCCTTCATCAATTTCACATAATTATGCATCTATTCAGGCTCATAAAGGAATTTTTATGGTGTTGTTTCTATAAAACTTATAAACTTGGGCATATTGACACACTGCTTATATTTTCGAACCTTATGGTTACTTTAACAACAAGAATATGTTCTTTGTGATGATATGGGTTTGGTTTCTTCATTAAACCCTCTATCTTGTCGCATTTCCTTAATACAACTCCTTTTGTTTGTTTTCCATCCTTACTAATGGGAAATTTTCTACTGTGCTCTTTCATTACCTTGAACACTTTTTCACCCTCTTGACGCCTATCACCTGCTAATTCTTACCCTTAGACACTTCGAGTCAGTACCGGCGCCAGCCTCTCTGTAGCATTTGTGCTGACTTAGCCAACCCTGAGTCTCCAAGCTCAGATCTAGCATCCTTTGACTTCAAAATTCATTCTAGTATCATTTATGAACTGTGTAGTCTACATTTTCTGGACTCAGCGAGAAATGGGTACAGGTCTAGCTAACTTTGCTAATAGTTTCAGAGTTGAATTTCCTTTCCATTATGATTATTTTGCCTATGATATGGAACTAATCAATCGTTTCTCCATGAGAGTTTAATATTCTCTTTCCACCCCAAGATTATACCTGACATTGCTAGGTTATTATGCTTACTGTATTCCCCAACGTACTGTGCTTTCTCTATTGAAATAAGCTTAAAGGGGTTCTTAATCGCATTTAACTCAGAAGATTTCACTGGTATGACTGGCACAAGAGACAAGCGGGAATGTACTACATTACAAGGTCATGATTGCTCAGGGATCTCGTCAAAAGAGGAACTCAAGCTCATGCCTGAGAAGATATCCGATCACTACCCCAACTTACTCTCTTTCATTGGCTAAAGCTCCTCGCCGGGCCATAGTGTATGGGCTTGTTTCCCATGCTCCTCTAAAGCTCGTATGCTTCCCCCGATATATAATTATTTTCTTCTAGAAAATGACCTCCATCCAAGGCGCAAAGAATAATCAAGACATGTCAGTTCAAACCCATTTATGTGAACTCCGATTCACTTGCAACCATCTTGCTATCTCATAGTCAAGGCATTTCCTCAACAGCCCCTTATATCTCTCCCAAGTTTGCACATCGCCTCTTTCACAGGTGCATAAAAGCCATTATCCACGCGCAGCTTAATATCTTGGCCGATGGAAAGAACATAGCAAAGAAATTCTGCACTAGATCATCCCAAGTATGAATGGAAGTAAGTGGGTGAGATTTCAACTACTCTTTCGCTCTATCCCTAAGTGAAAAAAGGAAAAGGCGAAGGCATAGAGCATCATCCATCACTCCACTATACTTCATTGTGTTGCATATCTCTAAGAAGTTTGAAATATGTGTGTTGGGGTCCTCTCTAGATAATCCATCAAACTTAAGAGAATTAACTAGCTGAAGTGTGATAGGCTTGAGCTCAAACTAATTGGCTTGAATTGGTGGGGCTTAATCACCGATCAAGAATTGAGGGACAAAGATCTTCAAAGCTCGGGTTGTTGATTCATCATGCAGGATAAATACTCTAAACTCCTCTCTTCGCAGCGACAGGGCAGAGGGCGCTAGAAACTATACCGACTCTTGCTTCGCTGCATATTCATCGTATCCAAGTCTCATAAATCGAATCAAAATACCATATACAAAGTAATAAAACAAAACTACCAATCGCAGCGGTGTTTCATGTGTCATACATGCCAGCCTAGTCCCATTTACATATACATATACAAAAACTGTACATTTACATTTACATAATCATAGCGCAAACCCTACAGTGATGAAACCTACTAAGTAGGCCGCTCAGCAGATGCTAAGATCACCCTCCCTCGTACCTACATGGATCAAAACTCGCGCTGCTTTAACGCTAGTGGTAAACATTTTGATCTTATAATGTGTGATAACATGCATCAATACTCTTTACAAGAGCACATAAACAAGAATGCATATACACACATAAAGATAGTAGAATCTATATAAGTTCTATACATACTTGTACCTATAATAAAATTGTACTCTGTTCTGATCTCCGTAGGAGTCAGAGCTTACACTCACTGAGGTACCCGTAGGTACTATATGGTAAGAGCTTATACTGCATTAAAAGTAACACCAGAGGTACTACAAAACTTAAACTTGTATTGCAGAGGCACTGTAGGCACCACAGGCTTATACTTACATGTAGTACCCGTAGGTACATTCAGAGCAGAACGATGTACACATTTATTTGATCATATTCGCACCTTTATTATATAAACATTTACTACAGGACCAAGCATGAAGAAATGAGTGGATAGCACACAATATACCCAGAATGGAGAAAAATCGAGGTGCCGAGCATAAAACATGAGTATTTAAGACCGACGTAGACCGCGGCTGACATTAATCGTAGAGCATCTAAGTACTAAATGTGTCAAGCACTAATCAAAGAGTACCATACTAAATGTACTTCTAAGCACTACTGTAGAGTGTCGTCAAGATCTAATCGAGTACCGAAGTACTGCAAGGTCTGCCATAACAGAGGTGCTATACTGGTCCAATATTCATCTATGGGAGGTCCTATAATTATATGTGTTCAAGAACTTACAATCTTATCATAGAGCCATTAAGTTTCCTAACACTGAATCTCGCCGAGCTAAGTACTGGCCTCGATTTCTTTCCTTTACTTATATAAACATGAATTTTAATCTTCATACACTTATATGATCTCATACCAATAGATAAGTCTGAATAACCAGAAAAAAACAAAACATGTAATCCACTGGTTATGAACATGAATGATGTTAATCCATACAGAAGTTTCTTCACCGCACTGTAGCGTCACACATTGTGGCTTTAATTCCGAGGTTAGCCAATGTTTTCATACTTAACGTTTGGGCCTGCGCTTATTGCTGGGGATCCTACGCTGAAAGATAAGACTGCATTTGTTTGTAGTTAGCACTTCGCCTTTCGTTCGTAAATCCAACCAAAGACCCCAAAATAATCCAAAAGCATCACCGAAAACAACTCCAAGTGTGTTCTGTCCAACCAAAACCAAACACAGATATTAATTGTAGCTTTCCAAAACTCCACCAAACCAAACATTTATGTTATATAAAGTTGTCTCCTAACACCCAAACATGTATCCATATACATCATAAACCAAGAATCCATACTCATCTTATACAACTAGGTTTTCCAACCTAACTTTGAAGAAATATAGGGTTAGGGATGAATTCCTAACTAAAACCCAGAATAACACACCAACATCCATAATAATCCATAAATCCATACAAACCATAGACCATACTTTTCTTCCATACAAAAAACTACAAGATCCATTCACTGTAGTTTCCATACTTTCTTTCTCTTTCTTCCTTCTCTTCTTCAAATTTTCTTCCTCTACGTTTTTCTCCAAAATGCCCAAATGAGACCAAGTGGTTCATCCACTTATTCTTCATAAGGCCTTGTTTGCCACAAAAAGCATTCTTTGACTTAAGTTTCCTTTATTGCACTTTGGTCCTCAAATTCCTTATATTTAAAATTCAAAACTTCCCATAATTCCACTTCGCATAATCTTATTATCTTATGACTTTATATCCTATTTGGGAAAATCCATTTTTAATCTCAGAGGTTGTGTACAAATTCCTGTGTTTCAAAATTTTCATTTAATAATAATACTGCAAAAATTCAAATTATACCAAGAATATCCAAACACATCAAACGACAAGGTATATTTAGTAAGTAGTCAAGCGCCTCAACCTGCTGTGGGTTCAACACTTGCGCATATTCTCTCCCCTAAGTTCCGATGGTTTCATCTACACTAATGTAACCTCTCTCCATACCTCCTTCCATATGGTTCTCAATAGTTACCCTGCCTCTTCTAGCTTTCCAAAGTGTGTGTTCTATCTCAGGGTCGTATGGGAATAGGTCTCAACCCAAGTTGTACACAACACTTAGATCCTGTAGATGAAACATAAAAACACATAAACAAGAACAAAAGAAACGAAGTTAGGAATGTGACTAATAAATATAAATAAAAGTATCCAAATTAAAGCCACATTATTTCAACTAATATCAGTAGAACAACAGAGTCCCCAACAACGGCGCCAAAAAAATTGTTAAGCACGAAACATGTGTATAATATATGAATGCCTAAGTGAGAAAGTGCACACATCGTGAACAACTAATAAAGTGAAGAGTATCGAGTGTCGAATCCATAGGGACTAATGCTACTAAATACCAATCTAATTTAATCTCGACTCTATCTAGATGATTGTTACTTTGATTCTCATCTAACGCAACTAATCATGCAAAAATAACTCCGATATTCTAAATAATTATGGACTTAAGAAAACTTATTAGACTACACTCACTTAAAAAAGTGAAAATAACTAATAACAGGATTAGTCTAGGCATGATTTCACCAACACAGAACATTTTAAGGGATGGATTGAATGAAGTGTGCATTATTATTTACTATATCATCAAGAATTCACTTAGCTTGTAGCTCGATCTTCTTGCTCTTCAATACATCTCTTGATTTTAGGTTAGGTCATCTCTCCATCTACTACTATTTCCCCAAAAAAAACATATTAAGATTAAGAATCTGCCAGAGCTAAGTGAATCCTATATGATCTCTGGTACGCTTAAGTGTTTTTCAATAAGACTATATAGACTTTCACAAATCTGAAGTTTCAGTAGATTCAAGTGAGAACGAAAGCCAAATAGAAAGTGGCCAATCAAACTATTTAAAATAAAGCATATTATGAATCATCCAACAAGTTAAACAAGTATAGATATAAGAGTATAAATCCATCACCAAAAGAATCAATATCCAATTGCGCCATATCGAGTCCAGAAAACGAACTAGAACATCTCCTAAAACAAATAACCGTTATTGCCTGATTCGAATCACTCACAAGACAAAGGAAGAGAAAACTCGATTAAAACTCTAAAACTTCGTTCTCCTCGTGATCAGATCCTTGGTATTTCATCTCGCGTTTCCTCTCCAAAGTCTCATTTTCCACAATCCCCTATTTCATTAGGGTTTATCCCCCTTTCTTAGATGCATAATTCGTCACCCAAAAGGCAAGCCCGGGTCGAAGGGTTTGCGGACGTAGTTGGACATGCACATGAACCACGGGCCACCATGGTAATCCACTGTTCACCACATCGAAGCGTCGTAACACGCCTACGCAACCGCTTCCTCCGCCACATTGCATATGCGAAGTCCATGTCAATGGTCACAAAGCCAATGCACACCACGCGAGAAGGCGCTCAGAAATTCTTCTTCTCTGTGATCGCCACATTACTAAATGACTTTTGCAAATGCTTGGTTGTGCCGATGCTTAGGGAGCCTCCCATTAGTACCTTTTTTATCCATGTTAATCCCATTTTCGCTCCTTTAGCTTCGAACTAGACCTACATCGAAATATGAGGGAAACAATCATTAAAACCTTCCAAATTACATTAAAAGCATGTGTACAATAGGAGAATAGTGATGATTAAACCGATGTAAATTACACCTATCAATATACTACTAATGTCTTCCTCTAGTTTCAAAAGCAAACATTAAATCAAAATATTAATGTAAATTTAAGAAACTATGAATATTAGAGTGAAATTATAAATTGATAAGATATCAATGTCACCTTTGTAGGATTAATTCCATCCTAATCATCATCACAAGAGATGCTTTATATACACAAGATGATTTCTACAAAAATAAATAAAAGAAAAGTTTGTTAAATAATAGTTTTCAACATACAATAATCACTTATAATAAATTTAGTTAAACATAAATATGTTAAATTACCTAATTCTAATTATTCTAATTGTTCCAAGCTTTGTTCAAGATAAATGTAATGAGGTTGTAGACTTAACCCATCTGCAAGACAAATGAGAGCTCAGAATTTACGAAAGCAAAGTACTTCGGAAGAATCAAGTACTTCGCCCCCAAATACAAAAGTGAATCTCAAAGGAAACTATCAACGCATAGCTAATATGTAACGCCTTAAAATACCATAACAATATAACATGTCTGTGGTGTAAAATAAAATAAATTATATTTTTCCGACATTTAAACGGTTAAAAACGAAAAAATGATAAAACCCAAAAATAGAAAGAGCCAAATAAATTTGATAAAATGTGAAATGAGGACCTATACTCATAAATGAGTAATGTAAGTGTATCGCCTCAAAATATCCCTAGAATTTATAATAATTCCATGATTATATATCTCGTATGAATCTTGAGCCAAACTCGGTTTTTCCTGAAACTAATAAATTGTGGAAAAGAAATGAATATGTATACACATTAAAAGCTCTATGCTAAATGAGAAATTGATTGAACCCAGAAATAAACCCAAGTGAAAAAGGCAAATTTGAATTGGTAAAATGAGGATTCATTTGTCAAGAATAGAATGTTTTTAAAATGCCAAGGTGAATTAAATGATAATAAAGTGAAATAAAGCCCAAAAGGAGAAAATGAGAATGGATTCCAAAGTCAAATACGGCCTCATACTAAATGAAGAGTCAAGACTAAATGTGGTTCTAGAAGAGCACACATTTGCATTTTGAGCCAAAACGTTTAGAGAGAAGAGAGGAGAAAGCTAGGCAAGGTGAGTAAAGAACAGATTGTTGTGGTGTGGGTGATTTCTTCCCATTCGCTTTCTGGGCGAGATCAGGCTACCCGGAAGTAAGAAGATTCAAAGGATTTAAGGTAAGAACCAAAACCCTAGATTTCTTTTAAATGATGTTGTTAGAAACCCTAATCCATCCATGGCTTTTCTCATGGTTGGTTTAGATGATATTGAAACAGACTTTGGGGAATGATTTCTGTAGTTTCATTCTGATTTAGGTATTTTGAGAAAATCAAAAGGGAAAACCAAAATATAAGCAAACAGCTCCCACGGCTGTGAGTGTAGTGGGAACTCCACGCTCGTGGCACAGCGCCCTCTACGCCACAAACAGGATGCCTCGCCGCTGGAGGCTGAGGGTCTTAAATGGCACCTCCTCGTACGCCGTAGCGTGGCACCCCAATGCCGCGCAGCAACAACGCCACAATCGGTTGAAGGCCTACTATGCAAGATAAAGAAGGTTTAACAGTCACATCCATGAGGAGCACTGGATTTTATTCCAAAGTCTTGCTTTGTACGCCAGTTGTTTAGGAAACCCCAATAAATGACTACTGAGAATTAATGGTAATTTAAAACTAAGTGAAAGTTGATCGATAATTTTGTATACCTTGATATTCGTTAAGTGTGATACAGGCAGAGTTCACTAAATGTGATATGTGATTTGCACGTATATGAGGATCACCTAACCTAGGATCGAGATTGAAGACAAGGCAAAAAGAAAGAGATAGATTGCCTATTCTATCTTTCTCTATTCCTGCCACAAGATTTGAAATGTTGTTTTAATGTATAAGAGTTTTACATTATCGTTTTAATTGATTTGGAGGCAAATTGAGAAATGTTTGCATATGAAATTGTATGAGTATTGAAAATGAACTTTATACAAATGAATATATTGTACTATATTTTGCTATAAAAGATTTGAATGCCCTTAATAGAATGTTAATATTTAATTGTGATATGATAGATTATTAGAATAATAAGGGTCAAATTAGCAATACTGCGAACAAACTGATGATGTGTCACTATCAAGAGTCTGTAAGAGGACAAAGATCGTAGTGTTCACGAATCATTTTATTGAACGCCAAATACAACAGCAATGGGACCGAATCGTGTTATAAACAAATGCTTTGTCTTATAGTCTAGTGAGACCGTACGTATTCCCAATATTTCGGTCGCAAAAAATATGTGTTTAAATCAGAATATGGCATAATCGATCTGACTTTGAACGTACGACATACGGAAAACAAAGGCGATTGCAAATTGAAAGTCGAAAATAGCATTGCGAAACATGATTTAATATAAACATTTTATTGCATGCAGTGGTAGGCTTGGGATGATCAATGAATCAAATGATTGAAAATGAAATAAGTATTGTATTTATTGACATTATATCATCCAAATATTTTGAAAGTTTTGTTTAGTAAAATTCCTCACATTTTATCTGTAAACAGAAACACAATTGAATGAGATAGGAAACTACTAAGCATGAAAATGTTAGCGTATTGTTTTATAAATGCGCAGTACCCGAGAGAAAAGACAAAGTGGACCCAAGGTCGAGGAGCTTAGAGTCATTCAAAAAGTTCACGGAGTATGCTCTGTCACATGCATCCTCCCATTTTGAGCATGACATTGTTTTGTAAACAAAAGGAGTTCAACTCCGAACATTTTTATACTTCCAGCATCTAAATGCGATTTTGGATATTACAAAGAAACGCATAAAATAATGCCATTTTACAATGTATATTTTGTAAAGGAATTGCATTGAATTTGTAAATGCTTTATGGGCTTCGCTTCAATTGAAATCGCCTCCGCAAAGATTTGAGAACAAAACGATTATGTTAATAGAAATGTATTTTTAATAAAGTGATATAGTGGTATCTTTAGCACCCCGAAGCCTTGCTCGATCCGCTCTATTCGCTGGTCTGCATTGATCAAAGCACACTTATGGTATCAGAGCCTAGGTTTAGGCGTTTTTAGAAAAAGGCCCTACACGATTTTGTAAGATTTTAAATGGTATCATATAAGAACAAGATTTGTATATAAAGTAACGACGGATCAGACGCGATCTTGTTTGTCTTAATGTAAGCATGGATGGTCTAAGTACCCATAGGGTCGAAGGTGACTAAGGAAATCGCCCCTGCTAGTCCTACTAGTGGTAGGAGCCAAGATCTCATGCCCACTAAGAATGAACATGAACAAGCAGAGATAGCTATGGGTATCCTTCAACAGCTAGCTCTGTAAGCTTGCAAAGAGTTCGGGCAACTCACTGAATTGCTCAAACATCATCCATTGAGAGAATTGGCAAGGTACTAATTTATGACCTTTCTCGGAAAGAGTTAGCTATGATTTCATATAGAATCGCTTCGATTATTAGAGCTAATGCTAGCAAAATGCATTGTAAAATTTGGATGAGTTTTGAATGTGTGACCTCCTAATAATAGAGTAAGGCATCGGGCTATGACCAGATCACATCAATTAGAGAGAGTAATATAGGGTTCTTCTGAGATGAGTTCAAGAAGCACTATGGTCGATTATCCTGCTACAATACGATGAGAGTTTATAATCTAAGAAAGATGATGTGAACAAACATTTATACACACTGTTGGAGCGGCATGCTTCAAAGATACTATATGAGGGAAGAAATCGTCGAGGTCAAGACGCCTCACACCACATTCAGCCATGCCTACAAAGATTTTACCATGAGGATTTAAAATCATGACATGGGAATAGAATGGGAAAGAGTAAATAAAGGAAAAATATAGAAAAGATAAAGACAAGGAAGAGCAATCCTGCTAGTCCACTCGCTACAACAAGAAAATATGAAACCAAAGACCACAGAGGCTCCATTCAAATTATACAAAGATTAGATTCCACCAAAAATCAATAGAACATTACTCATCAATTATTCATGTAAAGTGCAACTGTGAGGTGCGAGCAGAGGACAGATCGCCTCGACGTTCTATCAGAACTGATAAAAGGAGAATGTCTGAGACTTAGCATATGCCGTTTGATTTCAGGGATTGTTGGGCAGACTGCAACATATACAATTCCCTCACGTTATTACCATGATCTCATTATCTAACTCGCAACGGCCTTCAAAACTCAGAAGGCTCAAAGAGATGACATAAAATACATACAAGGGAGAATGCAATATCAAAACTGATTTGAAACAAAGTAAGTATACTCTCAAAATTGGAAATGAAAAGTATTACTTCAATATTACAACCCTTCCAGTAAGGGTGCACCAGTCATATAAGTAATAAAGGGACTCGGAGTCCGGACATCGTACCCACGAGGATCGAGGCCCTTCTCTAATTTGAACTTATCATCTGAGATTACATGGTTCTTCTACTATTTAGATACCATAGATGTCGACAAAATCAATTAATTGAAACAAAACCATCAAAACTATCCAAAATTCATCAAATAACAATCTTAAATTCTAAAAGGTATGAAGAGATTATCAGATAGATAAAATATTTACAAAACAACATTTCCTGTTAACAATTATAAGTTGAATGCTAGATTATCTTATAATGTGAGTATTTGATTTTCCATTACAATCATATTATTTCACTAGTTAGAGATCCATTCCTTTTGGGACAAAAATGTTTTCTAATATATTACTGTAAATCGAAATTTTATTTAATGTTCACTATTTACAAACCATTTCTTAGGATTAGTAATTCTTGGTCTATAGATGTGAAAATGTGCTTCCTCCACTGTAATTAGTATCTCGTCCTTCAAATCTAATAAAATTTATCTCCTCTTTGATTATATATTTGCTAAATACTCAATATCAAGATCTTCACGACTATGAGAAACCTTCCGATCAGTCAAATTTAAGGCATCATCTAATTAATCCTCACACCATGAGTAAATTAGTGATCTATCAAAGCAATTTTTCTCAGAGCGCAGTTCCAAGATATTATCAACATACCCTTTCTAAGTTACTCGCCTCTTACTCTCGTGAATTCTATCTCTTGTCACTCAGAGAGGGCCTCCTGAAATCAGAGCCAAGATACAAATTTTTTTGGGTAGTGCTTACTAATATTCTAACAATTCATTATATGTAAACAAGACTAATTATAGCAATTCTAAAGATTCAAACCCACAAAATAACTTTAGAAACTGCAATGACAAAGTTCAAATAATTAATCCCCAACCTTGCAGGTGTTTAATGTTCCACAATGGATTTCAATCATCAATAATCAAACAAAGTAAGAAAACAACAGCAATCAGAGAAAGAAGAGAAAACCCAGATTTGAGCTTAAATCTTCACCTCCCAATCCAGAAATAAACTGAAGATCCGAGTACAACAATCAAATCTCTCAATAGAAATAAAATAGTTTCTAAAGATCTATTTAAAAATAAAAAAAAACTCATGTTGTTCAAGAAATGGGCGCTGAGAGAGAACCCATGAGAGAGAGAAAATCGCATTTTAGCCTCAATCTTTGTCCTAACATTAGTGAAATCGACTTATGTAATAAAGACTAAAATATCCCTTCATTAGAATAAAATCTACTAAAAATAACTCTCGGGATCTAAAAAGAACAAATCTATAGAAAACTCGGAAAAAATGGGCAGCCTAGAGAGAGAAACCACATGAGAGAGGTTTCAATCTTCCCTCTGCTTATTTCTTTACTCCAAAAAACGAGTATATATAGGTCCGTAGGGTGAAATGTCAGTACTAGGTCAAAATCATTTTTCTTTTTGTGTTTCGTTGCATTTTTGTTACAATATCAGGAAGTTTTCGTCATAATACCATTTTCTGTCATATTATCATTTCTTTGTCACAACTTGATTTTCTCGCTTACGACATCACTCGTTCTTACATCATTATTTTTCACACAACACATTCATTTCGCGAAGAAATTTTCTCCGACAGAACTCTGCTTTTTCTTTCTAACTTGTCGAATGAGGCCATAACTTCTTTCTTCGCTTTAACCTCGGTTTAAAGGTGAGTACTGCTGGAAAGATCTTTGAATGTAGAATGCAGCAGTATGAGGGAATTTGAACCATTTGATGTTCCAGATGGTACAGAAAATTCATCTTCAGTGGTGCGCTTATGAGACTCTGGTCAATTTTCCTTTGGAAATAAATTGCTCTGCCTTTTCTGTTAAACTTTCTGCTTCAACATATCCTACAAAACAAAGTTTTCTAGAGGAAATTTACAGAGTTTTACATGAATATGGGATATAAATGACACAAAATAGCATATGTGGAAAATGAACTCAAAACATATATATGAGTTTTGCACCATCAAACAATTTCAAACTTCTAGCTTATTATTCCCAAGCAAAGAAACTTAAAGAAGTTTGGTCTCTTAAAATGAAAAAGAGAAGAGTTCATTTTAACTCTTTATTTAACCAAAACCTAGCAATCAAGCTTGCAAGGGTGTGATATGTAACTTCAAGAACTGTCTTTACAAGGAATATAGAAAATATGATCAAAAAAAATAATTTATTCATTTTTAATAGTGAATTAACTTCATAATGTACAAATTCCGCATCATGGCTTCTACTAGTGTATATCTTCCCCAATCCAAAACATTTTCTGCAGTTAATAGAGTTTAAGTGAGAACGATAAGTGCGGACTTCCTAAGACAATTTATTTAGGTTCCATAGGCTTGTTGCCCTACCACTTCCCACTAATGTAGGCACACACACAACCTCAAGATCAAGTAGGTCTTATGCTTGCAATGTAAGGCTTGGGTAAGGTAGTTGAGTAGTCATCTTAGGCTAAAACTTACCCAAACATACATATTTTTCAGATTAGATGTACTCTACTCCATCATGATTCTACCATCAAAGATAGTTACACTCTCAAACACCCCAAAACTGCTTGAGATCCTTCCATACCCTTTCATATCAATTTTTCTCGCACAAATTCTGCATTCTTTCAACAAACACCAAGAAGCTTTAAGACAAGGTTATTAGATGGTGCAATGTCAAAACTCTTTAAGCTTTCACCAAAACCCATATTAGTAGCTAGAATCAATAGCCCTAAAATTAATCAGCTCTTTTAGGGTAACAGGTGTCAGACACCCTGTGGATTTACTATTCTGTGGAAGGGCTACGAGGCTAAACTCACTCCTCCTTGACTTTTTATTGTATTTTTGCTTCTTTTACATTTGAAATTTTTCTGTTTTTTTTTTTTTTTTTTTTAACTTTACCTTATTTCATTCAATTTGGAAGATATTTTTCCATAAAACAACTCCTCTAAACCCTGTTCTTCACCACATTTCTCAATTATGTTCAAATCCTCATGTTATGGTGAGTTTGGTCTTCTTAGCTGAGGAGGTGATGTATAGGAAGGTTATTGGCTTCAAACTTTAAGTCTTAGGGGAAATAGAATTCATATTTATAAGTTCAACACTGGTATTTAGAGGAATATGAAGTGGTATTAATGGGGAGCATTTAAAGGCAATAATTCTTTCCAATGATGGCCTATCATTTCTCTTAATTAGTTTGAAAGAGCCAGATTTCATTTTCATGATAATAGAACAAGTTCCATAACTCCTAATGATCAAAGTAGATGGATTCTCATAAACCTTCTAACCTAAGCAAAACCGTTTTTCAAGGGTACTTTGTTGACCGCATGGATTTTGAGAAACCAATGACTAAATAGCCTATTAAAGAGATAACTTTGTTAAGCATTAGAAGTCCTGCTTACATTCATTGTTCATATGCCAAGGTTCATTATATCCTTATTGACATCACAACAACCCAGCATAAAACTGAATTAATTTAATGTAAACTCTAACTAAAAAAAAATACCAAACTAAGATAAAGTTTAGGAAGTTGATCAACAAAGTCATTATCCAAAACTTAAAAATTTCACATCCTCAAAGTTGTTGTCAGAAATACGTGGGGTGTGACATGATAAACCAATAAAAATAAGCACCCCAAACTTTGAGATGAACATTGTCCTAAATGCCCAGCAAACAGCAAAAGGAAGCAACAAAGTAAAAGAGTAATAAAGAGAGTCAGAAAAGTGAACTATGCAGAGTTCACACTTTCTGGGCCAGGGAAACTTATTATACTAGAGACATTGACATTGGTGTACTACCCCTTTGATATACTCTTTGGTTTTTTGGAGCCATGAAAGTGGCTTTGGCATTATAAACATCAAAAAGTACCAAATTTCCTTCAATTTAATGAGTGAGTTTTTGATCTTCAAACCCCTTCACACATGCAGCCAATTCCACAATCAACAATGATCCACAAAGAACTCAGGAACAAAACAATCAAGCACAAAATTTCTTCCATTGTAACTCCTCTGATGCTTGGAATGATGGATAGAAACGGGGTTTAACAAAGGTAAGTCTGTGGGTTTGTGATGGGTTTGAAGTTTCAAGATGATAGAGGATTGATCGGGGGAGGAATGTGATTTAGATTTGAGTGATGAGAGATGAATTTGAAAGTGGTTAAAGTAATTAAGGTTGAGGGAAAGAGAGATGCAAGATATGTGAGTATAAAGTAGTGGTAAGAAGGCCGTGAGCCTTTAGTTACAAAAGCCTCGTTTTGTGGATCAGGCCGGTCACGTCAAGAATTCTTGCCTAAAGATTCTGCTATCCAACCATATGTCACATCCTCCGTTCAGTCTGAACTGACAAGACTGCCAGAACCTTCACAAGAATGTCACACTGAGGAACCATCTGTCTTAATCATTCACAGAAAACTAATGCCCACGTCGTCCAGATGATCCACACCTGTGTCCATTCATCCTTCGTCCATGACACGCATCCTCAAAAGTCCTTCATGCTTTATATATCTTCTTCTCAAAATCTTCCAATAGCAAACTCCTTAATGCTTTTTATCTATGTTTAAACTCATCTCGCTTTCAACCTCCTTCTCAAGCATTATCATGAACCTTCCAACTTTATATTTCATTTCAATTTGGTTCTTTCATTCAAACCCAAATTTGATGAACATCTCACCCACAAAAAAGTTTACACTTCAAGCACTATGAATAACATCAACCACTTTCCAACTTCTTTTCCTTTGCTCTACAATTAAGTCATGATACAACATGTTGTTGGAGCTTCAAACTTATCTTATTATTCAAAAACACTAACAACAAAGTTAAAACACTACCTGAATTTTCATCCCAAACAAATAAAAAAAAATACAAAGAATTAATAAAAATAACTAAAAAAATAGAAAGAAAAGAGAATGGATAGAATCCTCTTATTACTTAGCTTAGGCTGCCCAAGAAGCTTCGCTTCCGTTGCTTTAGAGTCCAAATGAACATTGGAGTACTGAAGTTTCCATTCGACCCTAATCATTCATCTCAAAGCACTTCCTCTCATAACCATCTGCACTGCTGATGTTTTCTTCAATTTTTGGAAGAGGGGAAAGAACTCAAAATCCCTTTAATATGACAGTGGTTCCAACTCACAATTTCTTCAAAGGTCCCCTATGTGGATAGAAGGGTAAATGACATTTATGCTTTTAAGTGGGACTGTTCAAACATGTGCCCCTTGATTTGTTGTAAGTCGTTAATTTTCTCACATATGCTGGCTCTTTTCAGTCCACAGCAACAGCTGGTGAAGATCAACTTTGCTTTTCCTCACTCCACAAGTACAAGAGCTCCTCAGCATGTCAATCCATGCTGGTTTGAGGAAAGAAGGGCCTTCTAGCAGCAAGAGAGAATCAGATCCTCCACCGCCCCAAGTCACAAAATCTATGGGGAAGGTAAATGTTTAATCTTCATGTACTGTTTTCACAGCCAGGCTATCACTCGACTCTATTTCTTCAAATTTCGCCATCCAACAAATGACTCACCATCTGTTGCTTAGAGTGCCTTGTTCTCAATTTCAGCCTCATTTTCTCACCTTCTTCCACGTGACAAGATAGGAAATTTCACAATCGCTTCAAAGGAACATCAATGCATTCATCGGGATTCAGTAAAGTGTTACTAGAGAGGTCCCAGAGAATCTTCCCTTGAATGCTTCAGACCAAGTGTCCTATTCGGGAGTTTCTACATTTTTCTCAATCTAGCACTAGTAAGACTCGAAGGTACGACAACCGAAATTTCATTCATGAAGATTAACTATCTTTCGTTCCTTCCATGTAGATAAAAATCATTCCTTAAACAGAGACAACCTCTTCTTCCTCTGAGTCAGATCAACCCCTTGATAAAAGGCCCTTGTTCCATGAGTGAATGCCAGGAATTCTTTTGGTCCAATTTATGAGTTACAAGTGTTTAGCTTCTCTATGGAGGTAACCCACTTGAATGTTCCTCCATAAGTACCAACAAATAAGAAGAAAACAAAAGAAAATAGCATGCAATATAAATAAAAATTAACTAAGAAACAAATCACAACCAAAGTATAAAATAAAAATAATAAATTCACAGAAATTAAAGAAATTACCCGTTTTTCAAAATGTCAACTTCCAATGAGAGAAAGTGAACTACGCCAATCCTCGCAATCCGCCTCAAAAACTTGTTAAGACCAAAGAACATATACAAATTTCTGACGTTATTACCAAGGACTATTATCTAATCCCCATGAACGGCGCCTCAAAAACTCAGGTGGCCAAATGATGTATATGTGAAAATATGGGCCAAGGGAGAATGTGTAAATACTCAAAACCGATTTGAAACAAAGTAAGTATACTCAAAAATTGAAATGAAAAGTATTACCAACACTCAACCCTTTCCGCAAGTACTATCATAAGTAATAAAGTGGACTCCAGAGTCCCATATCGCACTCACGAGGATCGAGGTTCTCTCTAATTGAATTGATCACCCCGATTACAAGGGTTCTTCACTATTTAGGCAACCAAATAGGATATCTAATAAAATCAATTTAATTGAAAACAAAACTGATTTAAAACTAATCCTAAAAATCTACTTCAACAAAAACAACTACTTAATTTAAAAGGTATGAAGAGAGTCACTAGTGATGGGGATAATTATTTACAAAAACAACTTTGCATTTCTTGAAAGCTAGTCAATTATAAGTCGAATGCTAGATTTGTCCAAGACAATGTATGCTTGATTTTCCATACACCATTTCACTAGTTAGAGATCCATATTCTTTTCAGACAAATGGGCCTCAATAGCTACCAGAAATTCGCACTCTTAAGATTTGATTGTTTTCTTTTCAATACTTTTTACAACCATTTCCCTTAGGACTCGCAATTCCTTTCGGTCACAGACAGAAATGCAAGCCTTTCTCCAATGTGGTAATTAGTATCTCGCCCTTCAAATCTAATAAAAATTTTCATCTCCTGATTATATATTTGCTAACACGATCAAGATCCTTCATCAGACTCAAGGAGAAACCTTCTGATTTAAATAATGATACATCTAATTAATCCTCACACCATGAGTAAATTAGTGATCTATCAAAGTAATTTTCGAGTTCACCCAAGATATTAGTCTAACATACCCCTGCTACCGCTCTTACCGTGCACTTATCTCGTGTCACTCGTAGGCCTCCCGGAAATCAGCAAATATACACCTTCTTGGGTATAAGCTACTAATATTCGAACAATCATTATATGAACAGCATTAATTATATAAATTCAAGATTCAAACCCACAAAATAACTTTAGAATCAAGAACTGAATGTTCAACAATTAACTCTAACCCTGTGAGGGTGTTTAATGTCTCCATTAATGATTTCAATCATCACTAATCAAACAAAAAGTAAGGAAATGAAGAAAATCAAGAGAAAGAAGAGAAAAAACCCGCATTTGTGCTTAAATCTTCACTCAACAAGAAATAAATTGAATATCCGGAAGTACAAGACCGAAATCTCTTCAATAGAAATAAAATATGTCTAAGATCTATTAAAAATAAAAATCTACAACAAAACTAAGAAAATGGGGCGCTTAGAGAGAGAAAAACTCCATGAGAGAGAAACAAGATTTTAGCTTCAAATCTTGTCCAACATTAGTGAAATCTGAATCTCATGCACAAAGACCGAAAAATATCTTCAATAGGAAATGAAATCTACTAAAAAATAACTCTCAGATCTAAAAAGAATCAAAATTCACAAAAATTTGGAAAATGGGTAGCCTAGAGAGAGAAAACCCCATGAGAGAGGCCCCTCCAATCTTTCCCCGCTGCCTCTTACTAAAAACAGTATATATATGGTCCTAGGTGAATGGTTTCAAATTGTGTCAAAAACTCAATTTTTACTTTTAGGGTTTTCGCAGATTGGTCACGATACGTGCTTTTCTTTGGCGACACCATTTTCTGTCGCGACACCATTTCTTGTCGCGACACCATTTTTCGTCATGATATCATTTCCGGGCCGCTGACACCATTTTTCGTCAGACACCATTTCGCACACAAATTTTCTGGACAAAGAATCGGTTTTTCTTCTCTAACTTGCTCAGGCCATAACTTTCGCTTTTAACCCTGATTGGGCGTGAGTACTTGAAAGCTTCTTTGAATTTAGAATGCAGCCACAGGAATTTGAACCATTTGATGTTCTAGATGGTACATAAAAATTCATCTTTTCCAGTGGTGCGCTATGAGACTTTCGGGCTGACTCTTCTTTTGGAAATAAATTGCTCATTTCTTGCCAAATCACTTGCTTTTCATCAATAATCCTACAAAACAAAGTTTAGAGGGAATTTTATGAGTTTTACATGAATATGGATATAAAATGCACAAAATAGCATGTGAAATGAACTCAAAACATAGATGAGTTTTGCACTCATCATGGATCCAACGAGCATAGAGCGATAGATTGTTCTAGAGCTCGTTCATTTATAGAACCCTAGATTGGGGGTACAACTTCAATGGCATGGAAAGGCCACAAGAGTGTTGCATCACCAAACATTCCGAGGCAAGTAACTCAAACGGAGGGTGATAGGATGCACGTGCTCCAGCTAGAGCATATGTGATGAAAATAGTGGAAAATACAGATGCCCTAGATGTGATCATTGGCAATTTCCAAATCTTTGATACTACTATACATGCATTGATTGACCCCAGGTCAACCCACTCATATATTTGTATTGACATACCAAGTTTAGGAATTACTGATGAGTGAAACCAGCATGATGATCTTTTGTGATGAACCCGCTTCAGCATGTGTTACTGCGGAATAGAGTGTATAGTGATCGTCTCCAATGCAACACGAGTATGAGTTTCTTGGGGATTTTATCGAATTATCCTTTAATGAGTTTGATGTGATTTTGGGGATGGATTGGTTGTCCCGACACCAAGTGATGCTGGATTGTAGAATCAAAAGAGTGACCTTAAGAACACCAAATGAGGATGAAGTAACTTTCATCGGTGAGAGGTCAAACCTTCACGTGATAATCGTAGCCACCGCGTAACAATGGTGCTTAGCGATGTGAAGCCTATCAAGTTATGTGATTGATACTGCAAAGGCAAGGCCTATGTATACGAGTATCCCACTGCTAGTGACTTTCCAACGTGTTTCCCGAAGAGTTTTCAGATTGCCTCCACAAAGGAGATCGAGTTTGCTATCGATGTCAGATTAAAGCCACACTGCATCCATTACACCGCATCGAATGGCCTCTTGTGGAGTTAGTGATTTGAATTGCGCTGCAAGAACTGCTAGAAAAAGGGTTTATTCAACCAAGTGTATCATCATGGGCTTCTCGTGCTTTTTGTTAAAAAGAAAGATGGTACTCTCCAAGCATGACGATTATAGACAATCAACAAGTCGATGCGAAAGAATACGCATCTGCCCACCAACCGAAAGGTGCAAGTATCGCTTGAAGATTGATCATGATCAGGTACATCGCTTGAGAATTAAAGATGTGGATGTGCATAAAACGACATTTAGAACGCGATATGGACATTATGAGTTCCTTATAATGCCGTTTGGTTTGACAAATGCTCCAGTGGATTTCATGGACCTAATGAATCGTGTTTTCCGACCGTATGTGGATCAGTTTGTCGTAGTGTTCATAGATGTCATTCTTGTGTATTCAAAAGATTGGGAAAATCACGACACACACATTCAGGTAGTGTTAGAGACTTCGATAAAAGAGTAGTTGTATGCAAAACTTAGCAACTGTGAGTTTTGGTTGAATGAAGTGTCCTTTATTGGGCACATTGTATTTAAAATATGAATCCAAGTGATCCAAAGAAAATATGGTTGTTGAATGGAAGCCACTAAGAAATGTTACAGACCGTAGTTTCCTCAGATCGTATACATTATAGAAGATTCATATAGGGGTTTCTATGACTCAACATGAATGTGATTTGCTCTAGAAAAGATAAAGATAATGGATTTTTGAAAATGTCAAAGAAGCTTGATAAGTTGAAAGTATTCTTAACCGAGGCTCCTGCTCTACTCACTTAATCTATCGTAAAGAATATGTGATCTTTAGTGATGCAAGCCACTAAATGGACTTGATGTGTCCTAATGCAAGAGGGTAAGTGGTAGCCTACTTCAAGACGCTGAAGCCGCATAAAGTAACTACCCTACCTATGATTTTAAATTAAATGCAATCAGGCTTGCGCTGAAAACTGAGACATTATTTCCAGATGGAGAAAAGTGTTTCATCTACACCGATCATAAGAGTCAGCATTTTCCTCACAATGAGAGCTTAATTTGAGACAACGTAGATGGATGGAGTTGATAAAGGATTATACATCAGATGATCACTATCACTCAGAAAAGCCAATGAGTGGCAAATGCTTTGGAGCAAGTAAAGTCTATGCAAACGCTTCGAGTGTTAAATGCCCATTTGTCATTATCGATCGATGGTATCAGAGTGGCGCACTGATAGCGAGACCAAATATGTTAAACCTAGTGCTAGCCACAAAAGAGATGAGAAAATTTGCTTCCATAGTAAATCGATCGAAAATGGTAAAAGGAAACCAGCTTAAGGAATGAAGATGGGGCTAGAATACAAAGATCGGGTTTGTGTACCCAATGACAATGATTCGAGGTGCCATACTTAAAAATATAACATAATGGATCTTAGCTATACATCTAGTAGCACAAAGATGTGTCAAGATTCAAAATGTCATTCTATGGGTCCTAATGAAAGAGATACTTCACTGCACTGCTTAGTGTCAAAAGGAAGGCGTAGAATCAAGTTCCTTTGGGATTATTGTAGCCTATCAGGATACAGGATAATTTTTCTTTCCTTTACCTTACAAACATGTATGGAGTCTTTCATACACTTATAGGGTCCTCATTAGTCCAATAGACAAGACCTCGGAATAACGGAATAGCAAAACAAAACACAACAATTGTAACTTTCCATGCCGTGAACAAAGCCACGCACTCGAAACCGTTCCTGTCTCCTTCGCCACGCCACTTGATGAGCATGCCACGCCAGCAGGCCTACGCCGCCGCATAAGGTCCCTACGCCAAGCAGTTGTAGACCCCATAACACCTGCATTTTCTCATTTGGGCCCATTTTTCCAGAAATCCAACTCAAAAACCCAAAATAATCCATAAACATCACCGAAAACAACTCTCAAATGGGTTTTAACCCAACCAAAACCAAACATATAGATTAATTAGGGTTTTTCCAAACCCAAACTCAAATACTTGTAAGTTATGTTAACTTCCTAACACCCAAACATGTCTCCAAACACTATAAACCAAGAATCCATACAATCCATAATCATCTTATACAAACTAGGGTTTTACCAACCCAAATTTAAAAAAATCTAGGGTTAGGATGATTCCTAACTAAACGCTAAAAAATGGAAGCAACTAATATCCATACCAACCCATAGCCATCCATACAAAATCATAGAAATCCATACATCTCCATACAAATGCCTAGTTTCCATACCTTTCCTCTTCTTCTTCTTCTTCTTCTTCTCTTCCTTTCTCTCTTATCCTCTCATTCACGTTTTGGCTCTCCAAATGCCCAAAATGAGAGACCAAGTGCTCTTATCCACTTATTCTTCATAAGGCCTTGTTTGGCCATAAAAATGCATTCTTTTGACTAAACTTTCCTTTTATTGCACTTTGGTCCTCAAATTCCCTTCTATTTGCACCATAACTTCCCATAATTCCACTTTGGCATATAATCTTATTATCTTACACTTTATATCCTCGTTTAACAAATTCCACTTTTTACCCTTGGTATCTTGTACAATTCAGCTCTCAAATTTTTCACTTAAGAAAATACACTGGAAAATTACCAGATTCCTTATAATATACCCTAATTATGTTTAAAAACGACTAGGGTATATTTCGAGGTGTTACATGTTGGTCAAAAAATGTGGTGGTTGACTATTGCCCCGTGGACAACCTCTACGTCCCCGTCCTCGACTTGCCATCTCCATATATCAATTAGCAAGATGAGATTTTTTTTTTTTTTCTTATTTTCTTTCCTTAGTGGTGGAAAATGCCAAACACAAGTAATTATCAGTTCCTGAACTATCATGTTCATTTATTTTCCGAACCCCTAAGGTTATGTTCTCTAACCCTAATGTTCTTCGTTTTCTATACACATCCTATCATGCATATATTTCCCACAATTTGTAACACATTATCACACAACTTGTAACACATTATTAAACAGCAATTCATAAGAATGCACAATGAATACTTTGATACCAAGCTATGATGCTAATATCAGACATCGAGCCCTAGGCGTTCCTAACCTAAGCTCTGTACTATAACCGCATGTCCTAAACCCATGCCCACCAAGCCCTGGGTATTTGTATAACTAGGATATGATACCGCGCCAGACGCCCAAATCCCGGTCCCGCTGACAACCCGCCAACTCACTAATACCGCCAGGTATCAGATCTCGATACCATTGACTATCAGCGTCTTATCGATCGAGACCTTTTTTTTTTTTTTAAAGTAAAAGTGGCCTAACCAGGCCCATTTATCCATACTCAAGAATACACAAGGTTGTATTACCATAATCCTTAAGAGTTTAATTACATTACTCTTATGCAAAACTTATATCAAAACTAGTATGTTCTAATACATGTTTTAGAAAATAAAATCAAAGCCAATAATCGCCTTCTTCACACACGCCATTCCTGATGAGGGTCGGGCCAGTCAGACATGACTCAGACTTAGTGCGGTCTAATAACAGGTGAGCGATGCCCAGTAAGGATAACTCCTACAAGTGCTTCTCCCCACCTAATTGCACATGCAATGCCATGTTCATAGAATAATACACACATCAACATTCAAATGAAGAATATGCCAATTCTAAATGGAATCGTATATGCCATGAAATGAGATGTGACTCACAATGCCCCATGTCCTAAGTTCTCATCGACTCCCTCACACATGCATATGCAAGCGGGTGTGAAAACTGGCTAATGGTGGCTTCATCCACGACCCTTTTCCAAACAAAATCTTTTTGTTTTATAAAACAAAACCCATCGGATATACCTCCAATGTTCATTTGATTTAATCAAATTCCGTGTGTTTATACATTTGTGGGCCACAGATTTCTAGGTTCTCACCGTAGGACGCCGCATGCCTTTCTACATTTTTACGGGCTTTCACCGACGGGGATCATGTATAACTGCAACTACCAGGTCTTTCACATCAAGGGGTATCCATCCCTACTTGTTGTGCCCAACACACGTATATTTTTTTTCATGCCATGAAACCATGAGACTCTGTTGGACGTAGTCCAATGTACCGAGCTCACCACCCATTCTCCAAGAATGATGAATGATTATAACCATGCACACACACCCAATTCAATGTGATGCCCTCGTGCATATACAATGCAAAATTTCACTACATGTTATCTCATGTTACATGTATAATACACTACATGGAACAATTTATAAATCGTCCTTTATGCCAAGTACCATGTATAATTATATTGAAAGCATATAATTTGCATCCATTCATGCTAATATATGTAACACCCATATATCAACATTTTTACAACACATTCGGCATGTTATTAAATATTTATTGATATTTTCCTTCCATATTTTACTAATTCTCATTGGCCCTAAAAAATAAAAGAATAAATTTCCTTTTGAAAAATAAAAACCAACATACTTTACTATTTCTTACTTTTTTGTTATATTGTTCATTTCAATATCAAATTAATATTACATTTTTTCTTATACCAAAAGGATAATCCACAACACAATCTCTCCTCAAAACCCTAGTTTAAAATCAAAATTTTAAAACATCACTTCGTGTCAAAGGATAAACCCCATCAAGACCCGTAATAAAGTCTCCCTAAACGCCTATCTACTGGCTAAAACTTAATGTCGCCAAGTTACACTAAAGACTCTATTTTAGAAATTCCTCTTTCAAAACATGGGTTTCAAAAATTAATTGTTATAAAATTTTTCCTTTTCTATAAGAAAGATGACAACAGGATCCATGTAGGTTAACTATTATTATAGAAAAAATTTTAAAATCAAATCCCCATTTCCCGGCTTATCTTTTACCCTTTTTTCCCCCTAAATAAATAAAATAAAAACTCAGAACAAACTAAGAACAAAAGAAGAATGAAATAAATGCTTACTTTTATTTCTTCAAGGGAATGTACAAAGTTTCAGTTACAAACTTTTCCACTACTCTCTCCACTATCTCACTCACGTACTCCTTTTCCTCACACCTTTTACATCTTTTCCAATTCATTTATAGAATATGGACATGCTAAAGACAAACCTAACTTGATAAGGCTAAGGCTACCTAACAATGTACAAATAAATTACTTTGAGGACAAGTGTCCCAAAGTATAAAGTAAAGTTTGAAAAATAAAACCTATAAGAACAAGTGGTCCACTATATATATATCACAAGTGTCTAGTGCTTTTAAATATGGACATGGACAAGTGTCTTGTACTTGACACTTTTTACATCAAAACTTTTGTACAAATGGTTGATCTTATCTTTGGTTCTTCAAATTTTTACATGTTTCTTTCTTCTCTTGTCTTGCTTTGAGATAAGGATAAGCCTGGTTCTGAAAATGCTGTTGAGGGCTATTTTGCAGAGTTGAATATTGTTGCATGATTTGATGCCATTGTTATCCTTCCATTGCATTTTCAAGATTGGCATAGCTCTATTCATCTAGATTCTCCCATAAGTTTGCATCATCGCTGACGTAGGACATTTATGGTGAATCTACCCAAAGCTGGTTGATAAAATCTTGTTCTTCAAAGGTTATAAAAATTTTTGGGTTCAAAATTTTTTCTAAGGGCCTGGTTATCCAAATAAACATGGTTTGGGTTTCTCCAATAAGATAAAATAATTTATTTCTGGTTTTTCTAAAATAAAAAATATGAAAATCTCTATATCTACTATAATACAAGGGAAAATCATTTTGACGGGTCATTTCCCATTTTGGTTTTTGTTGAGGTATTAAAGGTTTTTTATTATGTTTTATATAAACATGATGATAAGTAGGGACTATGCTTCCATCAATTTTAAATAAAGGTGGAATGGTTTCAAAAGAAATATCTACAAAATTTTCGGTTCTAAAAAGATATTCTACAATGGTTTTTAATTTTGTAGGAATGTTTTTAGGTATTTGATAAATACTGGTTAAAAATATATTTTTCAAAATCCCTTTATCCATCATTTCAGGGATGAGTTCAAAATATTTTTTATCTAAAATAGGCATATTTACATAAGCAAGGTAAACAATGAAAAATAAATCAGAATCCTGATAAGCCATATATCCTATTTTAATTCCACTATTTTTGGTTCTGAATTGTTCATACAAAGGACACTAGTCCTTAAGTACTTTTTCATTATGTTTTTGCAAAAAGAAAGACTCTATTATATTATAAATATCATATCCAAACTTGTTTTTAATTAAAAGTTTTTCAAACTGTTCAGTAAGAAGAGCTGATTTTCTAATCATATTAATTAAATCGATTTTACTAACATTGTTCAAAGAGTCTAGTTTTGTGACACCCCAATTCCCGAGGGTCGAAATTTTTGGACTTTTTTTTTTTTTGTTATCGATCAACTTCTCGTTGGCGACGTAGCAAAGATATCGCCCGCCGGCGCCCCCGTCGCACTACCCACATGCGCCGGTCTTACGCGATCTCACGCGACATAGCGCCAAGGACGCGACGCCCCTATAGCACACGCACGCCTCACTACACGTGCCTGGAGCCTGCCGTGGTGCTCGGCCCAAGAGCTTATGCCGCAACACGAAAGACCATGTCGTGACACAGGTTATGAGCCCCACGCGGCATTTCTCATCGTGACAAAGGGCTCAAAATAGGCACACCATGAAGAAAGCCAACTCTCCCATGACACTGGTCCAGACCCCTCAAGACTCCCAACCTAATCCCACCACATATCTGTGAGACTATCTTCAGCCGAAATGTAGCCACTTGATCCACTAGCATCTGCGAGGTGATCTCCATAGCTCCTCCAAAAACTTTCCACCTGTTTAAAACAATGATCGCCTACCACCGTATCCTCCCCGTAAAATGCCAGCGATGATGTGCTATAAACCGCTGAGGTTACTCTCGCCTCGTCCCGGCCACCGGTACAGGCGCGACGACCCCACGACCCTCCATAAAGGCCTCCGGCCGGTCAAAATGTGTGGTGCTTATCTACCACCTCATGGACGACCTCTACGTCCCCGTCCTCGACTTGATATCTACACATGCCAAATGGCAACAGAGTTATTAAATTTCTATCTTAGTCTAACTAGTAGTGCACATGCCCACCACTAATAGACTTAGTCATTCTACACTAACCCGGCTCATCCTTTCGTCTCTGGCTCGTGCCAACGCCAACCACTAATACAATTCAATTCAATTTTTGATATTTTTTTTTTCATTCTCATTTTGTTTTCTGAACCCCTAAGGTTATGTTTTCAAACCCTAGTGTCCCATATACAATTTATCGTGTAAGATGGTCAAACAAATCATGCACATATCACACACATCAATTTATCAAAATACACAATGAATGCATGATCTAAACCCTTAACCCATCGATTCCTAGGTATTCGTGCAACCTAAGCTCTGATACTAAGTTGTGACACCCCAATTCCTAGGGGTCAAAATTTTTGGACCTTTTTTTTTTATTTTTTGCTACTGATCAACTCTATCATGATAGAGCAACATGAGTGGTCTGTCGCGAGAGAGCCTCTCTGTCATAACAGTCCCCTATCATGCCTACCCGCGAGTGCTCGATCGTGCGAGGATCCTTGTCTCAACATGAGGCCAAGCAATCTCTATCACGCGCATCCTCGTGGCGCGCCAGTTTAGTCGTGCGCCCGGCATGAGAGCTTAGTTCCACGTACACCTAAGACCTCTGCCAGTGGACACAGGTTAAGGAGCCCTATCACGACAGAGGGCTTAAAATAGGCAATAGCCTATTCTGGCCTACTACACCTCCGATTCTCCCTTTTCTTCTTTTTTTCCTTTCCTTTCCAAAACACCCTAAATTCGATATACATTAGCCTTTTTTTTATTACAAAGATACAGGAAAACTGGAAAACTTGCCAAAGATGTATTAACTATACAAAACGAGTTCACTACAACTGTCTACACACGTAAACCGGGTTTTCACCAAATCCTTAGCAAATCACAAAAACAAACCAATATATTTTCTTTCATAATCGAGGTCTTAGGTGAGCTTCGGTCCACGCACCTCCAAGACTCAAAACATTTCTTTTCCACGATCAGATGAGCAATGCCTAGTAGCTGAATTTTTCCTACTAGGTTACCTCCCCACCTACTCATGCAATGGCAAACACACACACATTCAAGCACAAGTATGCACATTTCTACTCGAATGCCTACATGCCATGCCCCATGCCCGCAGTCTCATCACCTCACACATTTTTTCCATATAGAAAAACTGCTCCCAAACAAAAGATTTTTGTTTTTGAAAGCTCATCGACACCGACATTTCAAAATTGGCTCGTCCTCCGATATAATTTAGTGGACATACTCCGAAAATTATTTATGTGGACAACCCTCCGATATAATATAAAGGACATACTCCAATAAATATTTGTGGACAACCCCCCGATAGAGTTTCTCCCAAAAACCATGTCAAGCATTCACATCTAATACTCTACGGTGTCCCCGTGCATATGAAATGTGAAATGTCAACTTCGCACTACTCATGTTAATATATTTATACTTATATAATAAATGATAATTTACACACAACCAACATGTTATTCATATTAGCAATAATACACGAACACATGTGGACCACACACCGGGAAATCAATCCCATGACTCGATTAGTGCCTAAAGTACTATTAGCCCTATTTAAGATAGGTTTTGAGTGCTTTTTGTGTACTAACTATGTCAATTAAGTCACTTGACACAAACAGGTCCCTTTGGTACTAATGATTGTATTTGAGGTCAAGTTGTGTAGTTTTTGCAGGTTTCATAAACCTATCCCACCATATCTAGCTAAGCATATCGAAGTTGAGCTGATTTACACCGAGTTCTACGATTTATATTCGATTACATCAAGCCGGGGATGAAGAAATTGAAGATGAAACAAGCTGGATGCGGGCTGGATGATGCAGGATGCAAGTAGGAGAAGATATGAAATTTCGCTATTATAGCGAAATTTTCACAATTATAGCGAAATTTTCGCTATGTAGTGTAATTTTGCTACATAGCGAAATTTCATATGATAATAAATTTTTGCTATAGCTTAAAATTGTTCGTTTCATGTTTGGGTTCAAACGACCCCGTTTTGGTTTTTTTCCATTTCTACCCTTACTGTAATGATACTATTTAGATAGATCGCCACCAGAAGGCTATATAAGCCATCTTATAAACATTTTGTAACAAAACTTTTCTATTTCGTTTTGATTACGGCCCCCGTTTCCTACCCATTTGCTTCTCTTCTCTCTCCTTTCTCTCACTCAGGCTACCAAACACACCTCTTGAGGATGAAAACTCAAAGGATGTTGGCTAAGGCCTCTAAACCTTGAAGAGGAGGGCTGCGCCAGGTTGATGTGGTTTGTCGGGGTTCCTCTTATTTTCAAGACGCAGTACCGCGATTATGTTCCAAATCTAAAACTAGGTTTTAAAAGCTATTTGATGTATTTTCTCGTCATACTTGGCATGCTTTTCGTTCGTTGTATTCTTAATGGTAGACACCGACATCCATTAGATTTCATTTATGAGCCATCGAGGGTAGGTTAAACACTGATTTCAACCAGGAACATTAAATGCTCAAGAAATGCCATACCAAAGAGGAATGCTACTAAGGGCTGGTTTTTAAAGTTAAACAAAGATTCAGTTTGGAAATGACTATATGTCATCACTCCCTAATGCGAGGAAATAACCCGAGGACACCTTGCAACCATATCATACCAACCGGTGTCCGAAACTTCATGGGTCTTTTTACATTTTATTTCGACTTTTCGCTAACATAGTGACAACAACCATCAGTTTTTGTACATATCCTAAACAAAAAGCCTCACCATTTGAATCATTATAATAAATCATTTGTAAGATGAAACCCATCCTAAAGTGTTCGATCCTAGAGCCACTATACCGCAAAGAGTCATGCTACTAAAGAGTATCATGAGTTTAGGTGATAAATTTTGTTGATTCATAATACCCAAGCAGTGGCTTAATCAAATGGCGTCGCTAGTTTATGATGCAGCCAAACTACGCATGATGAGTTGATGGGCAATTTCAGAATCCTCATTACAAGTATTGGTGACCTTTTTAAACCTTAATTCCATCGCTTAGGAATTTCAAGTTTTTCTTTCAACAAGCACTGTCGCTTTATTTTATGAATAAATGTGCATTTTATTTTTCACTAACACGATCTTTTGGTGTCTTGTTGCTCTTTGCTTGTCTCTTTTGTTTCATGTGTGTTTATGCATCATCGGGATAGAGATATATCGTAGACTACAAAGAGTTAGTATACCAATTCGAACAAGGTTGTGAAGTCACAGACAGTGAGCAAATGATCCTCCACCGAAGAACAAGAAAGTCAGCAAGGTGCTCCAATGAATCCTACAACATATAGGTCAATGAGGGACCACATACACCCTCCTAGAGTGAGTGCACCTTCCTGCATTATACCACCTGCTGATGATTTGGTAGTGAGACCCTATCTGGTGCCCCTGCTTCCCACATTTCATGGAATGGAGAATGAGAATCCATATACTCATATCCGGGAGTTTGAGGAAGTGTGCACAACTTTTAAAGAAGGTGTGCCTGACCTGAAAGCATTTCCATTAACACTGAAGGACAAGGCCAAAATTTGGCTCAATTCACTGAGGCCAGAACACAAGAAATCACGAACTTCGTCGGCTCAAGAAATTCTTTAAAGACAACCAAGACCAACTGGCTTCAAGAGGAAAATCTACACTTACTCGGCTCATGACAATGAGAAGTTTTATCAAGTTGGGAGATTCATGGAGACCATATGCGCATGTCCACACCATATTCGACATGGATGTCAGGAATCATTTCTATGATTTAGTATGTCTCCGTACCATGAAGCAACCGTCGAAAACAATGCTGAGGTGACTTTTTGAGCAAGCACCCAGATGAGGCCATGGACTTTTTGAACTATGTGGCCGCAACCTCCAAGGCATGGGATGAACCAAATCCAAGGGAGTGTAAAGAATGAGGCCTGACCACCAAAGGGAGGCAGATGGCGCACTTTCCGAAGACACTGAGATGAAAGCAAATCGACCACTTTGAATCTCAAGGTCGAGGAGCTAGAAATGAGAAAGATGAAGTGCAAGTAGTGAATGAATTGCCCGTATCTCACCGTACCGCTTTAATTGCCGTCGCTGTACCCATCATCCTCGAGAGCACTATCCACAGTCTTCAGACTTAATGCTGTGAAAGCATGCCTATGTTCGTCAGAAAATGCCACTCACAAATGCCTCCTTATGGCAACACTTATAATCCCAATTGGAGGAATCATCCGAACCTATCATGGAAGCTAAAACCCCCCCCGCATATGCCCCCGTGGAGCACAATGCCACAGCAGCTCCACCGCCAGTCGTGCCAGCCAGCAGCCCCACCTTTCTTCTCCCAAGGAGCAGGGCAATTAATTTTGGTATGAAGGTAGTAGGCACCTTTGTGGAGGAACAAAAGGTGATGAATGTTCAAACTAATCAGAAAATTGAGGTAGTCGAGAGCTCACTCAACAAGAAATTATACAGTATGCATTCTAAAGATTTGTGTTGTCTAACCAAAGTTGTTAGTGGTCCCTAAAAGGAAATTCCCTTCCCGCACACGCAAACCCGAGGAATGCATGAGATAGGCTCTGGGCAACCAAATGCAAGAATTGATGAAGTCAAAGCAGTATTGACTTTGAGAAGTGGTAAATAACCGAGACCAAAGAAACCTCCACACTAACCAAAACAAATTTCTCCCACAAAGTGGTCGTATCCACCGAGGAAGAACAACCAGAAGATTGAAGAGGTGGAAACACAAGCAGTACTCCCTTCTTTCCCACAGGCACTTCGAAAAAGGAAAAATTCAATTAACCAAACTGAAATTTTAGAGTTACTATGGCAAGTGAAGGTCAACATTCCTCTTCTTGATATGATCAAGCAAGTCCCCACGTATGAAAAATTTTAAGGACTTCTGGTAACGGTGAAAGAGGCTTAATGTGAATAAAAGGCCTTTTGACCAAGCAAGTGAGTGCTAATAGCGTAAGATTCCTATGAAGTATAACACCCTGGATGTCCTACAATCTCGCTATCTGGGGCACTTGTGTAGAAAAGCACTACTAGACTTGGGAGCTAGTGAACTCATCGCCATATTCCATGTACAAATTTGGTTTGGGAGAACTAAAGCCCACTTCCATCATTACACTGCCTCTAGCCGATAGGTATATTAAAACCAAGGGGACCATTGAGGATGTTCTAACACAAGTGACAAATTCTACTATCCAATGGATTTCACGCATTTCAAACAGAGCTTCTGCTAAAAGGGGGTCAACCATGTACCCATCATATTGGGAAGGTCATTCTTGGCTACTTCAAATGCCATTATAAATTGCCGAAATGGGGTTATGTAACTCACCTTTGGGAACATGACTTTGGAACTCAATATCTTCCACTTGAGTAAAAGACATATGCAACCAATGGAGGATGACTGTGAAGAAGTATGCATAATAGATACACCTCAGCAACAAAGCACGAGCAAAGAAGTGCAAGATGCTAACCAGAGTTATTCAAAGTGCTCTCAAGAGCAAAGGAACCTCAATGCATAAGCCTGCTGCAGGGTTGCTGGAGAAAAAAGGTGGAAATTCTACCTTTACTGACTAGAGAAGATGAAAAGGAATCTTAACACCGATCTCAACCTCGCCTGCGGGAATTAAAATATGCATTTGGAAGAAAACAAGCACAATCCGCTATAATATCGCTACCGTCGACCACCCACAGAGGACACCGCGCACTCTCCTCAAGATGAACAAGCAAGCTCTGGGGTGGAAAATTTATGATTTAAAAGGCATCAACCCAACAATCTGCGTACCCACCACATTTATTTAGAAGAAGAGTCTAAAGTCGTTAAAGTGCCCACGCGGGAGGTCAATCCTCACATGTAGGAGGTAGTTCAATCAAGTCCCGGCTACCGCAGTTTCCAGATTACTTACCCAATATCCGATAGCACTGGTAAGCCCAACCCGTGGTGCCCACAAGTCGTGGTGACCACTATTAAATATGAAAAGGGTGAGGATGTGTCTACCCGCCTTACCACTGGTTGGAGGGTATGCATAGATTACAGGAGGCTCAATGTAGTAACAAGAAAAGATCACTTTCCACTACCCTTCATTGATCAGCTTCTTGAGAGAGTTTCTGGGCACCCATTCTATTGCTTTTTAGATGGGTATTCAGGGTACTTTCAGATAGTGATAGCACCAGAGGATCAAGAAAAGACCACCTTCACTTGTCCATTTGGAACTTATGCTTACAGAAGGATGCCTTTCAAGTTCAGAACGCCCGCCACCTTCCAGAGGTGTATGCTTAGTATATTCAGCGATATGGTGGAGCGCATAATGGAAGTCTACATGGATGACATCATTGTATACGGAGATGATTTTGAAGAATGCTTGACTAATCTTGAAGAATTCACAGAGGTATTTGGAAGAACCCGGTGCTTAACCGGGAGAAATGCCATTTTATGGTGAATCAAGGTATTGTGCTGGTGGCTCATTTCAAATAGGAATAGAAGTCGACAAGGCAAAAATTGAACTTATTTCAAACCGCCTTCTCCAACAAATGTAAAAACAAGAAGTACCTCCTTGGCCATGGCGATGAGATTTATCAAGGACTTTTCGGATCGCTAAGCCCCTCATAAGCCGCCGAAAAGACAAATTTGCTTCGATGGATCGTTAGAAGAGCTTTGAAAAGCTGAGTCCCATTTGACTATCAGACCAATAGCAGGCACCCAATTGCGCTGTTTTTGAGGTGATGTGTGATGCAAGTGATCTTACTATTGAGCAGTTCTTGGACAAAGAGAAGGTGGAAAACCTTATGTAGTCTATTATGCAAGCAAAACCTTGAATGAAGCACAAAGGAACTACACTACTACAGAGAAAGAATTGTTGGCAGTGGTCTATGCCTTAGACAAATTTCGAGCATACTTGGTTGGGTCTGATATAGTCATTTTTACATATCATTCCGCTTTGAAATATCTCCAAAATGCCAAGGCAAGACTTATCCGATGGGTTCTTCTGCTTCAGGAATTCAATTTGCAAATTAAGGACAAAAAGGGGGTAGAGAATGTTGTGGTAGACCATCTTTCAATATTAACCATAGCCCCCCAATCAACGATGAATTTCCTGAAGAATCTCTAATGCAGTTGGAGAATGCTCCCTGCATGCCCATTACTACAATTTCTAGCAACAGTAAGAAATTCCAAATTATCGAAAGAACAAGATAGGAAGTATTTCTTAGCGAAGATCCATTCCTATTATTGGGAAGAACCTTTCTTGTTTAAATACTGTGCAGATCATATAATTAGGAAGTGTGTGCTGAAGAAGAACAGAATTCACCATCGCTACGAGAATGCTCGTGGTCACTATTCCCAAAAGACAAGAATGGCTGTGCCGCAAATCAAGCCACCGGCCTTCTTGTAAAGAAGTCACCCAAATGTGCCTAGTATGATAGATGCCAAAGGTTTCCGAAATTGTCTCGCCGACATATGATGCCCCTAAACCCAATTTTAGTAGTCGAGCTATTTGATGTTTGGGGCATCGATTTCATGGGACCTTTTCCTACATCTTATGGGCATGCATACATATTGGTGGGGGTAGACTATGTATCTAAATGGGTTAAGGCAATCCTCAAAAACCAATGACCACAGTGGTGGTGCTCAAATTCTTGAAAGCAAACATCTTTCCTGTGCTCAGTACCAAAAGCTTCATTATTATGATGGGGTTCACACCAGAACAAGTCTTTCAAAAACCTCATGGCTAAATATGGTGTTAAACACAAATTGGCTACCCCTTACCATCTGAAAACAAGTGGTCAAGTAGAGCTTGCCAACAGGGAGATAAAGACCATTCTAATGAAGGTGGTGAACAGCAACATGAAAGATTGGTCCCTCAAATTGCTTGATTCACTGTGGGCTTAGGAAAAACAAATAAAACGCATTCTCGAATGTCCCTTATCGCTTGGCTCATGGCAAGGCATGCCATCTTCCAATGGAAATTGAGTACAAAGCATGGTGGGCAATCAAGAAATCGAACATGGATTTGGCATGGCTTCCGCTCAAAAGATTCCTCGACCAATGAGTCGAGGAACAACCCAATGATGCCTACTCAACTCGAAGATTGCAAAGAAAGATCGAAAAATGGCATGATCGATGATATCCTCGCAAGAATTTCAAAAAGGGGACCAAGTCCCACTTATGACTCCAACTCCACCTCGTCGGCAAATCCCAAATCCGATGATCGACCATTCATCATTCATCAAGATACCCAAATGGCTCTCAGATTTGCTCAACTCCAAAGAATAATGGAGTGTCTGGGTTATCACGGGCAGAGTGAAGCTCTATGTGTTGCACAAGACCGCTAAGAGGAGGAGATTTCCCTCCTTGATTCTCCTTGACCAACATTCCATCAATCGAGTCGGCTCGTCTCCACTAAGACCAAAACCGCAACCCAAAATTCTTGCTTTTTTGGTTAATTTTTAGTTTATTTTATTTTTAGTATTTTATTTTATTTTATTTTAGTTTTTAATTAAAATTTTTTTAAATGTTCAGTTTTATATTTTATTTTATTTTATTTTTATTTATTTTATGTTATTTAATTATTTTATTATTTGTTTTTTTTTTACCATAGTTGGAGGCAAAAGATACCAAGAATAATAGCAAAATTTTGCCCTGTGGTTCACCGCCTGGGCTCCATTAAACATCCTCTCACAAGACATGCTTAAGCTTCCTGAGCCTCCCCTACTCGAAAGGCCCTCTCGCGCCGGCAACCGACAGCCTACGCCTCCGCCGGGCCCCTGTAAAGATTTCACCCCCAAGGCACGCAGTCCATCATCCGCCTTGCCGCCCTAGGAGCCGAGCCCCACATTTCAGTCCCTACGCCCTCGCACTTCTTGAGCCACACGACCGAGCCGCCGCCGTCCATTCCGCCGCGCTCCCGAGCCTGGGGCCTACGGTTCCGCACCCACTGAGGCCGACTGTTACAAGCCTGTGGTCCGACCAGACTCGCGCAGATGCATGCTAGCACATCCAGGTCGCCGCTAGCCCCTCCTCCCGCCACAGTGATACGTAGGCACCCCCCGCATTGGCTCCTACGCAGCGATGATTCGAAGCCCAGCCTCATCATATTCAAGAGGAGGCTCAGGATTCGATCCCCACCAAGAGATACTGGGACCGGTGGACCCCGCCCCCCCCCTTCTCCTATGCATCTGCGACCACCCCGGAGGGCCCCGCCTTCCAAGCGCCCGCACATCTCGCCCGGGAGCCTCGTGGCCCAGCCCGAGCCTTCGCTCCTCCAACCGACGAGTTCATCGCCCCGCTTATCTCTATATTCAAGGATCACGCCTCATAAGCTTACCAGATCCGATCTCAAGGAACGGAATTGTCGTACAGTGACTTCACGGAAGTCATACTTGGCGATTATGCCAACATCGGGCAATTGCACCGCCGGGACCCGTAGATCTCGATAAAGTACGTCCGTAGGTACTCATTGTCGCCGCTCATGACTCTAAGGCGCTTCTAATTCCGGTGGTACTTGAGTTTTATCATCCCCATGACATCCCTGTGAGCGTCCGACGATGCGTGATCCTGCTCAAGATCGACAGTCACCCCGGAGTTCTACGAGTCAGATATCACAAATGCCAGCATGCCGTTAGTTTTGGAAACTCCATGTAGATTCAGAATGGCCTCACCATCACCCAGAGAGATGGTTCGCCTTCGAGACACCACCGGATCGACACTTTTCGCCGCGCCTTCCTCCGTTAGCTATTACTCACGGACCACGTACTTCGGTCCAATCTGTTCCCACTGCAGCATTATTTACAGTGGAGGGGAGCTATTCTCGAGGCCCTTTACCGGATATCCAAGGGGTTCTGGTTCAACCCCGCCGAGCTTGTCATGACCGCTTTGCTACACTTCGAGGAGAAGGTCCACCATAAGGACCTGGCTCAGGCAGAGGCTATTCCCCTATTGATGCCGCGGTTGCTATGCCAGGTCTTAGAGCATCCGTTCCCGAGGACCACGTATGGAGCGCCGACGAGTCAGTTCCTCGATCTATCCCCAGTGGACCCCGTCTTACACTCTCATTTCTTTTACACCCTCCGAAGGAGGTAAAGGATGATTTGAGGACTCCCACTTGGGGTGAGGAATGTCCTGGCCTGGGGCAGGAGGTGGAGAGGACTTCACCCTGATTCATCCTCTGGGCCCACCCCACCCGCCCTAACCCTTCCTAAGACCGCCGGCCCATCCCCTCCACACAACAGAGCCACCGCAGCACATCCCCGGGAATCTGTGGATTTGGCTATTTTGATGCTGGCCATAGCATTGACAGAGCTGGGAGGCCCAGCTAAGGTCACTCAGACCAAAGCATATTTCTCGGGATTCGAGCCACCCTGCCTCCCACCGCTTATAATGACCCGAGCCTATACAAACTTCACTACTCCGCGACCACACAAGCTTCCGATTCAGCGCCCTCGTTGATGTGCTTGTGATCACAGCCAGCCTTCCAACCACCAAAGATCTACACCACCGCCGGAAAGTGAGTGGCTCACACCTCCTTCTCTAGCTTCTCTCAACCCGCGCGACACGCTATACCGTCGAGGGGTAGGAGGAGAATTAGCCGGCGGGCATTTATCTTACTTTTGTTTTGTTTATACTTTGTTGTTTTATTTTTTCAACTCCGCCTACTGGCTCTGTATAGACCTGCTTTTGTTTGTATGTATTAGCCAATAGTAAAGTAAAGTTTATTCCCTGTCAGCCTATGATAAGCTTGTACTACTTCGTTATATTAAGTTTTATAGCAAAGATTTGCATTCTCATTTTGTGCCCATTTTTATTTTAAATTATCTTTGTATATGCATACGTTTAGCCTTGCAAAGCAAAGTTGAACTTAAGCCTTTCCTAATGGTGTCAACGTTAGAAGGGTCCTATGCCGAGTTAAGTGGATGACTAGTCAACTTCTTGTCATATTTAACCTGTCTCTTCCACTTTTAGCTATCCACACACTGAGCACGTTAGGTCTCAATGATAGGCTATGAATCAGCACCAAACCCCTCTTACGATGCAAACCCTTACCTAATGTCGCTTAATTCTGAATAGGTCAGGACCCCCATGAATAAGGTCAATGTGTTTCCAAAATAAAAAGCAAGAGAAAAAAGAAAAAGTGAAAGAAAAGAAAAGAATAGAATCGCTGAGCCATTTCTGAAAACCCCAGCACCCAGCCCGAGGGGTATATGGTGAAAGCCTTAAATCCCGGTGCCCAAACCTTCATTGGTTGGGAGTCACGACTCAGTGTTCAAGCACACCCGGTGACGGGGTGGAGTTTTCAGGAGTCAGAAATGGAGGCTTCTGAAATCATTCAGTCCGGGGCAAACCTATAGAGTTTGTGGCCTAAAGATCCTCATGGCTTGATGCCCTAAACCTTCACCGGCTGGGAGTCGTCGGTTAATCCGCTACACTGACTCTGGTGAAGTCGAACCTCAAAGATTGCACCCTATAAAGAAAAGAATCAGGTAATGCGGTGTGTCCCGATCTATTTAGGTTGTTAGCACACAAGGTTATGGCTCTAGCTCTCATTGGGGAGGGGAGGATGTACAGCTCATGAGTTTGCAATTGAGGCTCGATCAAACAAACCCGTAGCTTTTGTGGAAGAGCCTAGTTCATGCCTCGAGGAGAGCTTGCTGTCATCATTAACACAGATAATTTTTCATTCTTTCGAGACGGGTGCATAGTTCGTGTTTTCGTGGATCATCGCAATCCCATGCATTACCGTTACAAACCTTGACCTCACATATCGGTTCTCTCGCTTGTTATTTATTTCGCATTACTACTTCGACTAGAAATGTGTTTCCATTGGGGTGATTATACCAAAAAAGTGCTATTTTTTAGCCTTATTTAAGATAGGTTTTGAGTGCTTTTGTGTACTAACTATATTCATTAGTTTCTACCCGATTAACGCGCAGGTCCCTTTTGGTACTAATGATTGTATTTTGAGATAAATGTTGTGGTAGCTTTTGAATAGTTTCATAAACCTATCCCACCATATCAAGCTAAGCATATCGGTTGAGCTTATTTCATTGACCAGTTCACAATTTATACCGATTACATCGTTTATGATGAAGAAATCAAGAGAAACAAGCCGGATGCAGTCGATGATGCAGATGCAAGCAAGAGAAGATATGAAATTCGTTATTATAGCTTAAATTTTCGCCAGAATAATAAATTTTCTATGTAGTGTATTTCAGTTACAATGGAATTTCGCTTATGATAGCTAAATTTCGCTTATATAGCTTAAAATGATATCGCATAGTTTGGGCTTTTGCTATAATACGAAATTTTCTAATTATAGCTTAAATTTTCGCTAAGGTAGTGTACTGCTTACATAAATGAAATTTCTATGATAGCCAAATTTTCGTTATAGCTAAATTTTTCTCGCTTTCATGTTTTCGTTCAAACGACCTTTTATTTTTTCCATTTCTACTCCTCACTAATGATAATTATTTAGGATAGATTGGCTACCTTTTTTGTAAGGCTATATAAGCCATCTTATAAACATTTTCTAACAAAACTTTTCATTTCAAGCACTGACATGTACTCCTATTCTCTACTTCCCCCATCCGTTTCTCTTCTTCTCTCTCTCCTCTTTCTCTCACTTTCTAGTCACAAACACCCTGAGGATGAAAACCCAAAGGATGCTCGCCAAGGCCCTAAACCTTGAAGAGGAGGGTTTCCCACCAGGCTGATGTGGTTTGTCAGTTCCTCTGCTAAGACGCAGTATCGCGTATTTATGTTCCAAACTTTCAAAACTAGGTTTAAAAGCTATTTATATTTTCTTGGTCAATACTGGCATGCTTCGTTCAATGTATTCTTTACGAAGATACATCGACATCCATTAGATGTCATTTATGAGCCATCGGGGGTAGGTTAAATACCGGATTTCAACTGCAGGAACATTAAATGCTCAGTAAATGCCATAGTTCAAAGAGGAATGTTACTAAGGGTTGGTTTTTAAAGGTTGGAACAAAGATCCAGTTTTGGAAATGACTATATGTCATTTGCCCTAATGCGGGGAAATAACCCGAGGACACCTTTGCAACCATATCATACTAAACTGGTGGCCTGAAACTTCAAGGTCTTCTTTTTACATTTTATTTTGAATTTCCTTCAGTTAACATAGTGACAACAACCACTGTTTTTATACAAATCCGAAATCCAAACAAAAGCCTCACCATTTTGAATCATTATACAAATCATTTTTAAGACGAAAACCCATCCCAGTGTTCGATCCTAGAGCCACTATAATGCAGTAGTCATGCTACGACAGTATCAGTAGTTTAGGTATAAATTTTGTTGATTCATAATACCCTCACAGGTGATGAGAACTGGGATCGCTCAAAATAGTCCTAAAAACTAAATATTTAGCTCCAAATTCGACTAAATGCACAATGCTCAGCTCACTATGTCACGCCCCCAACCCGCCAAAGTGAAGAAGGGGGCGCGAAACTATACTAGGACTCTTTACTTGCTTTTTAGACACAGGGGCCCAAGTCTGCATAACTCGAATCAAAATATCATACAATAAAGATACAAATAAAAACTACCACCGGTGAATAAGCCAAGGTCACACATACGCCTTGAGTCCCGTTTACATACATACAAAAACTGTACATTTACATAAATAGAGCGCAAAACCTACTATGATGGACTCCTACTAGTTTGTTGGCCTGTGCCAAGATGAGGAAGATCACGAACGGCCCTCTTCTCTACACCGAATACATTAAACCCGTGCTGCTTAACGCCAGGAAAACATATGACTTATACATACACATGCATTAATATTTTACAAAGAAGCATAATAGCAACAACATACAAGAGCGCATATCATAATTTTTCATGAATTCATATAATAAACTCATACACATACTTGTACTTATAGCAGATTTATACTTGTTTAGATCTCTCGTAGAAGTTATAGAGCTTATACTTGTAGGGAGGTACTCGTAGGTACTACATAGCTTATACTTGTATAGAGGTACCCGTAGGTACTATAGAGCTTATACTTGTATAGAGGTGTAAGTACATTCAGAGCAGAACGATGTACACTAATGTACTCTTATTCGTTATTCATACTCTTATCATATAACCTGTTTCGACTACCTGCACTGCAATAAGAAATGAGCAGACAGCACAATAAGTACCGGCTGCACCCAGATAGTACCGAGGTGCCAGAGTACATGAATTAGAGTGCCAAGCATTTCACGGCAGAGTGTCGCCGCACTAATCGTAGAGTACCGGCTATCAAATGTGCCAACCACTACTTCAAAGAGTGTCGCCGCAGACTACCGAGTAACGGCAATTAAATGTGCCGGTTAATACCAGAGTGTCGCCCATTCAATCGTAAAGTAATCTTAAGTACTATACATGCCTACCATAGTCAGAGGTGTCAGATCATTCATTATCCAAATTTTAGGCAACCCTCTACAATTATATGTGTTCGTGAACTTACTATCTTATCAACATAGAGCATTGCTTAAGCAACATCAAACTCGCGCTTCATCGGGTATGAAGGGTACGGTGCGTTTTTTTCTTAGTTTCATTCTTATTTAAACCCCATTAGTCATTTATTAGGGTTCCTATACTATCGGTGTACGAATTTGGGGCTTAACAATGCAAGGGTACAAAAATCAAGGCTGCTGGAAGTATCGCACACTTATCATTTTGACGGCATCAGCATCAACCCTTTTCTGAATGGCATCGTACCACTTTGATCGACACCTGCATCACTTTACCGTCTAATGGGTACCCACCACCTTCTGGGTGATGTGTACCAATGTGCGTAGTTCTCGCCTACAAACAAGATTTTGCCATTTCTCACCCATAAATACTCAAATAACTTCATCCAAACTCATGTATCTCATAATCCACCATGGAATCCTACCCAAACCACTCCAATAATGACTTATAATTAATAAAAACCTTTTTTTCTCAAGTTAGGGCTTATCCCCAAAATAAAAATCACAAAAAGGGAAAGTTAGGGTTTTGTTTTCTTACCTTAGCCTCTTCAAATCTTCACTTCTAAGTTGCTTGATCACAAAGGAGCAAGAAAATGGGAAGAAACCCAACCAAAAACTTTATATTCTTCAAGCCCTGTACTTCCCTTTACTCCTCTCTTTCTTCCTAAAAACGTGATTTGCTCAAGAATGAGCTTTTCAGACAAAAATTTGGTTCTAAATCTGATTAAGTGTAAGGCCATGTCGCCTTTCTACACTTAGTCTCATTTCTCTTACTGCAGGCAATAAGCTCCTATCATTCCACTTAACATACCACTTAACATTTAACCACTTTAGCATTTAATCTCATTTACTTTGACCCTAGGTCCTATTTCACAATTCAAATTTACCCTCACTGGTTAATTTGGTAAGCCAAATTTTCTCACTTAGAGTCACATGTACTGAAATTACCATAATATATTCCAATATATTAAATGACTAGGGTGTATTTTCGTGGTGTTACAAATCTATCCCAACCATTTGAATGGGCTCTTAGATTGCAGTGGTCCAAACCATGCAGATAGAAAACCTCTATCTCTTTGAGCTTGTCAAAACTCCCGTTTCTTGTCTCTCACTTGCAAACTCTCTTGTCGGAGTAAGACTTTTCGTCTGTCGTAAACCCACCATCCTGTAGTTCAGTAATCTATAGATAGAAGGTAGAGCTTCACTTCTTCTTCCTCTCCTTTCTATTTCTTTCTCCTCTATTTTTCCCTCCCAACCGGTTTAGAGTCAAGTTGGGTCAAGTGGGTTCCACATGTCACACTCTCATTAGCTCTCTTTGGATTTCCCTTATCCACTTATCCTAAATTTTGGATTTCCATCCTCTTAGGTGCTGACACATGTCCCACATGGGTCCCACTTAGGCTTTTGTTTGACTTGCTTTAATTTTGACACATGGCTCCCTAATAGCCATCCAACTTGAGCCAAGTGTCACTCGTTACTCTCGAAGCCTCAAAAAATGTGAAATTCCGACTGTCTCGGAATTTGACGAAATTCGACGACATTCGATGGGGTAGCTAGATTTTGCGAGATGATTTCAACAATGAAGTCCATTTTGTCATTCGATATCTAGAAAAATTTCGGATTTTCAACCAAAATTACCATTTTACCCTTGTTCATAAAAATTGAATTTTCTTGGGTTTTACAAGTTTTGTTTCTAAATCCTTAATAAGGTTTTCTTGTTTTTCTTGGTTTTTAAGCATTTGGAAATTTTCGGTTTCTAAAACAATAAACTGGCTTTGTAAATTTTGAAAAATGTCACAAGTCGAATGGTTTTTTCCATATATATTATAGGTTTTGGTCATAAAAGTTTTGAGGTTTTAAAGACCAAAGATTATCTACAATCACTTTATGTTTTTCAAAAAAGGTTTCTTAGAATACAAAGACCAAATTATAATGAGTTTAAAACTTATCAAAGTAATAGCCTAAATTGAAAAGTTTTTTGCTTTGAAATTCTCCTTCTTTGAGCCATGTTCTAAACAAAAGTTAGTCATAAATAATAACATTATGAAAATCACTACTTAACCAATTCATTAATATATTATCCTTTCCTTTATATAACAACTCAGTTTGAACCACTAAAGCGTTTTTTGAATTTTATCCATCTTTTGGTAGATAATTTTGAAGATTTTTTTCAAAGAATTTTTATATTTTCACACCTGCTTCAAAAGTAAATTGTTCTTGGTTTAAAAACAATTGAAATTTTTCTAAAACTAAAATTATAGTTTCTATATCTAAATTTGTTGAACTAAGGTTATTTTGATATTCATTAAAAGTTCCACTACAATATCTACAAAGTTTTTCTTCTAAATTATTGGTTAATGCTAAAAGAATTCCTCCCCATTCTGTTTGACTAACATATGTTTGGATTATTTTATATTCATTTTCTAATGGGAGATGTAAGGTTGGGAGATTTTTCACAAGTTCTTCTATTTTTGACCAATTTATAATATCTTCCCCACAAAATATTTTCTGCCATGTATTTTTGTTTCAATTATAAATATGTCCATTTAATTGACTTGTAGGTTTTAACGTAGCGTCTAGCATCATTTAATAATCCTAAAAACTTTAAGGGTTTCTTAAATCTTCCACTTATCCGAAAATTATTGATTTTTTTGTACTATATGTTCTTTTGAAGTTTCACTTGGATCATTTTCACTCTAATCCTAAAATTCAATTCTGATTTTTGAATAACTTTATTTTCTTTCTACTAACTACCAACCCATTATTTATAAGTTCTTCAAAAACAAATTCTAAATGTTTTATATGTTCATGAAAAGTTTTAGAAAAAATGAGAATATCATCAATATATACAAGAATAAAAGAGTATTTACTAAATATTATATCCATCATTCGCTGAAATATCTGAGGAGCGTTCATTAATCCAAATGGCATTACATTCCATTCATATGATCCACAAGGACAAGAAAACGTAGTCCATGGTTTGCTATCTTCATCTAATCTTATATGCCAAAATCAACTCTTACAATCTAGTTGAGAAAAATATCTACATCTTTGAATAGAATTAATTAAAGAATCTTTATTGGGTATTTTATACGCATCATCATACGTATTATCATTTAAACTTTTGTAATTAATTACCATCCTAGCTTTTCCTCGTTTTTCTTCACTATGGTTTCTAACTAAAAAAGCCGCTGATCTATGAGAACTAAAACTTGGCTTAATAAGGTTATTTTTTTAATAATTATTCTATTTGTATTTTAAATTCTTTTGTATCTACAAGGTTACATGCAATATCTAATGTTCTTATGGCTAAATCTGGATTTTTATTGGTATTTTACCAAATGTTTTGTTCCTATTACAATGTTTCTGAGGGTCTTCTCCTATAATTCCTATTTTTCCTGCTTGAGCTAAAAGGTTTTTTAATTTTAATGCGTTTTTTAAATTTTCTGAATAATCGTTAACTATACTATATTTTATTTCTTCTATTTTATTTGTATAATGTGAGACTATGTTATTGGTTGTATTTAATCTATTTTATGTGTTTGTATAAGAAATTGTTGTAGTTTTAGGGTGAAAGCTAACTTGGTTATTTTGTATTGTTATACCTCCTTACAAATAACGTAGACAAAATTTAAACCAAAAATAAAAGGATACAAACTTCTATACTAGGACCAACAGGCTCGAGGTAATGTTATGGTTATGTTATTAATTATCATTAGAAAATTAGCTATATATTTTGTTAGTATTAGTTTTTCTTGGTTATACTGTACTAATTCTATAGGCTGAGTTAAGGTTTGTTGATTTTCTTTATGGTACTTAAGGTTTCAAATAAAAGGTTTTTACTAGCTCCAGTATCTAACATCGCTTCTACTTTTATTTGAGTTTTCTTTAATTTAATGGTTGTTGGAAATGTTATTGATTTTACCTTATTTAATGTATTTACAATTGTTGTTCCTAAAGAATTTATTGGTTCTTCTTATTTTTGGGTTTCTTTAGTACTTAAATTATTTGTCTCAATTTCTAAGTGGGTTTTTCCTATTATTGTTTTTAAATCTTTCCATATATTATACGGATTTATTTTACTTTCTAAAGGTTGTACTAGTTCTTCTAAATCTATAGGAGTATTATTTCTAGGTTTATTTTTAGAAAAATTTATTTGCTTTTCTTCTTCTTTGTTATTCAAGCTATGTTCATTAAAATATTCTAAATTTTCAACTTCAAAAAATTCTAATTTACTAATAGGTTCATTTTTCTTTGGTTTTATTACTTCTACAATTTCCATGGTTTTACTTCTAAATCTCTTGGTTCAAATGGATTGATTTTATGTTCTACACTAGATTTTGGTTTTTCTCCTAAATTTAGTTTTTCAAATTGTTGGAAAAGATTATTTTATTTTCACTTACTTGGTTTTTAACTAATTGTCTGAAGGGATTTGGTCTAATTCTTTACTAAGTTTTTCTAATATTTTTTTGAAGTTTTGTTGCTCAACTTTAATTTTTTCTATTTCCTTTCTACAAATTCTCATCTTCTTTAACTAGTTGTTCTTTTTATATAGTTTAAGTTATTTTTGAATTAAATTAAATGTTTAAAGTCTTCCCAAATTTTCTTTCTTTCGATTCATATATAAGGTCATGTTACATTTGTTTATTCTTCTTTCATATATTTTTGATTTTTCTCAAATTTCCTATATCACAATCACAATCACAATTTCTTTTCGTTTTCTATGTTTTTTAATATTATTTTTTTATTTCTTAACCTGTATTTCTATAAGGTTCTTAAAATATTTAATTTCTTCTTTAAATTGAGGGTTCATAAATTTTACAAAGTTTCTCACACCTTTCTAAATTCTAATTCTACGAAAACCCAAAGAAAAATTGTAAATTTTCAAAACTAAGAAAATCATAATAATAATAAATTGTCATAATGGTTCAGGGAAGCCTATAAAATTATCTATATCTCAGATGATGAAATGGACTGTGTCGTTAAATTCGTTTCGCGAAATCTAATGACCTAGAAAAATTTTGTCGAATTATGAGACAATCGGAATTTTTTACGATTTTCTGGGTGATAAGTTGTCAGTGACTCTAGGGACGAGATTTTTACGAAAATCTTGGAAGTCGAGAAATGGTTTTAGCTATATTCATTTAAAATAAATTGAATTGAAAATAAATAAATTGTTTCGGGACAAAAACGGACCCGAATGAGAGACGAACATATGGCACAATGTGAGTCATGTATCCAAATTAAAAAATAAAACAATAGAAAAATAAAATAAAATAAAATTCAAAAGGAAAGGAAAAAGGGACGGACGGGGGAGTGAGAGCGAGAAAAGAGAGAGAGAGAGAAAGGGAAATTTTTTTTTGCTTTTCTCTATGATCTATGGAAATCTAATCGCAGGTTTTCAATGGGGCAAAGGTTGATCCACGACGAAGCTACGCCGTGGTACCAAAATCTTGGAGTTTCACAAACTCACGTATGTAAATTTTCCTACTTAAGTTATTAGCCTGAAGACCATTTAATGACTCGGGTTTTTCAGAGGTCGTGAGAGGTCGTGAATTTCATCCCAAATTTTTGAACCGAGTGTAAGGGAAATTCTTTTGAATCTGGGATCAAGCTTTATTGACCCAAGCTGAATTTTTGGGATTATTTTTGACAAATCTCAACAAGATTTTTGGGATCAAGTTGAGCAGCTCCTGGATTAGTGTTGAGATTTAGTTTTAATACCGAGACTGATGCCTTCGGGTTTTGTTGAATTTTTCAAGATCATTGTAATTTGTTGATAAATGGAACCAAAAATGGTTAATGGCCTTGAAAGGACCGAGAGGTGCCCTATTTATGTGGGTCCGAGATTTGGGCCATTTTGTGTGTTATTGTTGGAAAAATAAATAACATGCTGTTGTGTGTAAAAATCATATTAATATGTGCTTACGTGATGTATTAACATGGAAATGGTAATGAATGGAAATTATATGTAGGAAATATAATTATCCGGAATTTATAAATGTTGCATGTAGCATGACATAGCATGAAATGTCATGATTGAATTTCATATGCATGGTCACATCACGTCGAGTCGAATGTGTGTGCATGGTGTTGGTTATTCACCATTCTTGGTGAATGTGTGGTGAGCTTGGAAATGGGACAACGTCCAAAATCGAGACTCACATTTGTGTAAAACAATAATAATACTAAATCACGTGTGTTTGGGGTGACGCAAGATGGGGCATATCCCCCCCAGGGTGAAAGACCCAAATTTTATTCTAGGTTAGACATATGCGTCCGGCGATGTAAGTTCATGAAAGTGTCGAAGGTGTGCGAAGCTTGCGATGAGACCCCGGAAATTCGCCACCCACGGAAACATACGGGATTTGATAAATTAAAATTGGAGGGTTGTCCACTGGTTTAAGTCATTGAGTGAAACACTAATGACTTGTTTTTCACACTTCGCGTTGCAGGTGTAAGGGAGTCGGTCGAGACTCGGGTTATGGGCATGAGGAGTCTCATCTCATGCATGACACGGAACATTCCATATAGGATTGCATTATTTCTATGGAATATGATTTGATGTTTTATGTATGCCATTGCATTTGCATTAAGGCGGGGAGTAGCCCTTATAGGAAAAATTTTCCCTGCGGGCATTGCTCACCTGGTCGTGGACCCCCCTTTCAGATGCAGAGTACCGCAGAGACGACGTTCCGATGGAAAATTGTGATTATAAATAGAAGACGATGTGTGGCCTTGATATTACTTTTGTAAAAAGTATTTTTATAAAGAATTGTAATTGGGAATTCTTTTGGAATGTAATACAAATAGTTGGATCATATATTATGTCCAGAGAGGTCGTGATCGGACTCTTACGAGCATGTAAGTGTTTACTTTCATATTTTAGATTTAAATGTGAATGGATGGATCCCGATAAAGGGATATATTGAGGTGGTGCCGAGTAACTCGGTGTCCACGAGTAATTGTAATATAATTGTATATTTGGGATATAGACAGATGGACCCTGTGTGATCATTACTACTTATGTTGAGACCCTAGATGCGTTATGGTTATACAGGTTGTATGTTGGGTAGAGCTTACCGAACAAAGGAGACTCTACCCGATTTTTTGTGAAAATATGGATCTCGATGAATAGGGACACAACAATGTGGTATCGGGTCACCCGAAATCCACAGGAATTTCGCGGGTTGACAGGTTGTCAACGAGACCCCCGGATTTGGGGTGTCACAGCTTTGTCTCAGAGACTAGGTAAACAATTCCCTAAGGAGCTCGAATGTGGGTATCCACAAGTATGGTCTTGATGCTAGCTCGTCTCAGCTATGTATCAAGATTCTAGGTACACGAGAACCGAGGGCTGATGGGCAAGGGTCTAGATCATGCATTATTGTGTGTTACGTGTTTTGTGCTTAACATGCTATGTGATTTGTTTGAATAATATACATGGTTGATTGTATATGGAACACTAGGGCTAGAAAACATAACCTTAGGGGTTCAAAAAAAAAATGAACATGATAGTTCGGGAACTGATTTGTATTAGTGGTTGGCATTATGCACTAAGGAAAAGGGATGGTGACGGTGTAGTTCATCGATGTTAAATTCTATTTAGTTGTTGACACGTACTACGGAGTGGGCGAGATAGAAATTTGAGAACTCCTGTTGTTATCTAACGGATGGCGGATGATTTGGCGAGAGGACGTCGAGAGGGCGATGGGAGTGTGCGCCCACGACCACCGGCTTTGGACTAACAGACCCATGGGGTTGTTGTTCTTTGCGGCCTTTGCCATATGCGACCAGTGTTATTACTTTACCACCATCGCCTGTTGGTGCAATTAGGAGGAACCAAAGGGGTCGAGTAACCTCTGGGGTTTGAGAGGGCATGGGAATCCTCCAGCCCTCAAGAAAGGAGGAGACCCGATGGTGGCGGGTTATTGTTTTCGATTAGTCGAAAAGGATATTGGCTCTATAGTCGCCATCATTGCACAGGCGAGCACAGTGATTGTTACCATTGCACATACTAGTGCAATGGTGGGCTAGGGAGGGACGAGTAACCTCCAGGGGTTTCAGGCACATCATCCTCCAACATACATGGGAGGAGGGGACTCGATGGTCAGGATAGCCTTGGCCATTGGAAGAGGAGTAGATGACACACGGAGCATCCAAGATATGGGTTCTAGTACTAAGAGGAAGGAAAATCAATCTTCTTCAAATTTGGGAAGGAAGCAAAAGACTTATATTCAACTGGAATTTCAAGGACCGGGCGACGGCTATCAGAGCCAAGGCCAAGTTGGGGCTTCTAGCCAGACGGGGCAGATGACATGTTATCGTGCATCAACTGGGCACATGAGCGGGATTGTCCACGAGGCGGGATCACACGTAATTAGTAGGCGGCGCAGGTCACGATCATCGATGGAATGACCTTGGACCACCGATTCCTTCTCACCCGGTCACGAGCCAAAGGGACCGATGTCAAGTCTCAGGTGCTGCACAGGCGCCTTCTACTACACAGATAGGCCAAGGTATGGGTTGAGGTCGAGGCCAAGAGTTCCAGGCCGGTACTTGAGACGAGGGTGTGTCTATCTTTGTGGCCTATGACCCGAGCTTGGATCGATCACGATATACAGCGTGTCACGTTTGAACTCTCACACTTCTTGATAAGAGTATTGTTTAAATTCAGCTGCATCGTATTCATGTTTATTGCTACATAATGTGAGAAAAGTTTGGGGTTAGAGGTTGATACCTTGAAAAATGTGTTGTATGTGAATTCTCCCCTAGGAACTAGGATGAGTGTCGATAAGATATGTCGGGATTATGAGTCATAAATCTCAGGGATTCTACTCACTGTGGACTAGAGGTTCAAGGACATATCAGAGTTCGATGTCATCCTTAGGATGGACTGGTTGACGACCCATAGAGTCGTCATTTATTATGATTGTAGGTGAGTTATCGCCTACACACAGGACGTTATTGTGTTACGTTTCAGATGGAGAACATGATGTTTTACCCCAAACGCATGCACCACTCTAGATGGAGTGGACAGTTGATGGGTTGGCTAGCAAGCCATACCCTACAGAATGAGGGGAGGCGGGATTTAAGTCTACCTCGGGGTAGTTTTCAAGTATGAGGATGTCTTTCCGGATGAGCTACCGAGATTACCTTCGCATAGGGATGTGGACTTTATCATTGAGTTACACCTTGGTACGTCGTCCATTTCTATGACTCCTCATTGGATGGCACCAGTTGAGTTGTAGGAACTCAAGGTCCAATTGCAAGAATTATTGGACAAGGGTTTTATTAGACCAGAGCACTTCGCAGCGGAGCGCTCAGGTTACATTACTAGGAAGAATTGAAGTGAGTGGAATGACACGTGTGAGGAAGGCATTGAGGAATTAAAAGAGGCTTACTCGGCTCCTGTCGATAGTCTCGAAACAAGGAAAGAGGTACACGGTGTATTGTGATGCCTCTAGGGACGGACTAGGATGTGTCTTGATCACGATCGGGAGGGTTACTTTGGCCTATGGTTCTAGGCGATAAGAATCATGAGGGCGGAATTTACCTACTCATGATCCCCGAGTTGGCCGCCGTAGTGCGCATATGTTAGGCGCCACTATTTGTATGTTGAGTAATTTGAGGTATTTTCAGACCACAAGAGTCTGAGGTATATCTTCACACAGCGGGACCTTAACATGAGGCAACGCAGATGGATGGAGTATCTAGAGGATTATGGCTTGACTTTTACATTACCGTCTAGTAAAGCGAATGCAGTGTCTCAATGCAGCTCGTCGAAGAAAGTCATAGGAATACGGCTAGTTTAGCTTCCGGGGGTGCGGATGCTCGAGGCGTGGGATAATTTGGGTTGCGATACCGGTGATGGGCTCGAGGCTGACATAGGAAGTTTGGTAGCTATGCCATCCCCTGCGAGGCGGGATGATCGAGTCGGGGGCGGGGCGTGAAAGATATTGTCCATCGGGGACCGGTATAGTCGAATGCAATTGGCGGTTGGGTCATCCACACATATGGTAGTCTTCGGTATAGGGGACGGGTTATGGTTCCCCAATTGACAAATTTGAGAGAGGAGATCCTCCAAGAGTTCCACTGCTCTCGATTCGATATGCATCCAGGTGGCATAAAGATGTACTATGATCTTTGTTGGCAATATTACTGGAGCGGGGTGAAGTGACACGTTGGGGATTTTGTTCGACGGTGTCTTACGTGTCAACAAGTAAAAGAAAAACACCAAAAGCCAACAGGGTAACTCCAGCCTTTGGAGGTAGCAAAGTGGAAGTGGGAACATGTCACAATGGACACAACGGAGGCATGATGCCGTATGGGTTATAGTGGACTGGCTCACTAAGTCAACACACTTTCTAGCGGTACGGATGACCTTCACACTAGAGGAATTCTACCGGTTGTATATTCGTGAGATTTTTCGGTTACATGGAGTGCCAGTCTCTATCATATCGAACAAGGATCCCAGGTTTACGACACACTTTTGGAAGAGTTTCCGAAAGGCTATGGGGACACAGCTGATGATGAGCACAACGTTTCATCCGCAGACAGATAGTCAATCGGAGAGGACCATACATGTTTTAGAGGACATGTTGCGAGCATGCGTCCTGGATCTTAAGGGTAGCTCGGAGGAGCACTTACCCTTAGTGGAATTCGCCTACAACAACAATTATCATGCGAGTATTCAGATTGCACCTTATGAGACGTGCCTCTTGGAAGCCGTGTGGTCTCGGTTGTTGGACAAGGTGGGAGAGTTCCATCATTGGTGGGGATACGATTAAGAAACCTGCAGAGTGAGTTGATTCGGGAGAAGAGCCTCCTTACGACTCATCTAGTAAGACGGAAGAGCTACGCCGATAGACAGGGTCGGCCTCTAGAGTTTGAGGTGGGTGATCACGTCTTCTTAAAGGTGATGCCTATGAGATGAGTGATCTGATTCAGCAAGCGAAGGAAGCTAGCGCCGAGGTATATTGGACTCTTCGAGGTACTCGAGAGGGTGGGCATAGTTGCATATCAGTTGACGCTACCGCCGAGTTTATCAGGTGTCCATGAGGTGTTCCACGTCTCTATGCTCCGGAAGTATACTCCAGATCCAGCTCATGTAGTGGATTGGGAAGGGATTATTGTTGATACAGATGGGACCTTCGAGGAAGGACCAACGAGTATCTTGGATAGCCGAGAATCAGGTTTTGCGATGCAAGACCGTGAGGCTAGTGAAAGTGTTGTGGCAACACCGAGGAGTGGAGGAGGCAACTTGGGAACACGAGGACACAATGCGAGTCACCTATCCTATTTGAGGATGAAGGTTCGTTGTCTAATATCAGAAGTCTAATATTGGAACTAGAATGTCTATTGCATATGCATGTGCTTGTGTGTGCTAGTATGTATGAATTTTGGGGACAAAATTCTATTAAGGGGGGAAGAATGTAAAACTCGGGAAAATTATAAACTTTCAAAAATGGAAAAATGATAATAATAATAATAATTAATTGTCAGAATGGTTCAGGGAAGCCTATAAAATTCTCTAGATCTCAGATGACGAAATAGAATGCGCCGTTAAATTCGTCTCGCGAAATCTAGTGACCTAGAAAAATTTCGTCAAATTCTAAGACAATCGGAATTTTTTACGATTTTCAAGGTGATAAGTTGTCAGTAACTCCAGAGACGAGATTTTTACGAAAATCTCAGAAGTCATGAAATGGCTTGAACTAAGTTCATTTAAAATAAATTGAACTAAAAATAAATAAATTGTTTCGGAGAAGAAACAGACTCGAATGAGAGACGAACACATGGCGCAATGTGAGCCATGTATCCAAATTTAAAAAAAAAAAAGAAAAAAAATATAAAAGTCAAAAGGAAAGGAAAAAGGGACGGACGGGGGAGCGAGTGTGAGAAGAAAGAGAGAGAGAGAAAGGGGAAAAAATTCGCTTCTCTCTAAGATCTACGGAAATCGAACAGTTGGTTTTTTTCTGAGCAAAAGGCTGAATTTTCAAGACTGTTTTTGGACAGTCTAGACAGGATTTTTGGGACTGTTTTCTAGCAGTCCTGGATTGTGTTGCGATTTGGTTTTAATCCCGGGACTAATATCTTCGGGTTTTTTTGAGTTTTTCGGTATCACTATAATTTGTTGATGAATGGAACCAAAAATGGTTCATGGCCGTGAAGGGACCGAAAGGTGCCCTATTTATGTGAGTCCGAGATTTGGGCCATTTTGTGTGTTATTGTTGGAAAAATAAATAACATGTTGTTGTGTGTAAAAATCATGTTAATATGTGCTTGCGTGATGTATTAACATGGAAATGGTGAGAAATGGAAATTATATGTAGGAAATATAATTATCTGGAATTTATAAATGTTGCATGTAGCATGACATAACATGAAATGACATGATTGCATTTCATTTGCATGGTCACATCACGTCGAGTCGGGTGTGTGTGCATGATGTTGGTTATTCACCATTCTTGGTGACTGTGTGGTGAGCTTGGAAATGGGACAACATCCAAAATCGAGACTCACGGTTGTGTAAAACAATAATCCCCCCCCCCCCCATGGTGAAATACCCAAAATTTTATTCTCGGTAAGACATATACGTCAGCGATGTAAGTTCCACGAGGGTGTCGAAGGTGTCGCGGCTTTGTGGTGAGACCTCGGGAGGTCGCCGCCACGAAACCTGCTTGGATTTGATAAATTAAAATTGGAGGGTTGTCTAATTGTTTAAGTCATTGGGTGAAACACCAATTACTGGTTTTTCACACTTGGCGTTGCTTGTGTGAGGGAGTTGGTAGGGACTCGGGTTGTGGGCATGAGGAGTCTCATCTCATGCATTACACGAAACATTCCATATAGGATTGCATTATTTCTATGGAATATGATTTGATGCATTTAGGCAAGGAGTAGCCCTTGTAGGAAAAAATTTCTACTGGGCATTGCTCACCCCGTTGTGGGATCTCTTTTTAGGTACATGAAGATGATACTCAGAAACCGGTAGTGATTATGAAGGAGACTATGTGTGGCCATGATATTACTTACCTTAAAAAGTATTTTCGCGCTAAAAAATTGTAATTAAATTCTTTTGAGACTGTGTCTAAATAGTCGGGTATGAGGGCCATATTCGGGACTCTTACGGGCTGTAATTAAGTGTTTTTACTTTCATATTTTAGATTTGTCTTGAATGAATTGATCAAGAATGAGGATGTATTGAGGTGGTGCCCGGTGGCTCGGTGTCCCGAATGGATTAATGATATAAGTTGTATATTGGGGATAATGACAGATGGACCGCGTGTGGTCATTACTACTTCGTTGAGACCCTTGATGGGTTATGGTTATACAGGTTGTATGTTAGGTAGAACTCCCTGAACAAAGGAGACTCTGCCGATTTTTGAAAATGAATCTGTTTAATGGGACTGGCATAGTGTGGTATCACCGAGTCACCTTTGAAATCCCCCAACAATTCTTCGAGTTTATGGGTTGTCAACGGGACCCCTGGATTTGGGGTGTCACATTCTAAGTTCTAAATAGATGAACTAACATAAGGGTTCTAAGAAGAAAAGCTAACATAAAGGTTATCAATATAATATTTTACTGTTTCAGTTTTAACTAAGGTTTCTATATTAAAAAAATTCTTTGTAGTTTTCTTTTATAGTATTTTCGTATTCTCACAAATATTTATGAGAACCAAGGTTCTTAATATCTTTAGTAAGGTTTTTAATAGTTGTTCTTAAAGCATGCAATTTATCTAAATTTTTCCTAAATTCTTCTCACTGAATGTAAATTCTATTTACTTTAAAGACTCTTTTACACTATCATAAAATCTAAATTATAAATACTAGGAGAATAGGGGCCAAGACATAAAATAAGCACAAAATCTGCAAACATACAATTTATGAAATGTAAAATTATAAACATACAATTTTCACACAGTTTTTTTACAATAATACTCTAAACGGAGTAAGATGAAGCTCGATACTTTGGAAATCAATTTAAAAAAAATCAATAATAATTAATTAAATTACAAGTGCTTTGATACCATTCCTTCTTATACCAAAAGGATAACCCATATCACAATCTCTCCTCAAAACCCTGGTTTAAAATCAAATGCCAAAACATCGCCGTGTCAAAGGATAAATATTTACGAAGTCACCCACTGCATCTACGGCTAAAGCGGGTAGCAGTCATGGGTTAAGACTAAAGACTCTAGTTTTAAAATTCCTCTTTCAAAACATGGGTTTCAAAAATTAATTGTTATAAAAATTTTCATTTTCTATAAGAAAGATGACAACATAATCCATGTAGGTTAACTAATATTATAGAAAAAAATTTAAAATAAAATCCTCATTTCCCGACTTATCTTTTATCCCTTTTTTTCCCTAAATAAATAAAATAAAAACTAAGAACAAAGTAAGAACAAAAGAAGAATGAGATAAATGCTTACTTTTATTTCTTCAAGGGAATGTACAAAGTTTGAGTTACAAACTTTTCCACTACTCTCTCCACTATCTCCACTATCTCAGTCACCTACTTTTTTTATATTGTTCATATCAATATCAAATTAATATTACAATATGTATTATAAATTATTTATAAATAATCATATATATATATATATATATATATGTTTATATTTTTATACTATATTTTATTTAAAATAAATCCTTATGAAGTAAAGTAATGATTATTGACCTTGAATAAAGTCTATTGTGACCAGTATTTCGCGAATTCCTATGGATTTCGGGTGACCCGATACCACATTGTTGTGTCTCATTTATGGGATCAATATTTTCACAAAAAAATCAGGCAGAGTCTCCATTATTTGGGGAGCTTTATCCAACATACAACATGTATCACAATAATCCATAAGAATTTATTACAACACTCTTATACATAACATATATTCAAACTAGCTTGTTCTAATATCCTCTTACCATAATTACATACCCGACTATTTATACAATAGTCTAAAAGAATTTAATTACAATGAGTTTTACTTAAAATACTTTTTACAAAAGTATTGTCAAGACTTAACAATGTCGGCACTTATTGTGTCCTTTGGCCTCGTTGGGTAGTCTTACTTTAAATTTCGCATGCACGAAAAGAGGGTCACGGCGAGAGTGAGCAATGTCAGCGGAGAAATATTCCTATAAGGGCTACTCCCCACCTAAGTGCACATGCAATACTTTTCACATTCAAGTAAAAACATGCACGTTCCTACTGAATGTCACATGTCATGGATAAGAGTGTATTTCTGACCTATCATTATCACAGTCTCCCCCGACTCCCTCACAAATGCATATGCCAAATCTTGAAAACTTGTGCATTGGTGTTTCACCTGTGACCCCGCTATCCAAAACAAAAGGCTTTTGTTTTTTATAAATCAAATCCTTTGAAGCTGACCTCCAATGCCGCTTCATTCAAAGCCCTTGATGATCTCAGGCCATGGAGCCGGTCTCAGGCAGTGGACATCCTCGACCACGGACAATCTCCAAATCCTGGAAAATCTCTGAGGTTATGTTTTCTAACCCTAGTGTTCCATATACAATCCACCATGTATATTATTTACACAAATCTCTACACATATCACACAGCATGTTAACCGCAAAAACACCGGCTTACGGTAATGCATGATCTAGACCTATGCCCGCCCGACCCTGTGCTCGTGTACTAGACTCTTGATACCTATTTGAGACAGGCTAGTATCGGGACCATGCTTGTGGATACCCACATTCGTCTCCCTAGTGTCGTTTACCCTAAGCTACGATACCAAGCTATGACAAACTGGTATCAGAACTATGCCCCTTCAGGCCTTGGTAATCGCAAGGCCTTGTGCTGGTACTAATCCGTGCCCGTAGCCACAGGTAATCGAGCCTAAGCTCTAATGCCCAGGCGTGATGCCCCAAATCCGGGGGTCCCGTTGACAACCCGTCAACCCGTAGAATTCCTATGGATTTTTGGTGACCTGATACCACATTGTTGTGTCCCATTTATAGGGATCCATATTTTCAAAAAAAAAAAAAAATCGGGCAGAGTCTCCTTTGTTCGGGGAGCTCTACCTAACATACAATCTGTATCACAATAATCCATAAGAGTTTATTACAGCACTCTTATACATAACATATATTAAAATTAGCTTGTTCTAATATCCTCTCACCATAATTACATACCCGACTATTTATACATTAGTCCAAAAGAATTTAATTACAATTCTTTTTACATAAAATACTTTTTACAAAAGTATTGTCAAGGCCACATGTAACACCCCGAAATACACCCTAGTCGTTTTTAAACATAATTGGGGTATATTTATAAAATTCACATTTTGAAATTTTTATGGTATTATTTTGCTAAGTGAAAATTTTTCGACACCTAGAATTTGTACAAGATACAAGACAGAATTTAGATTTTGTGAAATAAGGACCTAAAGATTCGAGATAGAAATGAGCTTAAATGCTAAGTGATTTAAATGTTAAGTGGTGTATGTTAAATGGGAGTGATAGGAACTTAAATGCCACAAATGAGAAATGGGACTAAGTGTAGAAGATGAAGCATGGCCTTACACACTTAAATAAAGTTTAAGACAGTATTTGTCTAGAAAGCTCATTTTTGAGCAAATCCCATTTTTGGGATAGAAAGAGAGGAGAAAATGGGAGAAGAGCTAGGGCTTGAAGAAGATCAAGTTTTGGTTGGATTTCTTCCCATTTTCTTGCTCCTTTGTGATCAAGCAACTTTGAAGTGAAGATTTGAAGAGGCTAAAATAAGAAAACAAAACCTAACTTTTTCCACGCTTTGTGATTTGATTTTTGGGAAAAGCTACAACCCAGGAAAAGAGGTTTTTATTGATTTAACCCATTATTGAAGTGGTTTGGGTAGGATTCCATGGTGGATTATGAGATACATGAGTTTGGATGAAGTTATTTGAGTTTTTGTGGGTGAGAAATGGCAAAATCTGCCATTTCCCAGAGCGAGTTTCCGCACATTGGTACCCGTCTCAGAAATTAGTGCCGTTACCCGTTAGACGGCGAAGTGGTCTTAGGTACCCATTGGGCCAGAGCAAAGTAATAGTGCAGGAATGCCGTCAAAGTGATCACCGTTGCCCCATTCACCCGATAAAGGTTGGTACCGGTGGTCTGAGATCAAAGTGGTACCGGTACCGATGCTTCCAACAACCTTGATTTTTGTACCCTTGCATTAATAAGCCCCAAATTCGTACACCGATAGTATAAGAACCATAATAAATAACTAATGGGGGTTCAAATAAGAATGAAACTGAGCGAAAAACACACTGTACCTCGCCGCCAAGGCGAAGCGAGTTTGATGTTGGCAAACTTAATGTCCCTATGATAAGATAGTAAGTTCCTGAACACATATAATTGTAGGATTGCCTAAGACCGGATATTGAATGACCGCGACACCTCTGTTGCGTGGCGAGACCGCGTATAATACTTGACCTCGCCGGATGCGTGCGCGACACTCTCTGACCGTGCTTTGGCACATTTTGTACTTCGGTAATCTCTGATTAGTGCGACGACACTCTCTATCGATGCTTCAGCACTCCTGCTTTATGCTATGGCACCTCAGTACTATACCGTACCTTCGGGTACTTATTGTGTTGTATCCTACTCGTTTCTTATTACTGGTCTAGGTAGTCAAACAGTTATATGATAAGAGTCTGAATAGCGAATAAGAGTAAAGTATTGTACATCATTATGCTCTGAATGTACCTACGGGTACCTCTATACAAGTATAAGCTCTGTAGTACCTACGGGTGCCTCTGTACAAGTATAAGCTCTGTAGTACCTACGGGTACCTCCGTAAAGGTATAAGCTCTATAACTCCTACGGGAGATCATAGTAAGTTTAAGTTTGCTATAAATACAAGTATGTGTATAAGTTTATTATATGAATTCATGAAAATTTATGATATTTACTACTATATATTTGTTTCTGTTATATTCTTACTATAAAAGAGTATCAATGCATGTGTATATGTATAAGTCATATGTTTCCACTAAGCATTAAGCTTAGCATAGGTTTAATCGGTGTGGAAATCTGAAGAAGGGCGTCCGGTCTTCACGCATTCTCTTGGGCGATACACTTGTAGGGATCCATCACACAGCCAGGTTTGCGCTCTACGAGTATGTAAATGTAAATGTCACGGTTTGTATATCATATATGTAAATGAGACTGAGACTATATGTCACGACACTTTAAACACCCTTCTGAGTGGTAGTTTTATTTTTGTATCTTTGTATATGATATTTTGATTCAGTTATAAGACTTGGGACCACCAACGTTTGAAAAAGCAAGTAAAGAGTCCAAGTATAGTTTCGCGCCCCCTTCATCCTCCTAGGCGGGGACTGGTGTGACACCACATGTCAGCCTTCTTCACAATCACATCCCCCTCGGAGCGCCGTCTTACTATAAACTCCCTGTACTTGAAAAGGGGGTCTTGCGGCAATTGGCTTGATACCCGACGGGGAAATATTCCCTCTGAGTTTCACTCCCGCTAAATTTTGTAATAGCACACCACACATTCAAGTAAAAACATGCACGTTCCTACTCGAATGTGTACATGTAGTGGATGAGAATGTGGGCTCACCACTATCTGCATATCCAGGAGTCTCACCAGGCTCCTCACACATGCATATTCCAAATGTGAAAACTTGTCATTGGTGTTTCACCCAATGACCCTTTACACAAAACAAAAGGTTTTTTGTTTTTATAAATCAAATCATTTGGACAACCTTCAATAGCCGCTTCATTCAAAGCCCTTGGATAGTCTCTAACCATGGACAGTCTTTGATAATGGGCGATCTCGACCACTAGGCAGTCTCGGCACAGACGAGTCTCAGACCACTGAGATAGTCTCGGAGCCTTGGACAATCTCAGATCTGGACAATCTCCAATCACGGACAATCTCTGACCTTGGACAGTCTCCGATAACAGCTTTATTTTAAAGTTATGGACAATCTCCGATAATAGCTTTATTTTAAAGCTATGGATCGTCTCCGATAATAGCTTTATTCACAAGCTATGGACAGTCTTCGATAACCACTTTATTTCAAAAGCACTAGATAGTCTCCAATAACCTCAAAATCATGCGACTCATTTGGTGATCGTCCCGTATTCTGCAGAGCCACCATCGACACCAAACACGGTGTCGATCTTTACCATGCACTCACGCATGTCATGGGGCGTGCTGAGTACATAATGCAATGCAATCATGACATTGCCTATTCATACCATGCTACATACACAATGAGTACTGTATGTGCATGCCTACTCGTACATAACTATCCATGCATCATTTGGACATTTATATTGATAAGCATAGAAATTCCAAATAAATCATACAATACATGTCAACATATCAATACACGCATATGGTGGCATCACAAGTCACTACCACTCGGGGTAACGACATCCATCAACCTCTAGGCCGAATTATTACAAGACATGTCCACAACTAGCCTACAATAAGCCATGTAATGGCCTTTTTCGTACAAGCACATCACAAGCCAAACCATTAGAACACACAATTTGACTTGCACACAATTTCATCCAAGTATATCACTCAATTCAAGCAATGATATACTACAATTGTGACAAAAAACTGGACACAATCATTAAACATCCTAAGTTGTAGCAATCCCAGAAAACGGACCATAACTTGAGTTATAGAGGTTCGATTTGGGTGATTCAAAAGCCTAACATCAATTTCTTAGATAGAGATACAAGTTCCTTGAAGGATTCTAGTCCAAATTCTCACTTTTTCCCAGCTTCAAATCAATCCGAAAACCAGGTTAGTAGATTCGGCCAAAACATGGCAACTTGGAGCAGTCCCAGGAAACATACCATAACTTGAGTTCTAGAAGTTTGATTTGGGTGATAAAAATCCTAACATCAATTTCTCAAATAGGGCTACAATTTCCTTGAAGGTTACTAGTCCAAATTATCCCTCTTTTTAACCAAAAATCAGCCCCGAAAACTGGACATCATATAGGGTGAAAGCAGGGAGACCTTATTCGGCCCGATAATTTGCAATCATTTATAGAGGCAAAACGGCCAAACAGCCCCTTATGGCATTAAAACTCAATCAAACAGCCCCTATAATGGAAAATAAACCAAAGTAAGAAGAATCCCTACCTCATGGAGCTTGTGAAACTCGAGATTTTGGTATCCTGCGTAGCTCGATAGGTGGACCCAGCAGCTTTGCCTTTGCTCCGACAAAAACCTACGGTCGATTTAGTAGATCTTAGAATGGCAGGAAAAATCCTTTTCCCTTTCTCTCTCTCCCTCTTCTCTCCTCCAACTCTTTGCCGTTTTTTTTCCTTCTTTTGTTTTTCTTTTCTTTTCTTTTCTTTTTTTTTTATTTTTTTCCTTTATTTTCTCTTTTTCTATTTTTTTTTTAACTTTCCCATTATTTCCTCCACTTGACACTTGGCTCAATGTTATCCATTCACACATGTCATGCTATGTGTCACCCGACACCCGATGCCTCGAAAAACGTGAAATTTTGAATGTCTCAGAATCCGACGAAATTTGACAGGTTAACTAGATTTCATGAGACAAATTCAACGGTGAAGTCCCTTTCATCATCCGATATCTTGAAAATTTCCGGTTTTCAACCAAAATTACCGTTTTACCATTTTTCAGAAAAATTTAATTTTTCCTGGGTTTTACAATTATACTTAAAAAAATATATTTTTTGAGATCATGATAACTCTCCTAATGCTTTAAATAGGAATAACTTATAGTCAATACTCTTATATTAATTTAAAATTTTAAATTTAAGAAAAAAAATTATTAGTTTTTTTGAACTCACTCAATTGTATATATTTTTTAAATTATTTACATAATATTTTTTAAATTTTCTTTTTCTTGGCACTACACATGGTCCATTCGCACCAGGCAGATTACAGTCGATGTTGAGATGCTTGGGACTTAACCATGACAATGGAAGAAGACTCCAAGAAGAAAATAGTGGAAGAGTGTTTGATGAGATATGATGTTCAAACTTTATACTTCAAACTATATTCTATCTAGCATTACACCTTACAAAGTTTATTATTCAAATATATACTATATATATATATATATATACTTTCTCTATATATATATATATATATATATATATATATATATATATATATATATATATATATATATATACTACCTCACTTCTATATATATATATAAAATAAAGTTTTAACTATTTTTAAAAAATAAATAGAAATTTACCATATTTATACAATTAAAAGATATTTTTTATTTTATTTAAATATTTTATATGGAATACAAAATAAATTTTATTTCTAATTTCAAACTCATTAAGCATATTATCAAAAATAAAGAAAATATTAAGATAATAAAATTAATAATATTTTGTTATTAAAATTTTCTTAAAGGTTATTGATTTTAAATTATTTTTACTATTAACTCTTTGATTATTTTTGTAAGGCAGGGAAAATCAATTTTTCTAGAAAAGAAATAAAATGAGTATTTCTATTGGAAATCCGGGAATTTTCACCAGATCTCGAATGACAAAACGAACTTCACCGTTGGAATCGTCTTGCGAAATCTAATTACCCCGTCGAATTCCGAGATAGTCGAAATTTCACGTTTTTTCAAGACATCGAGGGTAGCAAGTGACACTTAACACTTGTTTGGATGGCTCACAATGAGCCATGTGTCAAATGAGGGCAAGTCAAACAAAAGTCTAAGTGGGACCCATGAGGGACATGTGTCACAACTTGAGATGATGGAAATCCAAAGTTTAGGATAAGTGGATAAGGCGCAATCCAAGAGAGCCAATGAGAGGATGACACTGAACAAGAGGCAAAGTTGGTCCACGTATCGAGAGCTACGCGTAGGTACCAAAATCAGTGATTTATGCCAAGCTCCGAGAGGTAGGGGTTTTTCTCCTAATCGGGTTAATTCTTGTCTTATTAGAGTCATTCATATGGTTGAGGTGTTTGGGGCCGGGAAGGCCATGCATTTCAGTCCTAAAGATTTGGGACTGAATGCTGGATTTTTGGGACTATTTTTGGACAGTTTGAAAATGAATTATGAGAATGTTTTTGAATAGTTTGGACCGAATTTATGGACTATTTTTTAACAGTCCGAGATTGAATTTTTGGGACTGTTTTGGGCGGTCCCGAGACTGATTTTTAGACTGTTATTGGTCCATGTGTGCTGATTGTGTGTTATTGTTAAAATGAATAACATATTGGTGGTGTGAAAATTATGTTGTTACATGCTCAATTGATGTATTAACATGGAATGCTTGATGATGTAAATTATATTGTAGAAAAATATAATTGTCCATGAATCATGAATGTTGTATGTATGAAATGGCATAATTGCATTCATATGCATGGTCACATCGCGTCGAGTGAAGGGTTTCGTGGGAGGCAACACTTTCCAGTAGCAGCGGAAATACAAAACAAATCCCAATAAAAAACCCATCTAAGGACCCCTAGTAGCATCAAAACCGGTTCTACAACAAAGAGAAGGGTGTAGGATTACCTTGTGTCGAGTTAAAGAAGCCTGAGCGGTGGTAAGGGGCAGCTTAGACAGAGTATGGGCAAGTCCTAGATTCGCCCTCTAACCGGTATCACACACAAAAGTGAAGTGACAACCTCAAGGCAACGGTCTTGAAAAGGTCCGGTGTAGCCAAGTCCAGTCAGAAGGAGGAAGCCAAGGCCCGAGGTCTCTCGATCTACAGAACACTTTTCTTGAAGATGAGAGCACTTTGCTTTCTCATGAACTCCTTTCATCTCAAAGGTCATTATCATCTTTAGGGTTCCATAGCATTCTATTTATAGGAAACACCCTCCCCCTCCCCCCTCATCATGTCAAATGACCAAATCGCCCCTCACTCTAAGTGATGATAGGATACACGCATCCTTATGTGTTATGGCGAGTCCCATACGGCCCTAAGCCGAGGTACAAGCCCAAGCTTATTATCTCTCTAAGTGAGGGCTTTCAATCCGAGGATTACACTAATCTCATGACATTTCATTCATGAGAATCAACTCCCTTATATTTGGATCACAGCCAAATCCGTTTCATATCAGCCTCACACTCTTCTAAGTGTGTGATCGATTAGGTTCCGATTATGTTGGCCACTTGATTCAACGCTATTGAATTAAGCAAGTCAAGATTGGTATCTGGCAACACATCCATGACCCCGATTGGCCCAGGAGTCGATTGGTGCGACTATACCCTTCCCATACAAATGCGGGTGCAGTTCGTCCTTTACCAAACTATACCTACTTGGTTCGGAGCATGGACAATTGTGCCGAAACTCCCACCCAGAGTTGCTATGTCACCCCCAGCCCAGAAGTGATATTTATCTTATCCCCGATTCATCACTCCAGCTGTTATGCATGAAGACACTCCTGAGGCATTCTCACTTTCTGGCCGAGATTCTGGTAATGATTCCAACAAGAGGCCTTAGGTATACTCTCCCTTTATTGGGAGTGGTGAATCCTTTGTTAGCTACTAAATTACCTCCGAACACCTCAAACTATACCCAATCCTCATCCAATGAGCGACCCCTTATGAGGAAACGTGGATTAAGGTTAAAGTACAGGATCAACATCCAAGATATCCTAGAGCACCTCAAGTCTAAGGATACTTGCACCATTGCTATGATGAGACAATCATCTATTTAAGCCGTTGATCCCGTATGATTGTCTCATTATGGGTCTCGTCTTGGCTACTCTTAACCCAGCATCTGCGCCCTGACTCTAATCAACTCGCAGTCACATTTTATAAGATCTCTTGCAGCGAGTCAATCAAGAGTATGACGTAATGCTGAATTTATCAGGATCAACAATGTCGATCTTGTTGATCCGCCTGACTAAAGACCATTTAGACACTAACATGATTGCACATGATAGGAATCTTATTATCGCGTCCATCATGATTTCCTTCATGCTATGTTATGTATCGTAAGGTGCTAGTCGGTTAAAGATCTATATCAATTCAACGTATGAATATCAAATTAACGAAGAAGCCTTTCATATTAAATAATACGTTGTGCGTACAATAAGTGCTAATGGCGATTGCTTTTAGAGCACTTCTCTAACATCGAGTCGGGTGTGTGTGCATGGTAATGGTTGTCGCCATCCTTGAGTAGATGTGTAGTGAAGCTCGAAGTCCAAAATTGAGACTCCTTTGTTATCATAATAAGAACACATAATAATGTTAATGAAATCTCGTGTGTTTGAGAGTGAAGCAAAGAAGTCAATCCCCCTCCCAATTTGAAAGGCGAATTCATGCGTGGTTAGACATGATGACGGTGAAAAGGCAAGTAAAAATATTTGGAAGGCGTATGACGATCCCTCGGTGAAAACTAGCAATGTGCTTGACCCCTAAATACATAACACACGGGATATGGTAAAATTAAATAAACATTAGAGGGTTGTCCAATGAGTTTAGTCGTTGTGTGAAATGCCAATGGCTGGTTTTTTTTCACACTAGCATTTGCATGTGTGAGGGAGTAGGTCAGGACTCGTGTTATGGGCATGAGAAGTCTCATCTCATGCATGACATGATATATTCCATTTATGATTATGTTTTCTGTATGGAATGTTGTATGATGTGTGTGTGTCATTACATGTGCATTTAAACGAGGGTAACCCCTTGTAGGAGAAGGTGTCTTGGGCGTGCTCACCCGTCGTGGAAAAAATATTTTTAAGTATTTGGAGGTACATCGGGGGATGGCACGCATCCAAGACCTTAGTGGTGAAGAAAAAAGCAAGATTTGGCTTTGTTTTGTATTTTGTAAATTTCGGGTGGAAAACCCAGTTTTGTTATGTAAAAAGAAAAGAGTTGTAATGAAACTCATTTCAATACATTTTGGCTAGTTTTCCAGGTTTCATGTTTCCCTTATAATAAAAAGACTATTATGTGTTGAGATTAGGGTGTATTGAAAGGAAAGAAAAAGGGAAAACTTGAGGTGCATGAGGACCAGAGAGGGTTACTACCCATTTTGGGTCCTCTGTCACGATAGAGAAATTTCTGTCGCGACCGGGGTTTCTCTAATACGTGTCTCGGCAGGTCTTTCCGTGTTAAAACCGGGGTTCTCGGGCCCGGTAGCCGACTGGCCTTAGCGGCGTGATAGGCATGTTCGATGCGGCAAGGATGACCCGCGTGACAGCGCGGCGATGCGTGCCGCGATGAAACTTGACTACGTGTCGCGATAGGGATCTCTGTGTCGCGACACTGTTCCCAGGCATGCTGGGTGGTTTGGGTCGCGACAGAGATTTTTCGACCCTGTGTCGCGATAGGAATTCAGTGTCGCGACAGGGTTTGGGGTTGGGCCAAGTTTGGGTTGCAACAAGGGTCTCCTTATGTCGCGACAGAGTTTTCCTAGGGGTGGGACATTCCTGTCGCGACAAAAGACTTTATGTCGCGACAAAAATTCCAAGGGTGGTGTTATGACAGGATGTTTTTAAGCCGCCCAGCCCGCAAGGGGGCTACGCCGCGGGGGCGAACCTTTGGGCCGGCGCCACGACAGGACTTGGGCTGCCCATCGCGATGGGCTTCTTATAATTGTTATGTCGCGATAGAGAATCTGCATCGCGGTCGACCTCGGAATATGGGACTTCCCATGTCTTGACATGGGGATTATGTCATGACAATGCACAGCCGAAGTGTGGGTGATAGAGCACCTTGAGCGCGCGATAGAGTGTGCATGACGCGCACGCTGCATGGGCAACAGGAGGCCCAGTGCGCGGGACTGAACGACCTTAGGCATGAGATAGAGCACGACCACGTGCATAGCGCGCGCAACCTACGCGCGCGACAGGTGCAACAAAGCTATCCAGTAGCCAACAGTGCACTGTTTGAGCTACTGTTTATGAACATTATTCTTGGACATTGTTTAAAAAATAAATAAATAAATGACCCCTAGGATTTTAGGCGTCACGATTTTAATACATCTTGTCTTGAAAAAAAAAAACCTCATCCATCTCTACCCTATAATTCTTATAGTCTAATCATCATCCACATCTATTGTTATCTTCCTCTTATCATGGGATAATTTTGAATTATCCAACAAATAGAAAATATTAATTAAATGCAATATATGTGACGCCCTAAATCCTAGGGGTCCGTTAACAACCCGTCGACCGTAGGGTTGGATGTCGGGTAGCAGGCACCACACCATTGAGTCCCTCTTTTCGGGACCCAAGATTCCCTTGAATCGAGGCCCGGAGTCTCGCTGTACGAGGGAGCTCTACCCAAAATACAACATGTGCAATTACATAGCAACATGGCCCAATATTATACAATGACCTCACCAAGTCCACATACGAATAAAAATGGCCACGTAGGGCCTATTTATCCATACTCAAACACATAAACACATGACTATAAAATCATAGTCCATAAGAGTTTAAATTACATCACTCTTATACAAAACATATATCAAAATTAAGTATTCTAATACATGTTTGACAAAATATAAATCAAAGCCACAATCCAGCTTTCTTCTCAATATCGTCCTCTAGTGAGCTCCGTCTCCCTGCACATTCCATGTACCTAAAAGGGGGTCCCACGACAAGGTGAGAAATGCCCAGCGAGTAAAATCCTCACGAGAGCACTCCCGCCTAAGTCTTTCATACAATGGTCGTACGACAAATAAACACCCCTCCGAGGAAGATGCATCCTAGAATGGAAACCTACATGTCAAGAATAAGATGCGACTCAACATGTCCCATGTCCGAGCCCTTATCGACTCCCTCTTAAACCCGACTCCCTCACACATGTTTATGCCTAGAGTGGGAAACTCACCATTGGTATTTCAACCAATGGTCCTTTATCCAAAACAAAAGCTTTTTGTTTTACAAATCTAAAACATTGGACAATGTCCAAAATCGCTTTAAAACAAAAGTTTTCACAATCTCCGAAACCGCTTTAAAACAAAAGCATTGGACAATCTTCGAAACCTCTTTAAAACAAAAACATTGGATAATCTCCGAAACCGCCTTAAAACAAAAGCATTGGACACTCTCTGAAACCGCTTGACTCTTTAGGACATTTTCCCTAGACCGAGCCCTCACCATCAACACCATACACAGTGTTGATTTACAACCATGAACCGTGGAGGCTCTGATGAGGAGCGTCATCCCGATGTATCGGGTCACCACCGCTCACAGAATGGTGAATGACAACAGCATGCACACCCGCCCGTTTCACGCGTACGATGCATATGAAATGCGATGCAAATGTGCCATTGCATATTCATACCATGCTACATATATAATGAGTGCTATATGCACATATGCCTACTTATGCATATTAACCCATGCATCAATTGGAAATTTATATCACTGAACATATAAATTCCAATTTAAATGATACAATTCATGCCAACATACTTAACACACATACATTGACATCTACAAGTCATCACCAATCGGGTAATGACTTACTTTATCCTCTAGGTCTAATTATGACACCATGTCATAAACAGCCTACAACGAGCCATCTGATAGCCTCGATCATACCACGAAAATCGTATTGCATTTCCCTAAGCCTCATGGATAATTATATGAACATGCATATAATTACCAATCAAAATACACCAATTTCAAGGTATTAGACCGCGCATATCATCACAACCAAGCCATTTGCACACTTGGTGCTACAATAAAATTTTATAAAAATATGTGGGCACCAAATGCCATTAACATGCACAGTTCCAGATTCTAGATTCAAGGATCTTTCCATAGAGTCCAAGAACACCAAATTTGGAGTCTTAACAAAGGAGTTATGCAAGTTGCAAGCCATGAAGAAAATCAGCAGCATTACAGCACCTGTAGCAGCAAAGGCTACTGTATTTCATAATTTTCGGACAGAATATGAACTCAAATTGCATTAAAATATATATGGATGGATTCTAGACTCAAAGATATTTCCATAAAGTCCAAGAACGTACGAATCAGAGTTCAGACGAGAAAGTTATGATGGTCCAAAGTTGGAGGCTTCACATGAACAGTGACCTACGCAGCAGCGTGGAACCTACGCAATTGCGTGCCTGAGGCACCTTTGGAGCTCCTGTACATGCACTTTTTTGACCCAAAATCATCTAGGAAACAACCCTTTCAACTAGCAACAAACCCACCCTAATTGAAACCATAAATTGGCCATAAACATGACACAAAACCCGTCCCAAACTAAGCCCAAAATCAACTTCAAAACAACCGCGAAAACTGGACATCATAGTGAAGAACCGGAAAAAAAATTAGTTTTTTTCTTCTTCCTTTTGGTGCTCAAAGGCACCATCAGCTTGACCCTAGGGCCTCGACGAACAAAACAATACGGATGGAAAATAGAAGCCCAAGAAGTAGGATGGTTCCCTACCTCTTAGAGCGAAAACGAAGCTTTTTAAAGACCCGGAAGCTCGAAACCCACGGCCTCCCGAACTTTCCGCTCGTATCTCCGACAAAAACTCCTGATTTTGGTGTCCACATGTTGCCCTCGAAAAGTACTCTGACTTTAAGTCTTGGCCCGACGCGAGACAACCATCCGAGCTCCGTAGATCTTAAAGAGAAGTCGAAGCTTCTCTCTCTACACCCTCTCTTCTCCCTATCCTGTGCGTGAAATACCAAGAAGAAATGGGCTTTTTCCCATTTTGCCCTCCTTTTATTCCAATTAACTTAAGTTTGCCTTAAGAAGTGGCCCGTATCGCATGCGATGTCCCTCCCGGTTTGGGTTTATTTCTACATCTCCGAAGCGATTCATTTCTTTTCAGTTCATTTTATCTTTAATGATTTCTTTTCAGTTCAATTTATTTTAAATGATTTCTTTTAAGTTCAATTTATTTTAAATAAACTTAGCCCAAGCCATTTTCTAACTTCCGAGATTTTCGTAAAAATCTCGTTCTTTGAGTCACTAGTGACTCACCACCTAAAAAATCGTAAAAATTTCAACTATCTCAGAATTTGACGAAACTTTTCCGGGTCACTAGATTTCGCTAGACGAATCCAACGGTGCAGCTTGTTTTGTCATCCGAGATCTAGAGAATTTTTAAGGATTTCCTTAGCCATTCCAGCAATTTTACTATTCTTGCCATTTTTCAGAAAATTTTAAATTTTTCCGGGTTTTACAATATATGCATTAAATAGTTTGAAATAATTTAAAAAACGTTTATATAGACTTATATAAAAAATTAAAAACAAATTTTAAATCGTTGTCAAACTAATAAATGCGTTGTCTATTTATTTTCATAAAAAATAGTTAAAACTTTATTATTATTATTGTATTATATTATGTGTGTGTAGTGTGTATTATTATTATATATATATATATATATATATATATATATATATATATATATATATATATATATATATATATATACTATATATATATATATATATATATATATATATATAATAAAAGTTTTAACTATTTTTTAGAAAATAAATAGAAATTTACCACATATTTATAAAATTAAGATTATTTTATTTTATTTAAATATTTTATATGGAATACAAAATAAAATTTTATTTCTAATTCCAACTCATTAAGCATATTATCTAAATTAAGAAAATATTAGGATAATAAACTTAATAATATTTCTTTATTAAAATTTTCTTAAAGATTATTAATTTTAAATTATTTTTAATATTAACTCTTTGATTATTTTAATACATGTTGTTTTGGGAAAAAAAAAAAAAAAAACTCATCCATCTCTACCCTATAATTCTTATAGTCTAATCATCATCCACATCTATTGTTATCTTTCTCTATTCATGGTGTGACGCCCCAAACCCGGGGGTCCGTTGACTACCCGTCAACCCGCGGAATACAAATGGATGTCGGGTTACCCGGCTTCCACTTGAGAAAAATCGGGAGTCTCGCTATGCTGGAGGCTCTATCCAAGTACAATACCTGCATATACACCTTCCCAAGCGATTACAATATAATCCCAACATGAGTAAAACGGCCACTTGGGCCCATAAACAATACCCATCATACATACCAACTATATCCAATAGTTACAAGAGTTCAAATATTTTACTCTTATACAACACATACATCAAAATTAGAGAATTCTAATACATGTATAAATCATCAAAGCCACAACCTGGCTTTCTTCACAACCTCAATCTCTAGGACGAGCCGTCCCCTCGCACGCTCCTGTACACATGAAATAATATCCTCGACGGGGTGGCTTGTAATGCTCCCGGTAGTGGAATGTCGCCACTAAGTAAGGCTACTCTCTACCTAAGTGTAGTGCAATGTTCCAAAATAAACACACATTCAAGAAGCAAGTATGATCTACTTGAATGTCTAACTCGTAAATCTCGTGCTAGAGTCCTCACAAACTCCTTACACTCGCCTAAGCCTCGTATGAGAATTATTATTTTGTTTGTTTGTGGACAACCCTCCGATGTGTATATATCAATTGGGTCATCTCCGACGATTGATATTATTTGTGGACTACCCTCCGATGTATATCAATTGGGCCGTCTCCGACGATTGATATTTTTAGTTTGGACTACCCTCCGATAATTAACATTTTAGACAACCCTCCGAACCATTTTCTCTAGACTCATCTCATGCACTCACTCCTATAGTCCTAGGGTGTTCCAGTGCATATGGAATGCATGTATGCAGTCCGTCTGAGTCCCCAGTCGCATGTAAATATATAAACATGCATATATTTACAAAAAATCAATTCACACAATCATGTCATGTAAATTCTCATTTCATACATCGAGAGTGCTTCGCTTAGGCTAATGATCAAACGAGCAATTTGCTTGAATAACTCGATCAAACACTTTTCACACAAAAATATATTTTGAGAACACCGCATTCGGCCTCATTCCACCAATACATGATTTATCATGTAAAGCACACTTAATACCTAAACTGGCTGGTCGGGCCACGGGTCGCACCATTGGGATTTCAAAATGATATCACCGTCCCAAGGTTTGGACCGATCAAACAAATTCTCACGGGGCTCATTCGACTCAAACATTCGCAAAGTACTTAAAGAAGAATAAAACCCAAGTAGGAGAAACCCCACTCGGAGTTTGAGGAAACTCCCAAATCTGGTACCCACAAGCCCCTCCACGTAGGAGTAGCTTTCTTCTTGTCCCGATGACTCCGCCGACGGCCTGATCACACATATCTTTAGAGCAGGTCTCTCTCTAAAAAAACTCAAAACCCCACTACTCGTCGCCCCCTCGCAGCCTCCTCCGCTCCAAGACTCGCCCTTCCCTTTGATGAGACGACATAGCTTCGCTTTTGGCATTATCCTCATTTAAACAATTTCTAAAATGACCATTATGTCCTTCTTTCCCATTACATTCCCAAGACTCGCTCTTGCCGCCCATTTTCATCATTTCTACTACGCACTTATGACATGAGTACATAAAAGAGGCGTGACTTTCATCGCATCGAAAATCGCTTTTACGGCACCAACGCGATGCCTGGAACATGTAAATCTGATCGTTCCTGACCAACGAAATTTACGCGGCTAGCTGGGATTACACGATTCCAACGGTGAAACTGCTTGGCCATCCGAGATCTGAATAAATTCGATTTTAAACCAAATTACAATTTTGTAAATCGAAATTACGATTTGGCTCTTTTTCTCGAAATTGGAATTTCTCGAAGTCTTACACATAGGATATTTTTAATTATCTAAAAAATAGAAAATATTAATTAAATGCAATATATGCATTAAATAGTTTAAAACAATTTAAAAAAACGTTTATATTGACTTATAATTAAAAAGAAATTTTAAATCGTGTTGTCAAACTAAAAATAATTAACATTTTATATATTTTTATCAAAATATATTTGATAATTTTAATTATTACATTTGGTCCACAAGTTCATAAAACTTAAAATATTTTAAAAGGTTTTTTGTGATTATTTTATATAAGTATATGGAAATATGTATAATTAGTTAAAAAGTTATATTAATACTTTATAACATACTCTAACAAAATGGTTTATATTGAGAGTAATCTTGTAATGTACTTAAAAAGTCATGTGAAATATTTTAAACTATTTTAAAAGACTTTTTGTGATTATTTTATATAAGTATAAGGAAAAATGTATAATTAGTTAAAAAAAGTTATATTAATAATTTGTATAATTTTTTTTTTAACAAAATGGTTTATATTGGGAGTAATCTTTTAATGCACTTAAAAAGGCATGGGGAAATGTGTATTTTAAGAATAGAACTTTTGGATTTCAAAAAAAAAAAAAATGTAACTTTTGAAAATAATATGAAATTATTAATACTCATATAGAAAGTGTATTTTGAAAAAATTACAAAAATAGTGGCCCCAAATTATTAGACATTTCAACTTTTATAGATTAATTAATTATAAATTTTCTCACATATTAAAGCATTTTATACTACCAACAAAAGAGTTGTGGCACATAATATAGATTTCTGAGACCAATCAATGAGTAGTAACAAATAATATGATTTTTTCTTTTGCAACTACCTTTATGATCTTTACAAAATATCAAATTTTCGAGAGCATATAATATACCATTCTATGACCAACCAATGAGTGGTCGCAGATAATAGGCCATCTTGTGACAACTTTTACCGTTCCTAACAAAATATTATTCTTTTGGGGAGACGCAGCAAAATATTTCTCATAAATTTAAATTTTTGAAACAAAGGGCACTCCAAATCAGGTCCCATCGACAACCCTTTAACTTATGCACTCCATGGATTTCAGGTGACCCAATACCACACTGTTGTGTCCCATTTATCGATCCATTAATATTAGAAAATTCCAAGTAGTCCCTTTGTTCGGGAGCTCTACTCCAACATACAACCTGTGATAACAAGATAATCATAACCCATCTAAGGCCTCAATGTAAGTGAGATTGGACCCTAATATGGCCCATTCACTCCATATCCCCAATATACATCCCTTTACCAAGACATATCCATTCACATTTAAATATAAAATATGAAAATAAATGCTTAATTACAAATCCGTAAGAACTGATCACGAATTCTCTTACCATAATTACATACCCGTTATTTAGACACAGTCCCAAAATAATTTAGTTATAATTCTTTTAATACAAAATACTTTTAATAATGTCTCCAGGCAGCAGCATCGGCATCCTTCATAATCACGGCCTCGTCGGAAGCGTTGTCTATACATGCCACGCCCTACACGAAGGAATTGGTCCTAAGGCGGGGTGAGCAATGCCCGATGAAAAATTCTCGAGGCTACTCCCACCTAAATACTTTATGCAATGGCATACATAAAACATCAAATCATATTCCATATCAATAACGCAATCCTATATGAAATGTTTCGTGTCATGCATGAGATGAGACTCCTCGTACCCCTGACTCGAGTCGGCCGCTCCTCCCATCTCTGGCGCCAAGTATGAAAAACCGATTGTGGTGCTACTGATAAGCAAACCATTGGACAACCCTCCAATTTTAATTTATCAAATCCCACGTATTTATTTAGGTTGCGAATTTCCGGGGTCTCACCGCAGGCTTCGCAACGCCTTCCAACACTTTCACGAACTTTCATTGCTGGATTCATATGTCTAACCAATAATATAATTTAGATCTTTCACCCTGGAGGATCTACCCCATCTTGCTTCACCAAAACACACGAAAATTATTATTATTATTATTTTTTTATACAACCATAAGTCTCGATTTTGGACGTTGTCCTATTTTCGAGCTCACCACACATTCACTAAAAATGGTGAATAACAGTACCATGCACCCACACCCAGGCTTCGGCCTTGATGGTGTGCATATGAATTGCAATCATGTCATTTCATGAGATGTCATGCTACATGCACAATAAAAGCTACATACAACATTTATAAATTTTGGATAATTATATTTCCTACATATAATTTCCATTTATCACAATTTTCATATTAATACATCAAGCAAATATATATAAACATGATTTTTACACACAACAGCATATTTTTATTTTTCCAACAATAGCTCACAAAATGGCCCTAATATCAGATCCACATAAACAGGGCACCTATCGGTCCCTTCACGGCTATGAACCATTTTTGGTTCCATTCATCAAAAGTACGGTGATCTTAGAAAAATTGACAAAGCCGAAGATAGGTCGGAGTTAAACGAAACCTCGATCCAGTCAAAAATGCCGAATCGATCACAAAATTTCAATATTTAGTCCCCAAATCATAAGACCCAAATCACCACGGCATGTGGCCAGACGCCCATGTCATTAAGCTGACCTTTGGAAGTATAAAATAATCCAAGTAGGAAAATTCCATACCTCTTGGAATTTGTGAAACTCATATTTGAGTGCGCACACATGGCTCGTTGCGTGGATGAAACACTTCTCACTCAGGCAAAGCAGACGATCCAATTTTCGTAGATCTTAGAGAGAAGGTTTCTCTCTCTACCCTTCTCTTCTCTCTCTCTCTTTCTCGTTCACTCCCTATCCGTTATGCCAAAATGTCCCCCTTTTCCTCTTTTTGTTTGATTTTTTTTCTTCCCTCCATTTTCTTTTTCTTTTCTTTTTTTTTCTTCTTTTTTATTTTCTCTTTTTCTTCCATTTTTTTTTTAATTTGATTCTTATCCACCGGATTTTGTTTTCCTTTTGTTTGCTCATTCTCCCATTTCTTTTTTTTTTTTTCTTTTTTCTTTATTTTTCCATTTGACTTTGTTTCCTTTATTTCTCCATTTGACACATGGCTCTAAATAAGTAGGTCGTTTAAGTGTCATGTGTCGCTAACTGCACTACCATGGCTATCATCTTAGCCATCCCATCTGGGTCTTATGGCATCCATGGTCGTAGTAATGTCCTTTAGATACCTCAAAAAACATGAAATTCCGACTGTCTTGGAATTTGACAAAATCCAAACTAGGTAGCCCAGACTTGAGAAAATTCAATAATGAAGTGGTTTTAACTCGTCAAATCAGGAAAATTCGGTTTCAATCAATTACCATTTAACCTTTTTTTTTTAAATGAATTTTTGGTTTTACATTTTTCCCACCACATGTGGTGTCACGAGAATTCATACACACTGCACACCTGGCTTATGCATATGCAATTATTTATTCTAGTTGCAATATTAGACTTTCAATATTAGACAATGCACCTTCATCCTTAAATAGGAAATGATAGGTGACCCGCATCGTGTCCTGAAGTTTTCAAGTTGCCTCCTTCACTTCTCGGTGTTGCCATAACACCTTCACTAGCCGCACAGTATTGCGTCGCAAAACCTGATCCCAACTATCCATGATACGTAACGATCCCTCCTCGAAGGTCCCATTTGTATCATGCCGCCCCAATTCACTACATGAGCTTTAGATCTGGAGTATACTTCTGGATCATGGAGACGTGGAACACTTCATGAACACCTGATAAACTCGGCGGTAATGTGGCCGTTCACATGGCCCCATTGCCCACCCTCTCGGTATCTCGAAGACCCGATATACCTCGGCTCCCAGCTTCCCTTGCTTGTTGAATCGACCCTTATATCTTAGGCATCACCTTGAGAAGGCGATCCACCACCTCGAACTCTAGGTCGGCACTACTGTGGCGTAGCTCTTTTGTGTCTACTCGGCGGTAGGGCGCTAGAATCAAATTCACCTTCTCATAGGTGTCTCTAATCATATCTGGACCAATGATGGAGATCTGTCCCACCTATGTCCAACAAATTGAGGATTGGCATGGCCTCGTACGATAAGCTGTTATTGGCAAATTCCAGAGTAGAAGTCTCCTCCCCATTTACCCTTAAGATCAGGGGCCAGCATCTTTGCTGACGTGTCCTCTAAAATCTGCTATGTTCCTCTCCCAGGAATGACCATGCATGCGCGGATGAAAAGCAGTGCTCATAAGTCAACTATGTCCCGTGGCCTTTGAAAACTCTTTAAGTGTGTCGTGTCTCTGGGGTCCTTTGTCAGATCTGATAGAGGAAATACGTACTCCATGTAATTTGAATGATTTCTCGAATATACAGCGCGAATTCCTCGATTGTGAAGGTCAAATCTGCATTGCTAGAAAATATCGCAGGCTTGGTAGGCGATCCTGATCACCCTGCGCATCCCATCTCTGCGGTGTCCGTGGAAAGTGGGTCACAAAGTCCATCATGACATGCTCTCACTTCCACTCCGCTACCTTTGTGTTTGAAAATAACCACATCGACCGATGCGCCATTGACTGTTAACACGTGAGACATTTGTCAAGCAAAATCTCGATGTCTCCGCCATCCCTACTCCGATATCTTGGCGGCGAGATCGCGGGTATCTTCATGCCACCTGGATGCACAAAAAATCGGGAGCACTGGAACTCCTAGAGAATCTCCTCTCTCAAATAGGTCAGTTGGGGAACTACAACCCGTCCCCTATACAGAAGACTACCATCTATGTTGATAACCCAGCCTTCGTCACCCGTACCTAATTGTACCCGGTCCTTGATAGACGATATCTCCGTGTCCTGCACTTGGGACTTAATCACTCTACTCAGTAGGAAAGGCGTAGCGCAAACTCCTGCTCCTTGAGCACGATCCAACTATCTTTGCGGAGTCTAATGTCCACAGTCTTGACATCGCCACTCAGAAGCTACACTAGCGGTACTCCCCGACCACATTTGAATGCATCAGCCCTTTACATTCCCTTACAGGATGGTATTAGAAAGTGATCATAGTCCTCCACAATCTCCATCCATCTGTGTTGCCTCATGTTGAGGTCCTGGTGTGTGAAAATATACTTTAGACTCTTGTGGTCTGAAAACACTTTGAACTGCTCACCATACAAATAGTGGCTCTAAATGTTTAAAGCCAAAAACCAATGGCGTCAGATCTCATGTGTAGGGTAGTGCATCATGATTCTTTAGTTGTCTAGAGACCATAAACTCTGACCCTCACGGTTGCATCAAAAAACATCTTAGTCCATCCCTAAAGGCATCACAATACAACGTGTACCTTTGTCACCAATTTCCCAGGGGCTATCGGAATGAGCTGAAGTAAGCCTCCTTTGACTCTTGGAATGCCTTCTCACAAGATCCATCAAACTTAACCCCCTTAAATTGATCCGATCATAGGTGCTTTCTGTGGGAGAAATCCTTAATCGACCTCTTATAACCACTTGCTGATCAGCTGCGTATCTCGAGGCGACTTAGACCTCTCTAACTCATATAGCCTCTGCCTTCTGGGGTCTTGGTACTTTGAAAGCGGAGCCGGCGTGTCTGAGAATCTCACCTTAGTGAGCTGGCTTCGCACTTCTGCTGAACTTGGTGTACAATTGATGGTCTGTGTTAGGCAGCCTGAATGATCCTCATGTGCTCTTCCTCGGATGGAAGTGTCGAGATATCGTCGACAAAGACCTGACAAGCTGAGTCAAGTAGGGTTGAGGTGCCTATTCAGCAGGATCATAGTTGGGGTATTCGTCTAATCGAAGAAGGGTATCAATGTGAACTCGAAATTCCCATACCTCTTCCTAAATGTTGTCTTAGGGATATCAGCCTCCCTAACTCTCAACTAATGGTAACCGGTGCGAAGATCAATCTTGGAGTAGACTCGCCCCTCTCACTCAGTCGAACAAATCATCGATCTCGGTAATGGATCTGGGTCTTGATCGTAACCACTAATTAAGCGTAAATTAATCAATGCCTGGGTTGAAGGGTCTTCATCCCTTTCTTTTGCCATGAGCGGAGCGCCCGAAGCGGTGAAGTGTTAGATTACAGCCAAGAAACCCTTGTACAATAATTCCTACAGTTGGACCTTGAGTTCATGCAACTTAGCTGAGAGTGACATCACATGAGTCATAAGTGAACGAATGCCCGGGGTGTAACTTCGATGACAAAGTCCCATCAGCCACCACCGAGAATGACATCAAAATTGATGTATCATCACCCAGAAGGTCCGTAGACGAATCTACGAGATCTCTAACTCTGAAATCGACATATCTAATCAATCTCACCCCAGTACAAGGGAGAACTCACATGCGTGGCTCATCGAGTCTCCACCTACAAGCCCAAAACATCCGTATTAGTCGTGACAAAGAATCCTTGATGCATCATAATCAAATAGTGTCTTTGCCCATAGGCGAGATAACATAAACATACTCTGTATCACTGAATGATCAACTGGCTTAGTCTATGGTGTGATGGCGTAAACATGCCCCTAGGTTTGAGTCTGACAGTGGGCTCTGTCTCTCGACCTCGACCCATACCACGGCCTTTGCTTTCGTCGATGTAAATGAACATGCTGACACCACAGATTGATCTGAGGTCCTCATTATCTTAGGGTGAGAAGGAACATTGTGTGTCGCGCTGTCCACTAATATGACTAGGGCTGCGTTGTCCCGTAATTAAAGGGATCCTAAACTACATGGACAATCCTGTCTCATAGTGCTAAGTGATAAACGATGATAACTCATCACACTTGTCTGATTATTTATATAACACACAGGAATTTGTATAGGTATAAGTTAGGGAAAATAATAATGACAGGAATTTGTATAGGTATAAGTTAGGAAAATAATAATGATAATTCAATTAGTAATTAATTAATTAATTTAATGAAAGATGGGTAAAAAGGTAATTTCTAATAGATACTGAGTATATAAGTGAAATAAGAAAAAGAAAATCCTTTCTATTCATCTTTGAATATAACTACATTGTTAAATTCAAAATAAACTTCGGATCTAGAGTTTAAACAAGTTTCTCTAGGTAAGATCTTCCTTATTTTATTTTTCTAGATTTCTTTGATGTGAATTCTTTAATTTTCTTTACGATTTGAATCAACCACAGAAGAAGTCAGATTTAGATTACACTTTAGTTCTTTAAAAATAAATTTGTGGTGTCATACTAAATTACTTGAGTATGAGAATGAAAAAGTTTTTAAGGATAAATTTTGAAAGAAAAATAATAATAAACAAATAAAGATAAATTGAAAGGTCGAATTTGTGATAAATATACGATTTGATAAGTATTTAAAGATATGTGTATTTTGGGCAAGTAAATATTTTATTAAGGATTGAGAATTTATTAGATAAGGAATATGATTAGAATAATTATTTAGCAATTATAGGAAATATGATCAGTTAATAATACTTGTTGTCAAGTATGATAATTGTTAGGTAAAAGCCTAGATGAGTATTGTGTAATAATATAATTTGTAAAATATTAATATTATTTCTTTCTAGTAAAAGATTTAGTTCAGATTACATAAAAATAAATAAATTATTAAAATAAGATCCGAAAGGAATATGAATTTTATAAAATTTTCAAAACTACCTAATTCAAATAGTTATCATTTGGAATAGTCACAATATGTTTCAGGTGAACAAAAAAATTCATGTTGATAGAATAAACTTTATAAATCACAAATTTTATAAAATATTTAGAAACCCATTAACTTTTATTATTATGGATTCAAAAATTAAAAATAATAACATTGTTAAGAATATCAAATTAGGAAAGTTTTAAGAATAAATGTGACGCCCTATCCCGGGGGGGTCCCGCTGATCAATCGTCAACCTCGTGAACCTGTGTCTCATACCATGAGACCCAACATGAAGCAAACCCGCCACGCCGCCCATACATCGATAATTTTCACCAGAAAATAATCAACTATATTTTTATAGTTTACATGCCTGTTTTACAAAAAGATTTATACATGTTTACAAAAATATTTACTCAAAGTCATATTTCGCTTTCTTCTCGTGCCGCCTCGTTGAGAGCAATTTCCCGGATACTCCCACTTCTGGGGCGGGGTCCCAATTTACGCGTGAGCAAAGCCCAAGAGTAATAATATTTTACGAGGGTTACTCCCTACCTAACATGCATATGTACGGCATATATAAATGAATCAATCATTCCATACAATTATTCACTATTATATGAAATGGTCTAGAACATATGAGATGTGACCCTACGCCACGACCTAAGTCCCAACTGCCTCCCTCACACCTGGAATGCCCAATGTGAATAAAACCAGTCATCAGTGTTTAACACCATGACTAAACCATTGGAAAACCCTCCAATTTTTATTTATCAAAACCTGATTTTTCTTTTCCTCTTTCTTTTTGTGCACCACAGATTTTCGGGTTTACACCGCAGGACGTCACACGCCTTTTCAACATTTTTGCGAACTTACATCGCCGGGATTCATTCCAACCGTGAATAACATTTAGGACTTTCACCCTGGGGGGGATCTACCCCAACTTGCTCCGCCTAAAACATGTAGTTTATCATTTTGATCATTTTACACACTCGTGAATCTCTACCTTGGACTTTGTCTCATTTTTCCCGAGTTCACGACCCATTCACCAACACTGGTGAATAAACCATACCCTGCACCCACACCGACTTGACTCCGACAGACCGGTGCATATGAAAATGCATGATGCCACGCATTTCTTCACATATGCATGAATGAGAATCACATGAACATTCACAAACCATGGACAATTATAATTTATACATATAATCTACTTCCATGTAAACCATGTTAATACATCAGCATGCATCAACATAACATATTCACACACCGCATGTCATTCAAATGTGCTTCAACACATAACTAGGAAACAAACTGCGACCATTCAACAGGCACTTCACCGGCCCCTTCACAAACAAACATGAAACTAATATGGTTCTCTCTATCATTTCATTACAACAAACAATCATAACACCTAGAAACTTTCGCCTAGTCCAACCCTAACTTCACACCCATGATTGTGTGAAACCAGCCATGAAATCCATACCCCTAGTCCCAAGGCTCGTAATCCACTTACGGCCCTCATGCATCCCATGGGCAACCTCACCATTTTACGCCTTTAGGCTAAAAGTAAAACCAAGTGAAAATATCCTACCTGAGCTCATTAAACTCCAACTTTTAGTGTCCAAATGTAGATCATACTACAGGCACTAACTTATCTCGAACCGTCGAACTTCGACAGTCTGAAAGCTAGGAAATCTTCCCCTTCCCTTTCCTCCTTTCTCCTTTTCCTTCCTTTTCTCTCTACGAACCGTTTTCCTTTTTGTTCCTTTCCTCCTTTCCTTTCTTTCTTTTTTGCTTTTCTTTTCCTTTTTCTCATTTCTCATCTCATTTCCTCTATTTTCTTCATTTTGCCATTTTCTCCCATTTGGATTTAGTCATTGACCGTATGGGTCAAGAGGAGGAAGTTTCCTCCCTATTTCCTCAAGCCAAATGTGTGGCCCTTGATTTCTTTTTCTTTTATTCCTTTTTATGACATCATCACCTATTAATGTGAGCCATGGGATTTTATTTCCCACTCATGCAGCATCAGGAGTCATTTTCAAGTATACCACATGGCTTTTGCCAAGTGTCACTCTGGGGTGCCATGTGGCATCCCCTAACCTTGCCATGTGTCATCCGACACCCCACGTCTCGAAAAACGTGAAATCCTGACTACCTCGAAATCCAATGAAATTCAACGTGATAGCTAAATCTCGTGAGACGATTTCAACGGAGAAGTCTGGTTCGTCATCCAAGATCTAGAAGCATTTCTCGGGTTTTCACGAATTACTTAAGGTTTTACCTCTTTATCCAAAATCATGATTTTCGGGGTTTCACAATAAATAAGTAATGATGATAGCTCTTTCCTGCTATTTTAGGATAAATATTTTATCGAGGTGAAATTCTTCTGACAGCTCTTTCGAAAGCTTTTGAGTACTCCTTGAAAAAGAGATATTAACGCATATCTTTAAAAGAAAAATTGTTTGTTTTACTTCATTTGAGGATGAAAATTGTTTTAACTAAATTATATATAATCTGGCTTATGAAAAGTTTTACTTTTTATTTACTGATTATCCATGGATCAAAAAGTAGTTTTCAGATGATTGTACTTTTGAGATTTGTTTTGTTTACTTAAAGAAAATGTGGAAATATGACGCTTTTGTAATTTGAACTTTTGAATGAAATATTTGACTTTTGCTAGTTTGGTCTGTCAATCTATAGAATAATAGTTGACACTATTCAAATTCTCATTAACGAGAATAATATGACCTTACATTCCTTTCGTGGTGAATGTAATTGATTTGAACCCCAACATCTAGCGGTTTTGATTAGAGGTTACTAGTACTATAGTTGTTTGGTTCCGTCCACTTTAAAAGGAACAATTTGCGTACAGCACCATTGAGTCCCATATGACTAGCACCATTCGATATTTGATGACCAGAGAAAATATATTTGAAATGTATTTGATTTTGGACTTGATATGAAAGTGCTTTGAATCGAACTTGATATGAAATTGTTTGGATCACATTTGATATGAAAATCGATTTGAAATGGATGAGAATGTTTTGAAGTAAATTTTGTTAATGTTCCAACTTATTTTCAATCTAAAGTTTGATGAAAACATCTACTATCTGCTATATGATTGAAAAATTTTATCCATGAAAATGTATTAGGTATTTATTGAGCTTTTAAGCTCAATTCCCATTCGTTGACTTATTTTTTAGGTACTTTAGTTTCTCGCGATGAGTGATGGCTAGTCGAGATCCGTCATCATTAGGATTTGATTAGAACTTTTATGTTGGATCATGTCGAACTAATAAGTTCATAAGCTTATGTGAAATGTCAAGGTTTTGAAAGTTAATTGAGAAAGTCACTTGGATGATACTGCTTTTATATTAGTACAAAGTTGGATTTGAGAGATCTCAAATATTGCGAGATTCAATGCTTTATATGACATGTAGCACTGAGATTGGGATATTTAGAAGTAATTTTGTCAAGATGAAATTGAATTGAGAATTTATGAATTTAGAAAGTTGCGCATTTACTTTGAACATGTGTTGGTAATTGGACAAAAATCTAGTTATGTAAGGAAGGTTGTCAAAAGACACTTCCCAAACCTTCAAAGCTGAAGGCTCGAGGGTGTGAATTGACAAATATGCCCTTGTGGTGGGTTTCGGGCGTGATGTAGTCCCGACTGCACTGCCCTTATAGTCGCCACCTCGTCCTTGAGATCCCCGTGGAATAGAAATCTTCCGCTTCCTTCCTGAATTATAAGATTGATTCTCCTTCCTCTTAGTACTATCACCCATATCCCGAATACTCCGTGTGTCATCTACTCCTCTTCCAATGGCTAAGGTTAACCTCACGATTGTCTCTCCTCCCATGTATGTCGGAGGATGATTGCCCAACTCAAAGGCCTACCGGGTCCTCCTCGCCCAACGCTGCACTAGTCTCGCGTAATGATAGCAACCATCGTGGCTCGCCCGTGCAATGATGGCGATCGCAGCAGCCAGATCCTTTCCGATTAATCGGAAACAATGACCCGCCATCATCGAGTCTCCTCCTCCCTTAAGAGCCGGAGGATCATGTGCCTCGAAACTCTAGAGGTTACTTGACCAACAACCCCCCCCTCCCTCCTTCGTTCCCAATTGCACCAGCTTGTGCGATGGTGGCAACAACAATAGCTTCTATAAAGGTCTGTTAGTCTAAAGCCGATGGTCGTGGGTTATTACTCCGCCCACCGCCCCGACGTCCCTTCCTCTGTACCCATCTACACATGTCGATAGCAATGGGGAAGTCTTTTCTCAAATTTCATCTCGCCCACTGCAGTGTAATGCACAACCACTAATAGACTTTGAAATCATGAACTATACCATTCATCCCTTTTTCCTTAGTGGTGCATACTGCCAACCACTAATACAAATCAATTCCCGAACTATCATGTTCATTTCTCTTTCTGAACCCCTAAGGTTATGCTTTCTAACCCTAGTGTTCCATATAAAATCTACCATGTATATTATTCACATAAATCACACATCATGTTAAGCACAAAACATGTAACACACAATAATGCATGATCTAGACCCATGCCTATCAGCCCTCGATTCTCGTGTACCTAGACTCTTGATACCTAGTTGAGATGAGCTAGTATCAGGACCATACTTATGGATACCCACATTCGAGCTTCTTAGGGAATCGTTTACCTAGGCTCTGATACCAAGCTGTGACATCCCAAATCCGGGGGTCCCGTTGACAACCCGTAAACCCATGGAATTCCTGTGGATTTCGAGTGACCCGATATCACACTGTTATGTCCCATTTATCGAGATTCATATTTTCACAAAAAAAATTGGGAAGAGTCTCCTTTGTTTAGGGAGCTCTACCCAACATACAACATGTATAACAGTATAATTATAGTTCAACCAAGGTCTCAACAGAAGTAGTATTGACTCCACAGGATCCATCTATCCATATCCCCAATATACGTCCCTTTACTGGGACCCATCCATTCACATTTAAATCTAAAATATGAAAATAAAACGCTTAATTATAGTCCGTAAGAGTCTGATCATGACCATGTTACCATAATTACATACCCGACTATTTAAACAATAGTCCCAAAAGAATTTAGTTACAATTCTTTTATACAAAATACTTTTTACAAAAGTAATATCAAGGCCACAAATCGACCTCCTTCATAATCACGGCCTCGTCGGAGCGCCATCTCCCTGTGCACCCCTTATACCTGAAAGTGGGTCCCACGACAAGGTGAGCAATGCCCAATAGAAAAATTCTCCTACAAGGGCTACTCCCCGCCTAAATGCACATGCAATGGCATACAAATACATCAAATTATATTCCATATAAATAATGCAATCCTATATGGAACGTTCCATGTCATGCATGAGATGAGACTCCTCATGCCCACAACCCAAGTCCCGATCGACTCCCTCACACTTGCAATGCCAAGTGTGAAAACTAGTCATTGGTGTTTCACCCAATGACTTAAACCATTGGACAACCCCAATTTTAATTTATCAAATCCTTTCTGACACTTTCGTGAACTTTCAACGCTGGATCCATATGTCAATTTTTCTCGGATTTTACAGAAACTAACATAAGGTTCATCACAAATGATATACTTGTTTATGGCCAATCAATAAGTGGTCGACGATTATAAGATATTTTACGACTAAAATTAATAGTCTTCGAAAATATCAAACTTCTAAGGACGAGTTACAATAATTTTTTTTTTTTTTTTTTTGTAAATTATAGTATTTTCTGAGACTAATATAAGATTTATCATAAATAATAATACATTTTACAGTTAATTAATAGTTGGTCTCAAGTTATAATATTTACGACAAAACAATGATAGCAATCAATGAAATTGTTGGTCTAAATAAATAAAATATTTAAATTGACTATCTATTTAAATTATAGACCAATTGTCAAAGTTCATAATAGAAAATTATAATCAATGATTAGTTTGGGTTGGTTGTAAAAACTTTGGACGCAAAAAACCAAATTTCTTATAATGTGGTTGGATAGCAGATTCTCCATTTGCTACGGAGAAGATTCTCCATGAGCATAAGCCAATGATCATAGCAACCATTGAACTGAGGGATAGCAGTTTAAACATACTTGTCTATTGCCTTCTCAAATCCCATCGTTTGATACTCTCACGGTGTTTCCCTCTTATCTATCTAGTTAGGAAACTGCAGTTCTTAATCCTCACTAATCAGGCCTCTAGGTGAAGCTTTGATACAAATTGTTGTTTTCTCAAGTAACAAACTGAAAATTCAAAAGTATATATTTTTATTGAATGAGAAATGCAGTGGCTTTATATAAGCCTAACAAAAACAGAATTTGAAAAGCAAAGCTGCCATGTTTACAAGGTTAAAGACGTGGTCAATCTGTGATAGAAAATTCAAATTGGAATCAAATCCAACAAACTAGTAACACAAGCAACAACAAAGGTGGACCAAGTCAAAAGGACTTAGTCACTAAAATATCCTAACACATACAACTTTTTACTTGCATCAGAAACCCAAGCAAAGCAATATGAGAGACTAGTCAGAGTCCAACTAATTAAACTGGTACTTAGTGCAATCGGTAGGCTTGAAGGAAACCTTATTGTTGTTGAGATCATACCCTACCAAGAAATTCATCTGAGCCAGGTTGCCGAAGATGAACAATTCGCTGGAGGGAACCATGGTGAAGCAAAACAAATCTTCCTCCGCTTGGATAAATGTATTCAATTCAGGCAACTGAACGTCGGCGCCGGTGAAATGAACTGTTATGGTGGGGATTTGTATATTGCTTCCGCTACTGTAACAAAGACTGAAAGTCCTGTTTGGGTCTGAAGTCGTTTGGCCGTTGATGGCCGTTGCTAAAGCTGATTCCACCTCACTGTAGAAGTCTGGGGGGAGATAGGTTAGGGTCGTCCCAGAATCAATGACAATGTTGCCTTCCTCCCCAGCTGAAACACCTCTGAATTCCACCCTTGTGCTTCCCACACTCATGCCTTCCAATTCTGTTGCAAGTATATGCATCAGGATCGCCCTTTAATCAGCATGATTGTCCGGCCCCGGAACCCGACACAACTCCATTTCTACCGAAGTTGATCTTGCTTGATGCAGTGGAATCAGTAGTTGATAGTGGCACTAAGCAGTAGGAGAACTGTCCGCCCACTTGGGAATCCAATTGCTTGACTAGTGAAAGAGGGCCTCCCCCAAGGCCTATCAATCCAACATGCTTCTCACCGAACTTTCCCCCAGTTCTGTGCGCGCACCCGAACGCAATGCCTGGAAACGAAACCGGTTCGCCTCGACCCGACCCGATTGTGAGAGTATCAGAAGACAGATACCCCATGGTGAATGTTTCACCTGTTCCATAGGCGTAATTATAGTTGCAGGTGTTGTCATTTCCACAAGAGCCTTTTTGTTCCAAATCTCGGCAGAATTCATTGTCACAGGCTAAGGTTTTGTAGGTTTCCGACGCTTCGGGGTCGAAGAGAGGTTCATCTTGCTCGTAGCAATTATCGCAAGGACGACATTGCCTCCATATGAGATCACTTCCGGTATCAGCAATACCAAGCATTGGAACTGGTGGAGTTCCGAGTGATATATTCATGAAATATCCTCCACTCCCTGGGATTACATCGGATTGGATATCATTTGGAGAGACCCTCATAGCCGAAAAATGGTTGCCACGCAGAATGGAGCGGTGAAAGGCTTTTTGCAAGCGTTGGTATTTGGTTTCCGATGGATTATAAAATGGGGAGCGAGGTGAATCGTGGGAAATGAGATCTGTGGTGAAACCATCTATTTTGGTTTCTGCATAAGAGTGCTCTGAGAAATGAGTCATGAGGAAGATGACTACCAAAGTGAAGAAGAGAGACTTCATGTTGAAAGGGGGAAAGAGAAAGATGTGATGAAACAAGGCTTGGTATCATAAGAATTTATAGTGTGAGAAAAAAATTCTATTAAGTGAAAATGCAGATAAGGGATTCCTAAATTGCATCCATATAAAGTTGATAAAGTTGAATTGTTTAGCTGCATTCCCACTAATCATGTACATCACGAGTTGGAATAATTCTTATTATCTGTCTATTCAGTTCTTTTTACTTTTTCTTGTCAAGTTCCAATTTAGAAGGTTCTCTACTATTGTATGCTGATGAATTAATGTACATGCCTGCGTTGAATTATTGTTATTATATGTCTTCTATTCACTTTCCTTTTTCGTGTTCATACATAATTCAATGGTTAAAATAATTATAAGCAAAAAGGTCCTACAAAACCTAGCCTATTATTTCATTCCACTCCCGAAAGTCACGAGGAGAAGAATGGCATGAGCTGTAAGCTATAAAACCCTAAAATATATTTGGCTCCCGTGTTTTTCATTAATTTTTAAGGAACTTAGGGGGTGCTTTTTTTTTTTTTTGGCTTATTTCTCTTTTTCATTAATTTGTATTTTTTGCATAACTTATTTCTGAATTTTTGAAAATAAAATATTTTTAAAACACGAAATATTTTTTGTTTGTTTTCAACAATCTATTATTTTTTAAATTATTAATTTTATATATTATATTTTAGTTATATAAAATAAATAAATAAAATGATAATTTTTTTAAGAATGATAATAATAAATTATTTATCATAATAATTTTTATAGCTTTTAATTTTTTGTAAATATATTAATATGTTAATATACATATATTATATAAATATTTTTATTTATCAAATAATAAAGATAATTTGATGAAAAGACTTTAAAAAACTAAATTTCAAAAATCTAATCATTCATTAATTTTTTGCCTCATTTTGACAAAAATACCTTCATTGTTTTCTCGTAAAAAGGGTAATTTCTTTTTAAAAATATATGTAAATACATGAAATGACAAAGGACATTTTTGTCCATTATGAGTTATTCTTTAAGGACAAAACATAAAAATGATTAGATTTACAAATTTTCAGTTATTTAAGGTATTTTTAACCAAATAGTTCTATTCTTTAAAAATCAAAGTTATATTATCATACACAAACAAGTATTCATTTAAATTATTTTTTAATATATTTAAGATATTGATTTAAAACATATAAAAAACAAACAACGTAATACTTAATACAATTACAATATTAAAAAAACAAATGATGTGTTCTTTGTTGTCCATTGTTGGTGTAGGAAAAGAAAAGATGCAATTCCACTAACCAGCTGATTGTTTAGACTTTTTTGGGTTTTAGATTTTGGCATATAACTTAATATAGAACATGTTAAGTAGATGGTACAAATATAATATTTTGTGTTCTTGTTAGTGTTAAATACTTAATTTATTAATGTCAAGGGATATATCATATGGATTATATTTTTAATTATAACATTATGTTTTATGACAATGTTGGTTTTATATAATTCTTATTTTTTTAGATATTAATGAAATTGTTTATAGAAGCGACATAATAAGATATAGAATATTATCTCAGATATAATAGTAAATCAAAAAATTTAGGTGGTGGAATTTTTCCTATACTAATTGGACGAAACAATTTTCATCCAAAATTAACATTAATCAATCCTTCATGGACGAAATGGTTGTCGTCCCCAATTCTAAATATTTGACCATTTGTGGATGAAATGGTTTTCGTCCCCAATTCTGATCATTCGACATTTTGTGGACGAAATGGTTTTCGGCCCCAATTCTAAATATTCGACCCTTTGTGGACGAAATGGTTTTTATCCTCAATTCTGATCATTCAATCCTTTGTAGATGAAATGGTTTTCATCTCCAATTCTAATTGAATTGTGGACAAAAATTTATCCTGCACAATGGTATGTTTAATTCTCGTCCCAGATATTCATCTTCTATCAGGATCGAAAATTATTGTCCACAATCCCATAATATTTTGCATACCTCATTCTTTGTCTAGATTGACCTTGCATCGACGAAGTCTTTAAAGACGTTTTATTTTTCGTCCACAATTATCTTTATGGATGAAATTTGTACATTTGTGGACAAAATTTTTCGTCCAAAATTCCATTATTGGACACTTGTTGTAGTGTTTGGGCTTTATCGTACACGTGTCACCCCGAAAGTCCTCTACTATTGTACGCTGATGAATTAATGTACATGCCTGCGTTGAATTATTGGTATTATATGTCTTCCATTTACTTTCCTTTTTCGTTTTCATACATAATTCAATGGTTAAAATAATTATAAGCAAAAAGGTCCTACAAAAGCTAGCTTATTATTTCATTCCACTCCCGAAAGTCACGAGGAGAAGAATGGCATGAGTTGTGTTATAAAAAACCCTAAAATATATTTGGCTCCCGTGTTTTTCTAATAATTTTGCGAAACTAGAGTGGTGCTTGTTTTTTTTTTTTGGCTTATTTCTTTTCATTAATTTGTATTTTTACATAATCATTTCTGAATTTTGAAATTTTCTTTGAATAGAAAAGCAATATTTAAAATATTTAAACACGAAATATTTTTATTTTTGTTTTCAAAGAATCTATTATTTTTTAAATTATTAATTTTATATATTATATTTTAGTTATATAAAATAAATAAATAAAATAATAATTCTTTAAAGAATGATAATAATAAATTATTTATCATAATAATTTTATAGCTTTTTTTTTTTGTAAATATATTAATACGTTATACATATATTATATAAATATTTTTTATTTTATCATAATAATAAAGATGATTTGATGAAAAGACCTTTTTGAAAACTAAATTTTAGCAATCTAATCATTCATTAATTTTTTACCTAATTTTGACAAAAATACCTTCATTATTTTCTTGAAAAACAGTCATTTCTTTTAAAAAATATATGTAAACACATGAAATGACAAAGGGCATTTTTGTCCATTATGAGTCATTATTCAAGGAAAAAACATATAAATGATTATATTCACAAATTTTCAGTTATTTAAGGTATTTTAACCAAATGTTTCTATTTTTAAAAAAATCAAAGTTGTAATATCGTTACACAAACAAGTATTCGTTTAAATTATTTTTTAATATATTTAAGATATTGACTTTAAGCACATAAAAAACAAACAACTTAATACTTAATAAAATTACAATATTAAAAAAACAAACGATTTAATATTTAATACTATTAAGCTTAATACTTAATACTATTATATGTCGTTGTTAATTTAACGCCGAGCCAATACCTTTCAAAGATTAGTTCGCTTGTTTTAAAATTTCATGACTTATTACTGAGTTCTTAAGCTTCTGAATAAAAAAGCTGAAATATTCCTGGGCTTTTCATTAAGAAAAGTCATTTTCCACAAAAATAAGAAAGTCATTTCCACAAAAATGTTAAAACTCAATCATTATCCAATAAAGCAAGAAATTTAGCAATATACACTACAGTGATGACAACGAGGCGGACCCGACGGTCCCATCCTCGACATCTCTACCGTTTATTTTTCAATTCCCAAACTGTCCCATTTAAAAAAATTAAACAGTGGGCGCTTATATTTAGTACTCCAAATCCTCGCCTGCTTATATTTTATTTTTTGTTTTTTTTTTAATTTTAATTTTTTTATATTTGCTTTTTTTTTTATTATATTAAAATTAATATTTTTCATAAAAATAAAAATATTATGAATTTATAAATTATTTATTAAAAACATTATAATAATAATTATTATTTATATTAAAAGATAAAAATAAAATAATAAAAAAATATTTTTAAAATATAATTAAGTGTGCTTATTATTATTATTTTGGATATATTGTCTATATTGATTCATTCTAGGTCCGTTTCGCTCTCGAAAAATCAAAAAATCTTGTCCTCGAGTTACCGACAACTTATCACCAGAAAATCGAAAAAATTTTCTTTTGTCGCAGAATTCGACGAAACTTTTTTGGGTCACTAGATTTCGCAACACCTAATTTAACGGCAAAGCAAATTGCTTCATTATCCTATCTGCACTTTCTAAACTTCCCGAACCCCATGACAATTTATTATTTTTATTAACATTTTTACCATTTTTGAAAATTTCTAATTTTCTGCTTACAGAAGAACAATAATTTAACTCGCTTTTGATTTGAGAAAATAAACTCAAACCCATTAAAAACCCGATTAAAATTAAATTAAACATGTGTCATTAAGAGCGAGACTTAGACAGAACCTAAAATACCTGTTCACAGTCCCTACTCACTACCTAACGTTAAAAACAAACAACTTAATACTCTAACGCTATTAAGTACTATTCAAGATGTTCTCAAAAGTTTTATTCAAAGATGTTTAAAAAACAAACGCAACCTAAGTCTTATTCAACATTCAGCTAAATAAAAGTTTTATTTAACATTAAGTAAAAAAAACGAACTCCACCATAGTTGGAAAAATATTACTAAATTTTCTTTAGATCAAGTTTGGTTTCTAGCAAATGTAAGGAAAAGAAAATATAGAAAAAATATAACGAAATAAAAATAAAGAAAAATAAAATAAATTTAAATCCAGCGTTTATTTTTATTTGTTTCTTCAAACTCATTTTATTCATTCTAATTCATCCAAACATTTTTAAAATATTTAAGGACAGAGTTTTCATCAAACAACCAATCGCAAGAAAGTCATTTTCATTTATCACTTTCTTTCTTTCCTTAGCAACACAAACTTAGTATTTTTTTTGTTCATCAAAGCTTAGTTATGAGTTTCGTTCTCAGAAAAATTTATTTAAAAGTAAGGGAATGAGTTTAAAATAAAATAAAGTTAAATCTCATTTATTATTTTTATTTACTACTTCAAACCAATTTTATTTTAATGATTAGATAATTTTAGTACATTTAAGTTTTTATATAGTTTGATTATTAGATACCAAATATAAAAATTCATTTTTTTAACATTTATTATTTATTGTCGACATATAGTATGTAAAACATTCGAAGTTTAAAAAAGCAGGATATCTATAATAGGAAAGGGTTTTAGTTTTAAACCATGTGAAAACAGTTTACTATATGGTAACAAAAAGTGAAAATTAATTTTTCATAAGTTTTATTTTTTCGTAGCTTTTTGGAAATCACACATAGCGTCAATAACAGGGCAGTCGCTATTCCGGAAACCGAGGAAACTAGTGCCAGTCGACATAAGCAGCCAAGGAACCCTAAGACGGGCAATCATGCAAAACACGTGTGTGTAGCGGTGCGTGTTGGAGACTTGTGAGGTTTTCTCTAGAAATCAAACATAAGATTTTTATTAGAGGAGAACCGAAATAGAGTTAAATCTTATATAATATTTTTATTTATTATTTCAAATAAATTTTATTTATTTTAATTATTAATATAAAAATTAAATCATTTAAGAATTTATAAGTTTTTAAATAATTTTATTTATGTTAGATTTTTCTTTTATTTATACTTTTGGGGGAATCAAAATTTTCTTTTTATTTTCCATATCATTCAAACTCTAAACAATGTTTTTTGTTGAGTTTTTTTTTCTCTCGACAATTTATTACATTGTAACAAAGTATTTCATTGTATAAAAAAAATTTTTTCCTTATTTTTTAGTTTTTTTTCCTAACATTTTTAGGGACTAAACTGAAAAAAGTAGTACCTGTGGACATTAGCAAGCAAGTAACTATCACACGGATAATGATGCAGCTAATGCTTAGGGCTTGATTCAAAACACAAGGGTGGAGACTCGTGGTCGGGTAATACATAGATTGGGTTATTATGAGAAGAACTAAAGAAAGGAGAGTCGACATAAATATGTGGTTCAAAATTGAGGTATTGATCATTGAGTCGAAAAGTTCTGAAGCCTAGAGTACGTAGTTCAAAATCGTTGTATCAATCATTGACTCGAAAAGTTCAAAAGCTAAGAGTATGAGGTGGTGTTTGTTTTTTGGCTTTTTACTCAAGCTAAATAACTTTCAACATTTTGTTTGTTTGTTTTTAAACTGTTTCATGACTTATGTTGAATTTTTTAAACTTTTTATTGAATTGAAAAAATCAAAATATTTAGGTTTTTTAATTTTTCTTAGTACTTTTTTTAATGTTTTTTCTATTAAGAAAAAACTATATAATATAATATAAGAAAATCATATTCTTTATTCTTTATGATTCAACAAAAACTCTCATGATTTGTTTTATGCTAATTAAATATAAAAAATATTAAAAAAATTAAAAAGTTGATTTTTTTTTAAAAAAAAACAAACCTACTAAATACTTAATCCTATTAAACATTATTCAAAACAAAAACATTAAGTAAAAAAAAAAAAAGAAACAAACGGTCGGAGTGTTTACCTTCCTCGGTTTTGTGATGTGTAATGTGTTTTGACATGTTTTTACACATTTTACCCATTTTTTACTTAGTGTTTTTTACTTAGTGTTTACTTAATGCCGATGTCATATACGGAGTATTTTTTACTTAGTGTTTACTTAATGCAACAATGATGTGTAATCTTTTTACACATGCAACAATGAATTCCACAAGCCTTAAACACGGTTTCCCACCCAACTCATGCTAGTAATCGAGATTTGTACATTTGAATAATTAAACATGTTATCGCACAATGAATTTTGTCCAGTCTCCTGGTTTCATCGATCATTCGGCTAGATAATGTCATGTACAAATTCCGTTCACATTTTACCTTTTGGCTAGAAAATAATAAATTTTTTCTGGTCAACAAAAAAAATGATAATTTGTTCATAATAATAGAAAATCTCAAACATAACATTTCATTTTATCATGTGGTTCCTTATTTTAAATCGTTTCTATATTGATAATTAATTTTTTATAAAATATATTTTTAAATGATATCTATTTCTTTAGAAGAATGAAATAATTCTAAATATCTTCAAAATAAAGAAATAATTTTAAATATCATTTATGTCTTGAAAATTAATTCTTTATAAATATATTTTATTTAATTTAAAAATAAAAATAAAAATTGTACCTATTTAATTAAGTATTACATACCCTTTTTTTTTTACAACCAAGCACTTTGCTATAATTTAGTAAATTGTCTTTGTTATGACTCGAACATGGGACCGCTCTCTTCCCTAGATGATGCAAGGTAGTCCCAGATTGACGCGACCTACAACAAGATACTATTTCGGATTGTTCAATGATCATGTTTGAAGGGGAAAAGTGAAGAGGGCACAATTAATTATGAATAGTTGATTGCTAAGTCAATGGAATGAAGACGCCACAATCAACCATATTTGGGCCGACCGACAAGTCGACGACGAAAACGCCACAATCAACCACAAATATTGATCGATAAGTCGATAGTAAATATACGATCACCAATTACATGAATGCCGATTGATAACCCAGAATAGTGAAGACACCACAATCAACTATGGAATTGTTGGTTGATAAGTCGATAGAATGAAGACGTCACAATAACTATTGTGTGACGCCCCAAAACCCAGGGGTCTATTGATCTACTACCAATCTACGGAAATATCCATGGATGTCGCATAACCCGACACCATACCGTTGAGTCCCATGATAAGGACCCATGATTTAACATACAAGGTTATTATACAATAATCCATAAGAGTTTAATTACAACTCTATTACATCTTTTACATGCTTGAACTAGTTTGTTCCAAAATATTTATTCTACAAAAATTCTTCCACAAGCCACACATGCTCCGCTCTTCATACTCATTCCGCACGAGAGCCGCCCACCGACGCCGTCTCACTTGAATGTTTTCCCATATGTGGCAAGCCACGCCCAATAGCAAAAATTCCTACAAAGACCAGCTCCCATCTAAGTACACACGACGCTACACTTAACACCACAATACCAAGCTGCAGCCAAAGATCCAACATACAAGCCCTAGGTAATTGTCTACCTATGCTCTGATACCAAGTTGTGCTGGTATCAAATCCCATCAAGCCCTTGGTTATTGTATCCCTATGCTCTGATGCCAACCGTGTTATGGACCGTGCAAGACTCATCCATGCATCATACCGTAGTCTACCGACTCACCACACACAATAACACCAATGTTCACCTTTGGCAATTCACATTATTGGCAATAATTCCAAATAGAATATGCAATTCTAGATTGGAATCCTACGTGTCATGCTATGGAATGAGGTGAGACTCATCCATGCACCATACACCGAGTCTTTATCGACTCTCACCACACAATGCAATGCCAATGTGTGATCTAAATCCATGCCATGAAATGAAATGAAGACTCACTCATGTACCATGCCCCAAGTCCTTACCGACTCCCTCCACACAATGCGATCCCAATGTGTAAACAATCCATCATTGATGGATTACATCCAATGATCATTTTCAAAACAAAAGTCTTTTGTTTATAAACTAAAACTCGTGTGATGTTACACCCCAAATGACATTTCATATGCAAAACCATGCTTCTTTTGTGGGCAGCAAATTTTTGGGGTCCCACTGTGGGCTTGGCACGCCTTCCAACACTTTTTGGACTTTCACCGTAGGAGTGTCTGAACCAATCTAGGTCTTTCACTTGAGGGAGTATTTAGCCCTTCTTGTTATTACCTGACACAAGTTTTTTTTACTATTTTTATTCAACTATGCGACTCTATTGGACTTCGTCCAACGATACCGAGTCCACCCAATCAATCACCAAACACAGTGTTGATTTTCCAACCATGCACTCACACCCATAATATGCGATGTCCCGTGCATAATGCAATGTGATACGCCACTGCATGTCAATTCCATGCCTCATATGTGATGAATGTCATATGGACACTTAACTCATACATTAAACCATGTATCATGGATAACTATATTACACGCATATGATTTCCATCAAACAATCATTTCAATGTTAATACATAACACACATATCAACATTCAATCAAGCAACAATAATCAAGCATGATATTACAAAGGCAAGAAATAACATCCTTCACCTTCAAGACCCATTGTTGCATGTGTAATGCCCACAAAACAGTCCACACAAAATCAAGCCATATAAGGCCCCGAAGCAGGCCCCAAACCCGGTCACAAACAGGTCATGACATGCCTCAACCTTCACCTAAGCGAACCTTTCCTTCGCCTAGGCGAGGTAGAACACAGCTTGGAAGCTGGCCTCGGGTTCGCCTTGGCCAAGCCCACCTTCGCCTAGGCGAACACCTTTGCCTAGCGAAGAATGTCAGGTTTTGGGCATTTTTTTTTTTTTTGCCCAAACAAACCCTTAACACGTTCCACCATTTTAACCCAAAAATCAGCAAAAAGATGGAGACTAAAACCAGAGTAGGAAGGATCCCTACATTCAAGCATGTCTAACCGGTAGAGCCCCAAGAACCCCTCCAAACTCGAGAACTTTGATTTCCCGACCCTCGCCTTTTGATCTTTCGTCGAAATCCTTCCTTTTGGTACCATTGTCTGTTTATGATAAAATACTAAACCACTCAATTTTAATGCTCCCACCGGAGTCTTACGCCTCCCATAGTGGACCAAAATTGATGGCCCACCATTGTTCGTGCCGACCTCGTAAGCCTATCGCAACTTGTTAGGTATGTCGTGTCCTCTGGAAGCTTGTCACAACATTCTTTTGTCTTGTTTTTGCAATCTTGAGTTTGATATTCTCTGTCACGACATTGTTCTTTGCAGTTTTCTTCCATTAGTGGTCTCGACATGAATTCCTTGTCGTGACTACCCCTTGACTCTTTTGTTTTGTCATGTGTGCTTTAATTCTGGAAATCTTGTTGTCTCGCTTACTTATCATGTTTCCCGAGAATCATCATGCTGCGTCACGATCGGAATTGCTTCGCTTTGACCACATTTAGTTTCCGTGAGTTTATGACTCTTTGCTGCGACCATATTTTCTTGTTTCCGTGTGTTTAGAAGCCACAAATCCACAATTTCATGTCATGACCTCGATCGTTTTTACCTTATTAGTCCTCCCTTCATGTCGCGACATCATATCTTCGCTTTCTCATCTCCTCGCAAGCAGACTCCAATTGCTAACTGCTTATTTTCATCGCGACATGGAAATTAGGTCGCGGACAAGGTCGCTTTTCTTATCGCACTCCCGTCGGCGATCTTCGAAAAGCATGTTGCGACCGCTCTCTTTCTTCCAATCTTGTCGCAGAACCTCATTTTTTAGTCACAACGCTTTCTAATTAATTCACTCTTTCTTTTTTCTAGTCACGACTCAAAAGTGTGTCATGGCACCGAGTGGTGGCCCTTCTTACCTTGTTCTTGTAGCAGTTGCTCAAACTTAGTCACAACATGTTTTAACTATTCAGCTCATTTTAATGTCGCGACCTCACTGGTGTCTTCAGCTTATATTTTGTCGCAATAGCAAATTGCCTTGTGGAGACTTTGTTAGTTCATTTAGCAATAATTCCTTGTCGTGACATCAGTTCTCTGTCGCGACCTGAGTTGTCTTCTTTCGCTGTCGCAACCACAATTCTCTGTCGCAACTTCGTTTGTGGAGTCTTAAATTTTTCTCTCTCGCGACTAATCACGAGGATGTCGTGACACACTTGAAGCTTTTGTCTTACAAAGTTGTCGCAACATATCAATCAAGTCGTGACTTAAAACCTACTATACTAATGAATTCCTTATCGCAACCTCAACTGTCTGTCGCGACCTAGCTTCTTGGCCATTTATCTCGTTTTCTTCTGGTTTCTTGCTAGAATTTTAGCTTCTTCTATACAAATCAAGAAATATACTCGTAAATTCTCCACATTTAATAAGAATAAGTAATTACATTGTAACACTAATCAGAAAATGGATTAAAAATCAATGAGTTTTTACTCATCAAATTTCGAACTTAAAAATTCTTGCTTGTCCCTGCTAAAGAAAAGAAAGATTTGTTTGTCCTTAAACAATTGAACTTTATTTTTAAGGACTTTTTTTTGTTCTACTACAATCTTTTCTAATTCCACCAATTGACTTGAAATAAGTAGGTTGCAGTATTATTTTAAACTTTAGTTTTCAACTAAGAAAAAGGAATGGTTTCAACTTCTATCACAAATAAACTGATGAAACCTATATTGTAAACAACATAGTCAATCAATCCTATTTTGTGCGTGTGTGTTGGTCTTCTTTCCTTTTCTCCTTGTTAGATTAGTTAATCTTCTGGGATTGTCCTTGAAAGATTAGTCAAAGTGCCATAGGCTTGCTTTTCATATTGATCTCCACTAATGTAAGCAAATTCAACCTTCAAGATCAATGAGGTCTTTGGCTTCAGAATGATAGGCTTGCACTGGGTAGACAATTGGAAAGTTTAGGCTGCAAATTACCCAAATTCCACTATTCACTTTTGCTTAATAGCCTTCCTCTTTCATTCCTTTCTTTCCTACTAATGTGAACTTTAATAACTTCCCCAGACTTGGCTTATGTGCATCATCTTGAATTTTATGGTCTCTTTGATTGCCACCTTCATAAGCTTATCACCCGCCTTGGAACTCTTTTTTTTCTTCTTCTTTTCGTCAAAGTTTTGTGAATAGTGCAATGTTTTGTCTCCAGTTCTATTCTCTTAGAGAACTTGTCGAAGAACTCCCATACCAATTGGCATTAGGGTACTAGGGTGTTGAAACACCTTATAAACTAAAATTAGTTCTGGAAGAGAGAGGCCACAAACACAAAACTGTCTCACTCATCTCTTTCTCCTCATCTTCACACTGATCTCATCCTTCCTCCAGTAATCCAAAAGAAACATGTACTCCCCAAACTATTCCTCTACACTCAAATAATCTTTCCGTAATTTGTGGTTCTTTGATGTAGGATTAGCTCAAAGGAGGTGATCTTGGTTTCTAATTGTTGTGTATTGAAGAAATTAGGTTTCTTGGCTCAAAGCATGGAACTAGAGTGTATGCATTTGCATATAATGAGGGTAGGCTTGAAAAAGGTTCAAACTTCCAAAGAAGGCCTCTATATTTTCTTGTCAGTTGTTTTTGCCTAGGATTTCGCCTTGACCAATAATCTAACAAGTTCTAGGACCTTGTACCCTTGACTGTGAATCACCCCAAAAGATGTCCCTAATCTTTTTCAATTTGTCAAGGACTTACTGGGACCATGTGTGATGTTTTTTCATGATTTATACTGACTCAACTATTTACACACATAGATTCAAGAGTCTCATATGTTCTTTCAATTGTTTACCTTTTCCTAATTTTGTAATTTGAACTTGATTTAAACTAAAACTGTAACTTCTTACTTCAGTTCAATGAAACCTACTCCCATTTATGTCACACTGTTCTTTGGATTTAATCAGTGGTTGTTGTGCCATTTACCATTAAATTCTTTAATACAATAATCATTCCTTTCAGACAAACAAGAATGACACAATCAACCAAGTTCACTAAATCAGATCGATGCATCCAAAACAATTCACATTTCCTCAAACTCATTCAACCACCTAATCCCAATTAAGTAGTTCAACAACATACATGTTCTAATTGCAACATTATTGAGAGCAAAAAAACCAAATTATCATATCAGAAAAAGAAAAAAATTCACAAGACACTTCCAATGAACTATATTGGGCTTTTATTAATGTTGAAGACATAATACAATTAGAGAAGGGGAAGAGAGAAGAATTGGTGAGAATTCACTTTCTTCTCTTATAGGATTTGGTAGGTATGATATTTAGAGGATCAATTTCAAAGCTTGCTAAACAGGGAGGAAATTTTGGGAATGTGATATCTGGTCTTTTCTTGTCAATGGGTTCTTCCTTTCCAGAGGTGCATATATCATTTGTGTACTCCACCAGGGTGATCAAACGATCTTGATTCTGACCCACTTTATTCACTGTGCTTTCCAACTCAGAAATACAACCCAACATGTTTGACAAATTAGTGTTTATCATATCCAAGTCGACAAGACCGACCCTGACATCCTCCGTGGTTCCCCGGTGGTGTTCCGCCTAGTGGAGTTCCATTGTACAATTCCTAGGGAATGCATAAAGGGACCCCACCTAAAAGAGAAGTAAAACACATGCACCGCCACAATACCTAAATTATATATAAAAGTCCCACCACATATATAGATATGGACCCATAAACGTTCAATACGAATATCAGAGCATTATAAGAGTATTTGCGAATTTAGGGTTACAAATGAGATTAAATAGATCCAACAAACAAGGACATATAGGTGATAGAGTATCATAGCTTGTCGCAGATAAAGCTTGTCAATCAAGCGCGAGGTAGCCCTACGAACCCGCTCGACTAAAGGGAACAAATTTAAACAATAAACGTGAGAAATAAATCTCATGAGTGGCATAATTATAAGGAAAATGATATTTTTATTTTTCAAAAATTTCTTCTCTCAAGACCTCACGTTCGCTCTTTATAAGGTTCCCCGTTTAGAAACATTTCACAAAACCCATCATTACCCAAGTCCATCAATATGAAATTTATGCTCCAAAAATCTAACCGACATGATTTTTAAGAAAACTATAGTCTGGATCGTTCGCAACATATAAATCAAGCATAAAACATATATAGCCATCAATGTCGTAAAAAATAAATCCGCGAGTACCAAAAAACCATAAGTATCGAATATAACTAAACTCACGCACATTGGCATACCACCGCCGGTAATCCCAATTTTTACCTAATCGTGGAAATAACATACATCTAAAATCACGACATCGCGGGCATACCACCGTCAGAATCCCGGCACCTCACGGACCGCGGAAATAACATACATCTAATCTCATGACATCGCGCAAGATACCACCGCTTGCAATCCGAATCTCAGCCACCGTGGGAAATAACATACATCTAATCTCACGACATCGTGCGCTACCACCGTCGCAATCCGACCTCACGACTATGGAAATAACATACATCTAATCTCACGACATCGCGGGCATACCACCGCTTGCAGAATCCGACCTCACGACCGGGAAATAACATACATCTAATTCATGACATCGTGGCATGCCACCGCCGGTAATCCGACCTCACGACCGTGGGAAATAACATACTCCAATTTTCACGACATCGTAGTGGGCATACCACCCCGTCGGTAATCCGACCTCACGACCGTGGAATTAATATATAACAAATCTCTCGACATCGTGGCATACCAACCGTCGGTAATCCGACCTCACGACCGAGGAATTAATATATAACCAAACTTTTTTTTTTACTCACAATTTCTTTTCCAACCATTTACGTATTTTAATCAATTCACATGACCTCGAAATCTCTTTCTTAAAACAATAAGTTTTCAAAGCGGTTTAAAACCTCAATCCACGACCCAAAATATTCAAATACCACGCACTATCCAGAACTCAAGAAACTTCCAAATATTTAAAATATTGACAAAATTCACATGAAATGATAACTTGTTTTTATAAACCGATTTTCATTTATGCACAACCAAATCATTCATTGCTCAAATAAGGTATATGAAATAACTAATTCAAAATATATATCATAATAATACCCCAAACATTCTAAAGCAAGTAGACCACCTCACGTAATTACGTAGATGCTCAGCTTCCAAGGCTCCCAGAGGATCGTCCCTCGGCCCGGCGTGAGTGCCCGTAATATAACAAAAATACCACTTAGACTCCAATAATTCAGTCCACCATTACTGGAATGCCCCTAAGGCCTATCAACTTTTAGAACTATGAAATCATTCTAATCAATCCCGACAGTCCACTACACGCATGCCCTATAGTCCGACAATTCAAAATTGGGGCTTTTCACACTGAGCTAATTTCTCAAATTGTCCAATCCAATAATTCCTAAAACATCCACTTCACTATTACAACTTCAATTTTCCAACGGACCAATCTGGGTGACTCTATTTCAGTCCCGACTTCTGCATCCACAATCCGAAACAACCTAAAAATGAAACCTAACTAAACGATGTCCAAAATCTACAAACCACATATCAATGAAAGCCCAAGAGACCAGGAACTCATTGGTACCATTACCTCGGGTCCAACAAAGGGTCGTGGTGGCCTGAAACCCGATCTAGCTTCTGATATTTCGCTGCTGTAACTCTCCAAACTAAGTACAATCCGCAAAAGGGACCACGTAGATGAGTTCAAGGTCCAAAAATGGTGGAAATGAGCTATGGGGTGGCCCGGCCGAAAATGGCCGAAATCACAAAACTCGTGAGAAAGGTCTAAGCCCGCCGTCGGGTTCGTTGTGCCGCATCCCGGCTGGGCCCGGCCGGCGGCTGGTCAGAAATTTTTGCCACTTCAGATAGTGTTCCGGTGGTGGCACTGCGGGTCCCGGCCACAGGTACGTGAACCCTCACGGTGGTGCCGCCTCGTCTCGGGTCCGATTTCACTAAGAAAAGGCTCTGGCCCAAATGGTGTTCCCGGCCTGAGAGTTTTCCAGGGGATTTCAGAGCTCAAGTGTTGTTCTCGGGGCTAAAGGTTTTCATTTGCATCACACAAGCTATGTTTATATAGGGCCCAGTCGCTTCTGCAAAAATCCCGCACATAACTGACACCGATAAAGTGCTACTGCGTGAACTTCAATGGCCGCACTTTATCCGTAAGTCGGATTGCAAAGACGCTCCGCCTCGCCTATGAACTCAGACGACGAGGCTCACAAATGGCCTTAGTTAACCTAAAATCCATTCCTCCGAAAGTCAAACTTGGTCAACTTGGGTCAAACTTGGTCAACTTACGTCAAACTTGGTCAAACCTCGATATTTGGCACGGTCGTTACACAAGCTCTCATGCCAAATTTTCCCAGAGACATCATTATCCTCCAACTCCTCCTTATCTCTTTCCTTCAACACGCCCTACTAAACTCCTTGAACTCCGTTTCAGAGATACTTTCCTCTGAAGGCTTATATCTTTAACATGTCGCTTCCTTACTTCACCTTCTTTTTCTCATAATTGTTAGTACTCCCGCATCTCTATTTGAATTGATTATCGTAGAAGGCTCTTTCCAAAGCTGGGGCATTCATGTTTTCTGTTCTTTCTCCTTCGTCCATTTCTTCTTTCTTTCCATTTTTCTTCTTCGCTTCAAATTTTGCTCCCATTGCTTCAAGCTTCTTTTCTTTTAAAAATCATCTTTCCTAAGAATTCTTCTCTCGATTTGCCGTCTCTCCCCATTTCTTCTCTCTTTCCATTTTCTTTATCGATATTAACACCTCCATTATTTCAGCATTCCCATCATTTCTTCTAGAGCTCTCTACAGACTCAGGAAAATTGTCCCTCATATCAGGGTATGAGTGACTTAGTGAGCTCATTCTACACTGCACATCCTCCTCTTCTTCTGCTGTAGGAGCTTTTTCTAGGAAAATTTCAATTTCCATGTTGTCATTCTCTCGTAGGTTCCGTCTTCCTTTCTGCTTTTATTCCTTAGCTCCTTTGCTATCTCCCGTAGTGGTTGGGAGCGAGACCCTAGGGCATACTTCTTCTTCTTACCAAGATCCCTTCACTGCAGCTAAGATGCATAATCTGGTGATGGTTGCTGGGTTGGGAATTAGCCCTCTTTTGTTTCTTAGATGATATCCCCTAATGGAGCCTTCAATCAGACTTCCCATATTAATTTTATACCCCTTCAAGACAGATATAAAATTAAGGGCTTCCCCGCTCTAACAGCATAGGTGTTTAGTCAGATTAACACTCGATGCAAGGAATAACCAAACCTCGCTCCTCCGTGGAGAGGTTCCCTCTCGTTGATGGCCTAGTGTGGGTTCTTCTTCTGCCGTCTCACCTTCCACGTCGCACGTGTCGATAATCTCTCTCACGGCCCAGTTTTTCAACCAACTTCAACTTCGAGCATTGCCAGTTCCTTCATCCGTAATACTTCACACTTTCAGGCTCAAAAGGAACTCAAACCCCTCGTACATACACAAAGTCCTCCTTCATCTCCACCATGTTTGAGTAAAATTCTCTTGCCAGAGCAGCGAAGCCAGGAGCCTTGTGCTTGCAGAAGAAATCCCAACCTTTCTTTTCTATTATCTTTGAAAAAGGGGAAATTAGCTTTCCAAACCCCCTTTCGCTGATGAAACCTTTATCAACAAATAGTTTGTTCCATAAAACGTGAGCCTCAGTAGAGACAAAGTCCTTATCACCTTCTTGTTCTGTTTCTTCATTATTCCTCACTGATCTCTGTCTTTTTACTTTCCTTCCTTCCTCGCCTGGTTCTCCCACCTTCTGCCAAGCCTGCTCTTCAACCCAGTTATGGCTCAAGTGAACCTCTTCCTCCCCATGAGCGTGTTCATTCATTATCTCATTGATCATCTCATTAAGATTCAGAACAAGGCTCTGGTTTTCTTCCATGAGTGAGAATTTAGAGTTGAGCTTTTTAGGAAACTGGGTCTAGGGTTTTGGTGTTCTAAGAGAGAAAGATAATGAGCAAATAAGTGAGGATGCGACGGATCAAGTTTTGGAACGGTTGGCTCTTCAGTTTCACCTTTATAAGTGGGATGGCTCAATGTTATTATTGTTCCATGGAATGTCGCTGACATTTTCACGCCTAAGTCACACACTAATTGCTAACAATAAATGTCCAATTTAATGTCAGGACACCTAAATTGTAGCTGTTAAAACCTAAATTTATCGATTTCTGTATTAATTTTGGTCGCGACCTACTTTTGTCTGTCGTGACTTAAATATGGTTTTGACAATAGAATTGATGTCACGACATGCCTTTCTCTTTTTTTTTTTCTTTTTTTTTCAGTCATTCCTGGTCGTGACCTAATTTTTATTGTTGCAACATTGTTCCTTACACCAGTTATTTAGGTTCACACATTCTATTGCGACCCAAAAATAAATGTTGCGACCTTAGTTTGTTCTTGACAATAAGGCTTGTGTTGCAACACAAAATTTTCTTAGTTCTTATGTTATCAGTTCAAAACCTTATCGCGACCTCAAAAGTCTGTCGCGACATAGAAAATCTCCAGGTCTCTATAAACAATGTTTTATTCCTATTTTCCTGCAACTTCTAATCTCCTTTGATTGACTCAATTCACCCCAGGCACACGTGTAAAAACATGTATAACATTCAAGAAACCCAATTCAAACAAGAACAGTTCATCATTCAAATGTCCAACAAAGAAACTCATCAAAGCATAAGATTCAATATTGAATTGAAATTCTAATTCCCCCAAACTTCAATCATGCATTCTCTAAAAAAAAAAAAAATTAATGCTAATCGGAGAGTATTATACTCCCCCTTGTGTTCTTGTGTGCATACTGGAAGCATTAAGTGAAGAATCTATTTCTGCTTGTACTCTCACAGACCTGCAAAAACACTCAAAAATTTTAAACAGTAGAACAACACAAAAGTCTAACTAAAAACTTAAAATTTTATACACACTGACTATAAAACATAAATAAAATATCGTATGTTCCCACGGAGTCGCTAGCCAGAAACCTAGTTGACTTTGCCATAGTCATTCTCTTGTCTTTACAAAATCTTTAACTCAGAACTTAGAATCAGCCTTCAATCATCTTCCCTCCAAGGTAATGCTTTAATCTCTGGCCATTCACTTTGAATTCTTCTCCAGTATTAGTTTTCAATGTCACTACTCCAAAGGTTGTACTTGCCATTACTGTATAGGGACCACTCCATTTTGATCTCAATTTTCCTAGAAACAGTTTCAGTCTGGAGTTGAATAATAGGACCTGATCTCCTGCTTTAAATTCCCTCCTCGAAATCTTTTGATCATGTCATTTCTTTGTCTTTATCTCAGAATCCTAGCATTATCATGTTTAATTTCAACTATTCCTATTCATTTGGGCTGAGCAATCTTTCTTCCTTATACTCCTTAAAATCAAAATTAATTTCTTGATGGCCCACATAGCCTTGTACTCCAAATTAAAGAGGAAGGTGACAAGGTTTACCAAAGACAATTCTGTATGGGACATACCAATTGGAGTTTTCTATGCAGTTCTGTAAACCCACAATGCATCATTAAGCTTTAGAGACCAATCCCTTATGCTAGAGCTTATAGTATTTTCAAGAATTTTCTTAATCTCCCTATTGGAAATTTCAGCTTGCCTATTTGTTTGAGGGTGATAAGCCAAACTCATTATGTGTTTGATTCCATACCTACTCATGAGTTTCTAAAACACTTTATTTGCAAAATGGTATCCTCCATCACTTATGATAGTTCTGGGTGCCCCAAATCTGCTCAAAATATTTCTCTATAAGAATCCCATAACTATATTAGCATCATTTTTGGGATGTGTCGCTAAGCCTCCACCCATTTGGATACATAGTCCACACTAGAAGTATGTGTGGCCGCATTCCCAAGTGAAGACGGAAATGGTCCCATGAAATCTATTCCCATACATCAAAAGTCGCACCACCAAGATACCAGAAGGGCATTTCATGTCTTCGCTGATTTCCATTCTCTACAATGATCACAAAGTTTCTCACCCATTCAAAACGCTTCCTGAATATGGTAGGCCAATAAAACTCGATCGAGAATTTTATGGCGCTTGCTCCTCGCAAATGTCCTCCATATGGTGATGCGTGGCACTCATATAAGATCCTACCTTATTCACTTTCAGGAACACACCTACTGATTATCATATCATCTCCTCTTTTGAATAACAATGGATCATCCCATATATAAAACCTCGCCGTCGCCTCCCAATCCTTTCACCGGTAGTCACTCGTGGCATTACTTGCTGCTAGAAAATTGACAATGGCAAAGATACTGTGGTGGATTGAATGACAACCGAATAATCAAGCCATCTAGAAAAATTTCTTCTAATTATGTTCCCTTTTCTTTTACAGTAGTCTTTTCAATTCTTGACAAGTGATCAGCTATCACATTATCAATAAATTCTTCGTCCTTGATCTCTGTATCAAATTCCCGTAGCAACAATACCATTCGATCGCCTCGCTTAGCTTTTCTTTGCCATCAAATACTTAATCGCAGCATGATCAAGAGATGGATGACAGACATGGGATCCCAATATATAGGGCTCCGAAATTTTTCACATGAAAATACCATGGCCAACATCTCTTTTCAAGAATATAGTTCTCGTACTTCATTGAAGGCTCACAAGTATAGTATATGGCCTTAAACATCTTGTCAGTTTTCTGTCCCAATAAAGCTCCCATTGTATAATCACTGGCATCACACATAATCTCAAATTCCTTAGTCCAGTCTGGTTTGGCCATGATGGGAGCTTCAACTAATATGGATTTGATCTCTTCAAATGAAGATTGGCAAGACTCATCAAAATTAAACTTGGCATTTTTTCCAGTAATATACACAATGGTTTTCCAATTTTTGAGAAGTCTCTGATAAATCTTCTATAGAAACCAGCATGTCCCTAGAAACTTCTTATCCTCTTGACTGTTGTAGATGGTAAAAGAGTCTTTATGATGGAAAATTTTGCTTGATCCACTTCCAGCCCTGCTGCAGAAATTTTGTGCCCAAGGACAATGCCTTCTGTTACCATAAAATGACATTTTTCCCAATTCAAAGCTAAATTCTTGTCCTAACACCTGTGAAGTACTGTCCCCAAATTTTGCAGGCAATGTTCAAAATTGGATCCATAAACTATGAAGTCATCCATGAATATCTCCATAACCTCCTCTACCAAATCTGAGAACATAAACATCATGCATCTTTGAAATGTGGTAGGAGCATTGCATAACCTAAATGGCATTCTTCTAAAAGCAAAAGTACCATAAGGGCATGTGAAAGTGGTTTTCTCCTGGTCCTCAGGTGCAATAGCAATTTGGTTATATCCATAATATCCATCAAGAAAACATAAGTGAGGATGTCCTACTAACTGCCTAACATCCGATTAATGAGCATGTGAAAATGATCTTTCCCGGTTGCAATATTCTTCAATTTTCTATAATTCATACATACCTCCATCCGTCACAATTTTTATAGAATCGACTATTCCTTCTTATTTATGATCACAGTGAATCCACCCTTCTTGGGAACTACATGAACTAGGCTCACCCAAGAGCTATATGATATTGCATAAATGAAGCCTACATTTAACCATTTCAGCACTTTCTTCCATACAACATCTTTCATTAATGATTCGCCTCCTTGGTGTTCAATAAGTTTCAGATTATCTTCTAAAGAAAATTTTTATGCATGCAAATAGAAGGATTGATACCTTTGAGATCTTCAATTGACCAAGCAATTGCTTCCTTGTATTTCCTTAAGATCTTTAACAGTTTTTGTTCTTCATTCTCAGTCAATGCAGTAGATATAATCATTGGTTTTGTCTTTTCTGATTCTAAGAAAGCATATTTCAAATGACTAGGCAAATCTTTCAATATCAACCCTTCTGCACTGGTTTCTTACTCAATTGCTTTCTTTTTCCCTACTACATGAATTTTCTGTACTTTTTTCATTCAACTTCAAGACTGCTTTCAGAAGCTTGAACCGGAATGCAACACCATAATCAACACTCTTAAGACATCGGAAATTATCTCATTTTCATTGATGTAATGTCAATGTTACAATCGTAGTTCGCCTCAGGGACCGACCGACTAAAGTTTCTACAACCATGCCAATTTTTCTTTCATCAACATCGACCGTGTCAAGCTTTGCCGAGGCTGAAGTGCAATCGGCCAAATTTCACTCCTTTCTTGACATCAATCAGAGCAGCTCCAGGTTCTAAGAAAGGTCTTCCTAACAACAGAGGAACCTGTGTGTCTTCTTCCATTTTCATGACAACAAAATCAACAGGGAAAATGAATTTCCCTACCTTGACCAGCACATCCTCAAGGACTCCTTCTAGTTGTGCCATTGACCTATCAGCCATTTGCAATGTAATTGTTGTTGGAGTAAGTTCCCCCAAACTCAACCTTTGTACCACCGATAAGGGCATCAACTTGATGCTGGCACCTGAGTCGCATAAAGCTTTCTTGAATTCATATTTTCCAATTGTGCAGGGAATTGTAAAACTGCCAGGGTCTTTCATCTTAGTTGGTAGGCTTTTCTTAATAACTACACTACATGTTGCAGTTAGGCTCACCACTACTTCATCATCAATTTTCTTCTTTTTACTCATTATATCCTTGAGGAATTTTTCATAGTTTTCCATTTGAGTGATAGCATCTGCAAAGGGAATGTTAATTTCTATCTTCTTCAAAATCTCTAAGAATTTAGAAAATTGTTCCTCCTTCTTTGCCTTTTAAAGTCTTTGTGGGAAAGGAACTGCAGGTGTGTAGGCTTGAACCTTCTCTTCTCGCTTGTTTGCGCTTTCTCCTGTGTTGCTCATTTTGGTACTTTATTTCTCGCTCTGTACTCAACTCGAACTCCGGCTTCTTCTATTCTTTCTTCCAGTTTCTTCATCTTCTTCTTGCTTAGTATTTTCTGTCTTTTCTTCTCTGTTGTTGCTCAATTCCATGCCACTCCTCAGCTGGACTGCCATACAATCCCTTGGATTCTTCTAGGTGTCACTAGGGAAAGCATCCTTCGTTTTGTTCTGGAAGGTTTAGCCCAGCTGCACAATCTGTGTTTCCAAGTTCTTGAGTAAAGCATTAGTATTTGCTTGAAAAAATTCAGGTGTTGGATTTTAAAACCGGTTTTAACCCAAATTCTTGTTCAGTGGGAGGCTTGAAGCAGCTTTTGTTGTCCCCCATGAATTGCAGCATTTCTCCTCAAAGGACTGAGCCCTCTTTTGACCTTGATATTCATTTATGTTCTCTCCTTATTGTTACTGCTATTGGAACCTTGGTGACCCTGCCCCTGTCTTGGGCCCTGTGATGCTCCTCCACCATATGAGAAGTTCTCATGGCCCCTACCGTAAAGGTAGAAAGTTTCAATAGTTTGAAATGTAGCTTCTCTATTCATTCAAATAATTTGCCTCCTCAACTTGATAGGAATCCTCATCAATTGGTCCCTCAGCACTTCTTTTGGTTCCATCTCTTCCCACTGCTCCAATTTCATGAGCATAGTGCATTCTCTTCTCTTGATTCCCTAACTTGTTCATTATTGCATCAAGTTTTGCTTCCATAGCGCCATTTTATCAGTTTAATGACCTACTCCCTTTCGCTCGCTGCTGCTCAAGATTCAGATGGAGCTTTCATGTCGCATTTCCGCTGTGTCTTCAGTATCACCGCTTTTGCTTCCTTCGCACTTCTTCCTTAAATGCCCCACAACAAGCCGTATCTATGATACCCTTGGGAGGTATCATGAGTGGTGCATAATATCCATTCGGGGTCTTCAGGTCTATGCCATGTATAGGGCACCTCTTCAACAACCTTTTGTACCTTTCCTAGGTAGTATATAAGCTTTCATCCTCCCCCTGTTTGAACACAATGATCTACCTTCTTCTTTCTGTTGTAAGTGATGGGGGAAAAAATCTACCTAGGTAAGCCTCCACTTACTCTTCCCATGTATTAACTAAGCCATACGACAATGATTCATACCATATGGCTGCAATATCTCTTAAGGAAAAGGGAAAGAGATGTAGTTTGATCACCTTTGGTCTCACACCATTTAGTTTTACTGTGTTGGCCATCCTGAGGAATCTGCCCATGTGCTCATTAGATCTTCGCAGGGTAGCTCAGAATTGATTCACCGCACCATGGTGATCAAGTACGGTGTCAAACAAAATTATTAGCCTCTATAATAGGTTGTCTAACTACTGAGTATTCTTTTTGGATAACTAGTCTCCAGAAGTCTTCCATTGTATCTTGCATCGGAGGCCTTTCTACTGCTGTTACTTGTTCAACTGTCTGACCCATTCTTTCATCTTCCATAATTGTTGTTTCTATACTTTTGACCTTCCTTAAGTTCCTCAATGTTCTTTTTCACCAAGATCTAAGGGAAAATACATCTCCACTCGGCTTCCTCGTGCATGAAATAACTTCCTAAATGGAAACATATTGAGATCAATTGGAAACTGCCAGGCTAAAAATCATATATCCTTTAAGCTCTCTAAAAGATCAATAGCTTATGCAGCCACTGCTATCAAAATTGTTTTTATGAATTTCTTTTATAAAAGAAAGAAAAATGTCCAAATTGGCGTTTCTCTCTTTTGTCAGAATATTGATTTATTCAAATTCTTTCAATCCCCAGAAATGGTGCCATAAAACTTGTTTGTCTGTTTATGTATAGACTAAACCACTCAATTTTATTGCCTCTACTGATTCTGCCTACAGCGACCAAAATCGATGGCCCAAATTAATTATTTAGGTCGCACCTCAAAAGCCTCGTTGTAACTTCATATGTTAGGGTCCGCCGCTTCTCCGAGTCTTGTCGCACAACATTCTTTGTCTTGTTTCGCAATCTTGAGTTGCGACCGATATTCTCTCTCGTCACGGATACTGTGTTCTTGCGCTTTTCTTCCGTTATCGGTCACTTACGAATTCCTCGTCGCAACTACCCTCGATCGGTTTTGTCGCGTGTGTCGTGACTCGAAATCTTGTTGTCTACTTTTACTTATCATGGCGTTTCGAGAATCATCATGTTGCATTCGCTGACCGGAATTGCTTCCATCGCGGACCACGCTTAGCGCGCGAGTGATGACCCTCGTTGCAAACCATGGTTTTCTTGTTTCCGTGTGCTCAGGTCGCGACCACAATTTCATGTCGCTACCTAATCGTCTTTTCCTTAATAATTCTCGTGTCACGACAACTTTTTCATGTCACAATAGTTTCTACTCAATTCAGCTTCTTTTTCTAGTCGCCAATTTCCAGAAAGTGTGTCGCGACCGAAAGTGGTGCCCCCTTCTTGCCTGTTCTCGCCAAGTAGCTGCTTAAACTTAGTCACAACATGTTTTAACCTGCTCGTACCATTTTAATGTCAGCGACCTCAATCGGGTGTCTTCACTATATTTTGTCACAATAGAAATGCCTCGCGGAAGACTTTGCCTGGCTTCATTTAGTAGCAATTTCTTGTCGCGACACGCTTCTCTATCGCGGACTCGAGTTGTCTTCTGTCACCCAGATTCTCTGGCTGCGAACGCCATTTCCAGTACTTCTTAAATTTTTCTCTCAATAAATCGATCACGAGGATGTCGACACCCTGAAGCATTCGCCTTACGCAGCTGTCGCAACATTATCAATCGTGTCATGACTTAAAACTATCAGATCGATGAATTCCTCATCGCTTACCTACCGTCGCTACTTATCTCGTTTTCTTCTCGGTTTCTCGCTTGAATTTCACTTCTTTCTATACAAATCTACAAAATATATATTTGGTAAAATCTCCACATTTCTCAAAAGATAAGAATAAGTGAATTTCCACATTTTGTAACACTAATCAAAAATGGATTCTCAAAAAATCAATGAGTTTTTTACTCATCAAGCATTCACACGTAACCCTCATCTAGTAGACGTAGCCACTCGCTCGATGAATTCGATCGACTTAGTCTCTATATATCGTAGAGAGAAGTCTTGGCCCTTTCTCTCTATAAGAACCAGAAAATGGGATCTTTTTCCTGTGCTCCCCTCAAGCCCTCACTTAAGGCTTCTAAGTGAGCGCCCACGTCGCGACAGACATGTCCCCGAATCTGCTTGGGTCCCTTTTCCTTGAAACGATTTATTTCATCCCGCCTCAAGTTTATATTATTTTAAATTAACTTACTTAAATTATTTCCCAAATCTCGTTTTTCACTACTCCCTTTGCTTAGAATTTTGAATTATGCCATTTGAAAGAATCATTTTGGGATGATTTTTATTATTTCAGGGATCGATTTTTTTTTCACTGAAAATTAGTTAATTTTTAAGGACGATTTTTGAATTAATATTTTCTTCCTAAGAAGCTAAAACCATTGGGGACGATTTTTCGATGTCTCAAAAGACATAAAAACCAATTGTGGACAAAATCTTTTCATAAATAATAAACTCATTTTGGACGAAACATAGCTGCTTTTGTCTTCTTAACTTATACATCATAACTTCTAATGGCTTCTGCCAACAAAAACGTCCTTCAAAACATATTTGTAGCAAAACAGCTCTAAATCCAACTCATTCCTTCAAAATAAAAGTGATGATCAATACAAGCCCGAGAGATGGTAATCCCAAAAATCGAAATAAAATTAGAGGAGATCTGTAGAGGCTAATTTGGGCCAAGAGACACTTTTGATTCACCCACAAATCACCGATTTTCTCTAGTCACATGGGTCCTGCTATTGCTACTCTCCCCTTTCTGCTACTTATTTTTAACTAAAGGGATCCATCACCATTAAATCTAAACCGGCGACTAGCATGACAACACTGCTTGAAAAGGAAATTCCCTAAGGTATTTTTTCTATTCCTTGTTAATTTCTCCTTTTTATTTAACTCTGTTCTGAAGTTTCCATGTGCTTTTTGTCTATATTTATCTGGCATTCAACAATTTTATTGAGGCAATTGGATTTTAGATTTTAATTTCTGATGATCCTTTCCTTTCCTAGACTGATGTTCATTACTAAGTGTTTATGCTTTAACCCTCGTTAAATACGCCAAACCTTAACTGGTTTTTTTCCCTTGCATGTTTTTATTGCATCTATCGTATTGAGCCTCAATTTGCTTTTTCTCAATCACTCTCTTTCTTTCCAATCCCTAATCAATGCAGAATTTGCTAAGAGTCTGCATTGCAAGTATGTAACTGATTCTTTCTTGGTATTATTGTTATCTAAATTATTTTTGCTGTTCGACACTTGAAAATGAGACTCAGAGGAATTGAATTTTGATTCTTGATGAAATCATTCTTTCGTTAAGTTTTAAAATTTTTACACCATTTCTTTCTGTTGTTATGCTTTGAATGAATAGTTTTTCAGTTTGTTCAAATATCATAGATTCATAGTTTTGAATTCACGATCTTCAGTTAATAATATTGTTAGTATGGAGAATCCATAGCTGGAAGTATCTTGTAATTTGTATCGGGGGTGGTTGTGGAGATGCAGTTGCAAGAGAAGGGAATGTATCTATTGAAAGGAGTGTTTGCATTATGTGATTTAGGGGCTGGAATTCAAAGAGAGAAATTGGGTTTGGAAATACAGAAAGGTAGATTTGAGAGAGAGAATGATCGTAAGCTTTTGACAGGGTTTTGGGGTGGAAGCAGAGAGTAGATATAGTGGTGATAGTGGCCATTTTTCTGTTTTTGGATTATGAGAAAGAGAGGCAAAGGGATGACAAATCAAGTTGTTGGTTTTTCCGTTAATTCAGTTTTTCTTTTTTCCCTCTTTCCAGTTCCTTTCATCTTGCTTTCCACAACCCAAAGTAACAATCATGGAGAGTGGTGACTCGTGAGTTAATTAACCATGGAGAAAGCCACCATTAGGTCCACCATTCCATTCAAAACTTGATTGAGTTAGGCCCAATTAAGAATGCAATGACCTTGAATTAAGGACCCAACCCATGTTGAAATAGTAATAAAAAATAAAAGATAAAAGGGAAGGGAAAGGAAAGGAAAGGAAGAGAGTATAACAGTCCCTGAATTCCAAGCAATCATAGCTACAACTTTATAAGGCTCGCAAAATCTATTCTCCTCATTTCAGCACAAGATTTGTCATATTAAGTACAGAAATTACTACTAGTTTTAGTTCTAAATGCTCTCTTGTTATGTGATTTCCTGTTCTATCATTGGGTTTTCTTTATCTCCTTTTATTTATATGAATTTTTGTGGTGTTGTGAACATTTTTTGAATCTTGATTTCTTGAAAGTTTTAACTTTCTCGTAGTTGTGAAGTTTGAATGTTCATGAATAGGATACAATATTAGGATTCCATGTCTTTGTAGGATTTTTAACTGCTGTAGCTCAGTTGGATATTGGGTTGTTTTATTATGAGGATTTTAGATTCAAATTTAGTCTCAAGGCAAACAGTTATTTGAAGCTCAAAGTCTCTTCATCAAGCTTTGGTTTTGTACATCTTAAGCTTGTTGATGAGATTATTACTTGTTTGCTTGTAACCCTCCTTTCTAGTTGAATTAGGTATTCTTGGGTGACATTTGGCTTTGGAGAGTTTTAGATTTTGATGATAAAGGGCCTTTGAAGCTAACATCTTGCTAACGTAAAACTAAAATACATGCATCACTTAAGGTAAGTGATTAGGTATGGTCAGAGCTATTTTGATCAGAAACAAAAGCATTTGTAATTTCTCCGCCCATGAGAGCCTCTAATGCCTGTTGTTTCGTGATAACTTTGCTTCTTCACTTCATCATTATCATTGCAACTCATTTTATCAAAAGAATGAGTTTACGCCACTCATAGAAATGTTTATCAAGATTCCTTTAAAGCTACATAGTTAGTCATTGACATTTCATTTTTACAATAGCTTGACATCTACTCCCACTCCAAGCCAAGAAGTCTTGTCTCCCTATATCCGTTGCTTTAACGTATTGTGATTTGTAATTAGTGTTGTCAACTCCCAAAGCTAGTGGACCTAAGTTTCTATCAGATACTCGCTGTTGAACTCCCTTGTGTGCGTTTCTTAGTCATGTTTCACTGCTTCTTTGGTAAATTTCTCATTATGTATTAAGCTTATGATGTAAGGAAAATTAAGTAAAATACCATATTATTTATGATAAGTACTTTAGTTGAGGACTTTTTTAAGCTTTTAGTACTAAAGCTTTTTCCTTAAAATATTCTCTTTTTAAGTTTTAGCTTACAAATTCACCAAAATCAAGAGGTTTTTGATTGCAAAGTTGATCTAGGAGGATTGCTGGTTGTAAAGGTAGTGTTGAAGGTGACCAATTAGCTGGTGCCATTGAGAAAGTAATCCATCTCGTGGATCTCGTACCGAATGTCATCTTACAAAAATCTCATGCTCTGACTCCCTGTTTCATTTTTTAGTTACAATTTATATTTTTCATTATATGTATGTTATTTTAGTTAATAGAAGCACTCTTTAAGTAGCAAATAATTTGAATATTTGTCTCAATTATGATTTATTGCTCATAAAAACTTTTTTTCTTTTCTATTACACAATAGAACATAGATAGAATGTGGATGACAAAAAAAAATATGGTGGCCTAGATATGTGGAAGGAGTTCATTCTTTTATGAAATTTGTGAAAGATAATCTCGGTGCAAATTGTACAGTTAGATGTCCATGCATAGATTGTTTGAATTCATATGTTTGGAGCCAAGATGTAGATTTTGATCATCTTTTAATCAAGGGCATTGATGGATTTTACACTTGTTGGATATTTCATGGGGGAAAATCTAATTATAATGTCAAAGCAAAAGATCATCCTAATAATCAATCAGAGGTGGTTAATGATGGAGTTCCACCAAGTGATGAGATAGATGATGATGGGATCCAAGAGATGTTAGATGATTATGAAAATTACATAGGTAATTATTTAGGTATCAAAGGAAGATGATGTCACAAGAACTACATACAAGCAAAGCTTTTGATGAACCTGCTGAGAAAAGTCAACGAGAATTATATCTCTCGGCCGTTCTTCAAAATTTATAAATTGTCTTTCATAGTAAAATTACTTCACTTGAAAGTATATAACAAATGGAGTAATAAGTCTTTTGACATGTTGCTTGATTTACTTCAGGAAGTGTTACCTAATGGCGGGACTCTCCCAAATCTCACTACGAGGCCCGAAAGATGTTAAATGATTTGGGATTGGGGTATATATCTATTCATGCTTGCAAGTATGATTGTGCACTATTTTGGAAAGAGTTTGAGCAATGTGAACAATGTCCTACATGTGGTACTTCTAGATGGAAAATTGATGATGGTAAAGGTAAGAAGATCCCACACAAGAGATTGCACTATTTTCCCTTAAAGCCGAGGCTTCAAAGACTGTTTTTATCTAGTAAAACTACTACAGATATGAGGTGGCATAAGAATAAAAGAGTTGATGATGAAAAAAATTTAAGGCATCTTGCCGATGGTAAAGCATGGAAATATTTTGATAAGGAATTTCCATTGTTTTCCCAAGACTCTCGTAATGTTCGGCTTGGCCTAGCAACTGATGGTTTTAATCCATTTGGAAATATGAGTAATTCTTATAGTATGTGGCTCGTAATCCTTTACCCATATAACTTCCCTCCTTGGAAATGTATGAAAAATGAATTCTCCATGACGTCATTACTTATTCCAAGGCCTATTTCACATGGAAATGAAATTGATGTATACCTACAACCTTTAGTGGATGAGTTAAAAGAGTTATGGGAAATCGATGTTGAGACATATGATGCATCAAAAGGGGAAAATTTTCAAATGCGGGCAGCTCTTTTATAGATCATAAATGCTTTTCCAACTTATGGCATGATGTATATTTGGTCAACCAAAGGATACATGGCTTGTCCTACTTGTAATAAGGATATATGTTCCCTTGGATTAAGGAGCAAAATTCTGTTACGGGACATCGTCGCACCAAATCATAGTCAAGTAAGAAGTAAGAAATTTAATGGCAAGACAGAACATGGAGTAGCACCAATAGAGTTATTTGGTGATGATATTTTGCTTCAACTAGGAAATTTGAATGATTTAAAGTTTGGAAAGCATCCTAGTAGCAAAAAAGAAAACGGTTTCCCCAACGTAGTTGAATCGACTTAAAAAACATTTTTTTGTTTGTCTTACTCCAAGATAGATTAAAATTTAAAGAACTGATAATGTATATTGAAAAATAAGGTGATAGCATTTTTGGGAACATTGTTGAATATTGGAGTGGTAAACAAAAGACACATTAAAAGCAAGGCAAGATTTGGAAGACATGAACATAAGAAAGGAGTTGCATTTGATAAAGAGAAGTGATGGTAAATAAGTAATGCCAGCAGCATGCTATACTTTATCTATGGTTGAGAGGATAGGGTTTTATGAATTCTTAAAATCTTTGAAGTTTCCGGATGGGTATGCTTCAAACATTTCTAGGTGTGTATCAATAAATGATGGCAAGATATCAGGGTTGAAGAGTCATGAATGCCATGTTCTATTGCAACGATTACTCCCTATCGGGTATTTCGTGGATACCTAAAAGGAGGTGTCCGATGCATTGACAGTTAGCATTTTTTCAAACAACTTTTGTTGTAAGACTTTAAAAGAAGAAGTAGAGAAAATGAAGTCCGACATGGTTGTAATTTGTAAGTCGAAATGATCTTTCCACTCCGCTTGACATAATGGTGCATTTGGCAATCCATTTGCCAAATGAGGCACTGCTTGGTGGTCCAGTTCAAAATAGATGGATGTTTCACACTTAATGGTAATATTGACTTTACAAAGTGTATTTATTTTTAATGATTTAGCATAATTAACATATTGTAACCTTGAATATGTTTTTGTAGAGAGTTAGGTGATCATAAGTGTAATGTTCGAAACAAGGCTCGTCCTTGAGGGTTCAATTGCTGAGAGTTATATCGTAAATGAGTGCTTAGCTTTTTGTTCAATGTACTTGCGTGGAATTGAAACTCGGTTTAATAGAGAAGAAAGGAATAATGATATAGCAGAGGATGGTGGATTACTTATTTTCTCCCAAAAACTTAGACTAATTGGAGCGGCTAAATATGTTGATTTGGAAGAGGATTTGGAAATGACTCATTGGTATTTTCTAAGTAATTGTGCTGAAGTAGAACCATATATGGAGTAAGTGTTACTTGACATTTCTAATGATTACTCATAATGTTTTCCAATATATATTAACAGACAATGTTATTTTGAGCACACATGGAACAACTTCAGGCAAGACAACCTTAACAATGTATAAGATGTATTAATAAGGCAATTTTCCGTATGGTTTAAGAAAAAGTAAGTAACTAATTTGAAAACGTGGGTTTAGATACATACACATAGACATAGATTCAAATTTTATACAAGTATCTTTCTCTTGCTTTTTTTTTTTTTTTTTTCAGATGATGCATTTATACAACAATCATTCACCTGAGGCTACAAACGCATTATATGCTTGTAGCATGTGGACCGTATGTTAAGAAATACGACACTCGTATTGTCAATGGAGTTAGGTTTCATACAAAGGATCATGATAGTCTGCAAGACCCAAAATAGTGGGTTAATGTGGTTAAGGGAATCATGGTGATAATGTTATTGATTTTGCGGAGTTGTTACCGATATTTTTGAAATAGATTATTTAAAACAAAGAAGGGTTGTGCTTTTTAAATGTGAGTGATTTGATCTCATTAGTAGAAAATCCAGTATATATATAGATGGTGATATTATGTTAGTGTTAATATTAGTCTGACTTGGTATGAAAATGATTCATATGTACTGCTGCTGCCAAACAATTTTTATATCAATGACACAAAGTCAAGAATTACAGTTTGGTGCATAAAAAAAAAGTTTCCTCAAAGATAGACATGTATTTGATGTTCCGTAATTGTAAATGATTCTTATAAATACTTCCAATGATGAAGTATATATCAGATGAAATTTCACAAGAGCAAGTAATGTTCGTTATGTTGTTGCTCTAGAAATGGATTTATTGCTAAGAGATGATATATCCTACCCTTGGTATGATAATATAATCTCGTAATAAGTGAAGAACCGAATCTTGTTAACTAGAGGAAGATGACATCTTAGACTAGAAAGTAATATAGTGAAGAAGAAGCTGAATTTGTTAGTGATGAAGATATGATGTTGGGTATTAATACTCTTCCATTTCATGTACTTAATTTGTATTTTCTTGAAGTTGTTTAATTACAAGTCAGAAGTTATGCTTTAATATGCCAAAAAGGAGCAAGTCTCATTTTCATATTGTTTAATTGTAATAGGTGTTGAGAGAAATATGGTTTTAGGTGCTACTGGCCGCTTCAGCAAGCTCCTGGAACAAGTAGTACACCTTTAAATGCATCCACGTGCCGCACATCACCTTCTCGTCAACATTCCATCGTCAATCACTGAGTCAACTCCTCCACCCGCCTTCTAATTCGAACTTCAAATATAGTCCATTCAATCTAATCAAAGTAGTAGTAGTTAGAAGTAACCTATCCATTAAATTTTTATCGGGCAGCAAAGATTCCTATTCTTTCATACATCATTATAACAAAACTGACTTATCCGTTAAATTTATTGTATAGCTTCAACAGAAACTAGAGCCAAACGAGGTCGCACCTGAGGCAAAGGATTGATAAAAATGAACAAAGCAACAGGCAAGAAGTTGAAAATTACTATCAATGCAAAAAGGAAGGCCTAAAATATAGTTCAAAACTACAGCTTCAACCGCTTGGGATTCATATCTGTGAAGTGCATACCGTGCCAACAAAACGGGCGCATTACTGGAGGACGATGATTTTAATCTTCGCAATGGATCATTCGAAGCAAGTGAAAATATATCTCTTTTATTTGCAACTAACATCAAGTTCTTAGTGTTATCTTATTGATATTTTAGTTTATATATTTACTCATGTGGAATATATGATTGTGTTTAAATAATTGAAAACACACTCCTGCATGTCTCTACTGGTTATGAGGTGAGTTTCATTAGCAATGCTACTTCTTAATGCTATTGATTTGTTTTAGTTCTTTTTCCCCCTTTATTTTTGTAAAACCTGTGAAATTTTTAAATTTAAATTTTCAAAAAAGATATAAAACGATAATTTAACGAAATAGTCCCAGAAATGTCGACTTTTCTAGATCTCTGATGAAATGTATCGTATCGTTGCAAATCGCCCGCGAAATTCAGCTACCCAACACCCCTCATTGATTCCTCGAGACGCCTAATTTCACATTTTGAGGCAATGAGTGAACGCGTAATACATGCCATGTGGGCGATACACAATAACCATGTGAGTGACACATGGCAAGTCATGTGTCACATTGCATGGAAAAGGCCTATGCATGTAGGACACATGGCAAGCCATGGCACTTTTGAAGGCTATATATATGGGGTTCCAATTCAGTTCGTAGAGAGCAGCAAGAAGTGGGAGGAGGAAGGGAAAAGAGAAAGGGAGGAAAGGAAAAGAGAAAGGAAGGAAAGGAGAAAAGGAGCAGGAAAAGAAAAGAAAAGGAAGAAGAAAAAGAAGAAAATGAGAAAGAGAGGAAAAAGAAAGAGGAAAGGAAGGAGTGTCGCACAAGTAGCGTAATTCAGACTCGCAAAGAATCCCGAATCGCACTACAAGAGTGTGTAGGTTCCTCCTACTTTATTTTACGCCCCAGTGGTCGTAACTACCAACGGGGGCTCGTCCGGCTTCGGCGAATTCTCAGGATGTTGTGTGGTTTGTTTGTGATTGTGTGATGGTCAAAGACTGGTTTCATGGGAATTCGGGACTGTCCGAAACCGAACATTGTGTTCCGGGACAGCGAAATCCCGAGCAAAATGGCAAACGAGGGTGTGCCCAAATTTCCGCACACCCTTGTGAATCGGCCGCATCAACTTCAAACGACCATAACTTTCCCGTCCGAACTCCGATTTGCACGTTCTTGGACTCTACGAAAAGATCGTTGAGTCTAGAATTTAATAAAATGAATTGCTCAGCCAAAACGTGGGCTGAACATTGGGCTAGGTTACGGACAGTTGAGGAATGGTCCGTTCTGGGTTCTAGAACTTCTATTTTTGGAATCAGTTTGTATTTCAAATGCTTGGGGTTGCGTATGGCCTGAGTAGGGAATTGCGTGTTGGACATTTTGTGTGGTATTTACAAAAACTGGACTTTTTGGACTAAGTTCATATTATTTCCGAGGCTAAGCATGGCCAGATTTATGGCCAGGAATGGCTAATGTGTGTTATTGCCATAAATTGAATAACATGCTGAATATGTGAAATTATGTGATATATGTAGATAAAGATGGAAATAATATATGATTAGGTCGTATGGATCGACATACTATGTCTCACTGAATATGAATTATTGCATTACTTGCCTAAGTAATGGTTGGAATTATGTTAATACATGCTCAATGACGTGGTCGACATGAATGAACCGAATGATTAAAATATGTAAGGTATGCTTATGTGATGTACCGATTTGAATGTGTGGAATATTAACATGACCGCATGTATTGATGTCGAACTAAATATATGAAATGTTGTGTGCATTAGACATGAGTGTTCATAAGACACACATAATGTAATGTGTAGAATATCCATGTGTAGGTCTTCATACATCGTCATGGGCTCAGTGCGCGGGCACAAATTGCATCAGATTGGTAAAAGGGGAACACACATTACATGGGTGTGTGTACATGGTATCGATTTGGCACTGGCTAAGCAGGTGTTGAATAGGGCTTGGGAATGGGACGAAGTCCAATTGAGTTCCACAAAGTTAAATGAAAATGGAAAACTATCAGTAAGGCATAGCAAGTGTGATGTATTCCCGTGTGAAAAGCCTAAACCCCGTTAGACAACGTATCCACTAAGGGAAAGCCCGAAAAATTGTCTGAGGGTGTAAGAGACCCACGGTGAGACCCCGGAAAGTTCTGTTGCCCAAAAAGACATGAAACAATTAAATAAATATCACATAGACCACGGTTATGGATGGGAGTCAAGATCGACTCTGTTGATTTCCCATTGGCACTTGCATTCGTGGTATCGAGGTTGACCCTAAGACATGGGGCATGTAGTCGCTCATACATGCATGTAGTTTTTCCATGATAGGACAACATGTATGCACGGATTGAATGTCGTTTGACTATGAAATGATCATTTGCATGTGCAGCAATCCCAAAGGAGTATCCCATGATTTATCTTTACTAGGCGTTAGCTCACCTCGTCGTGGGACCCCCCTTTCAAGTACATGACAGGTACAGGTAGACGACGCTCCTTAAAGGCCGGGATCATGAAGCTGGCCTGACTGTGGCCTTGATTCATGTTTTATGTATATATTAGAACAAACTAGTTTTAATATATGTTTTGTATTAAGAGTGATATAATAACTCTTGAATCTATAGAAATGTATGGTTTTGTAACTATGAGGATGAGTATGGATGATGGGCCCTATTGGGTCATTTTACTCATGTACGGGTCTCATGATATGAAACACACAAGTTTCAGATGTTGACTCGTATCAACGGGACCCCCGAAGCTCAGCATCACAACTTGGTATCAAAGCATGCACACGAGTACCTGGGGTCGAGGACTCGCCAGACCATGGTCATTAGGTATAAGAGCATCACAACTTGGTATAGCTTGGTGTCAGAGCTTGGGTTAGAATTACCTAGTTCTCGAGAAATTGATATCCAGATCATTGTTTGGTATCAAGGTCTAGGTAGGAGGTTACCTAGAGTCCACTATGACAGATTAGATCACACAACATGCATCAGGTGTTTTCTCTTATGCTTTGATTATATAAAGGTGATTGTGTGTGTTACAAATTACGTGAATTATATATGTGGTAGATATATATAGGAAATGCTAACACTAGGTTGAGAAACGAACCTTAGGAGTTCGAAACTAACGGATGGTTCGGGATATCAGTCTATTATCGGGCCCGGCATGTGCGCTAATAGTCAGACAAGAAAATGATTCTAAACTTGTTGTTCGACTCCTGTAGATGGCAAGTCGAGGACGGGGGCGTAGAGGTCGCCCATGGGGCGATGGTCGCATCACCACCAAGTTTATCAATGTGCCTCATAGAGGCCATGGTACGCGATAGCCACCGGGCCGCATGTGTCGATGCGCCTAGAAGTCGTGGAGGCGCTGGCGAACCCCAAGAGGTTCAAGGCACATCATCCTCCGACGTTCACGGGAGGAGGGGATCCGATGGTAGCCGACCATTGGTTCTTTCGGATTGAGAGGATTCTCCGAGCTATGGAGATCTCCTCGGATACTACTCGGATTTCACTAGCTTCATTCCAAAGGCCAGGGTGAGTCCCAGATCCTGGCTGAGTGGTCACACTTCCGTGACTCTGAGACTATGACATGGGATGATTTTCGCAAACTATTCATGGGGAAATACTTTTCGGCTTCTACTAGACATGCAAAGGCCCGAGAGTTCCTTTAGCTGAGACAAGGGACGATGACTGTACTCGAGTACGTAGCCAGATTCACAGAGTTGGCACGTTACGGGGATGATTATGTGGCCACTGACACGGCCAAGGTCAAGAAGTTAGAGGATGGGCTGAAGTTGTCCATCCGGGGCAAGATTGTAGGGCATAACATACAGGATATGGACTCGATGGTCAAGACAAACTTCTCTGATCATTGAGCGAGAGGAGATGACGCCGTAGCATCGAGAGGTGGGCGCCGTGATGCAGGGGGAGCCAAGCTTTTCTTCGCCTTCCTGGGAAAGAAGCAGAGGACTTCTGTTCCACGAGGATTTCGTGGGCGAGGCCAACAAGGCTAAAGCCAGTCCAGCTACCAAAGCCGGGCAATGACATGTTTCCACCGGCCATCATTCAGACACATGAGGCGTGAATCGTCCGCAGATAGCTGTGGGTTTCAGGATCATGGACACCACACCCGATCATCGGCTGGGACATGAGCAGACTCAGTATGTTCCTCCTTACCCCAACATGGGCTAGGGGAACAGGTATCAGTTTCAAGGTGCGACACGAGCATCGGGTGTTTCACAAACAGGCTAAAGGAGCCAGAGTATGGGTCGAGGTTGGAGGCAAAGAGCGCACAAGCCTAGACTTCCCGTGGACTCGTGTGGCGTGTCTACGCCGTTACCCGCTGCACCGAGGCGCTTGATCGGCCGCTGATTCAGTGGTACGTTTCTACCTTTGCTTGTAAGCAAGTGGGTGTTATTTGACTGTGCATCGTATTCCTTTATTGTCGTGATCTTATGAGAGTATTGGGCTTTCTAGAGGTTGAGACCTTAGACGAGCTATCAGACGTGGGAGCTTATCCCCAGTGGACTAAGGCGAGAATTGATCAGATATATCGAGGATGTGAGTTAGAGATCTCCTGGATTATACTCATGATGGACCTTCGGGTCATGGACATGTTAGAGTTCAAGGTCATCCTCGGGATGGACTGGTTAACGGCACATCGGGTTTGCATAGATTGTGATCGTATGAAAGTTACCGCCTACACACCAAACGGTACTTGTGTTGTGTTTCGGGGTAATAGGCACGATGCTTCACCCCATACTGTGTATGATTCACGATGGCATGGGCAGTTAACGGGTTGGCTAGCTAGCCTTATGTTAGTCTATGAAGATATAGACTAAACCACTCAATTTAACACTTATACAGGAGCCTTACAATTCTCCTACATCTATGTCAAAGTTGAATAGAGTTGTTTGAAAATGAATAAAATCGATTTAGTGTTATGGAATTAATAATGGGTTTAGTATATGACACCGCAATGTGTCATACAAGCAAAGTAAAAATTGATGTAAGCCTGCATATCATTCCTTACGTGATTGACAAGAATGTTGAAATCAACTACTCTAACTACCCAAGATCCACACTATTTGAACCTCCTTTTAATAGTTTGAAAATGGAATTTAAAAGACAAGATAATCCTATATTACTTTCATCTAATGAAAATAAAATTTGAATTGAACTAACAAATAAACTAGACCGATTCAGATCTCTGCTAGAAATGAACACTTAAATGAAAATGTTGTGGAATAGTCAATTTCTGCATTTTAACTCATTAATTCTTTCTATCCTAATTTTTGGATTTGGATTTGTCAAAGATGCCTATTAATGCAACTTGGATTTTTCCATTGTTCACTAATTAGAGGTCCCTTCTTCTTTCAAAGTAAAGGATCTAATCAGTTACCTGTATTCATAACATTCTTTATAAGATCTAGGTATTTTTCTTTTTCAATACTTCATACCCATTTCTTAAGACTGCAGATTTCTGCACACCAAGCCCGGGTCATTGCAAACTTCTCTACAAAATGGTTGATGACTCATCCTTTAGATGTTGTGATTTTTCCCTTTCTCCTTGATTAGATCTCGCCTAACACGTGATCTAGATCTATATCCAACAAATTAAGGTGAAATTCTAATGAGTGAAATTGATAAATAATTCCTTCAACTCAACTATGAGTAATAGAAATTCATCGTAAATGAACTCTCAAAGCTCCTTAGTTCTTCAATGATAGTCTGACATACCCACAAGTTAAATGTTCCAAGCTCTTAGGAATCTCCATCTCTGTATCACTCAGAGGGCTTCCTGGAAATCAGAGCAGAAACAATCCTTGAGATGGTATTAGGTACTACCATTGGGAACAACTCAATTCACAAACAACATCAATCAAATAAATCAAAATCCAAATTTCAGGAAATTCCTTCCAATTCAAGCAGGAAAAACTATAACTAACAACAGATCCATTCCAATGGAAGTTGTGCTTCTCAATTACAGAATCATAATCTACAATGGAGTACATCAAGAAACATCCATCAGAATTCATAATTACTAGAAGAAACGAATTCCAAAAAATTGTCTGAACTTCATTGATTCCAGGCCATAATTGGAAAAGAGAATGAAAAATTAAATCCAGCTTCTACATTCTAACATATTATTGGTTCAAATCCAAAAAAATAAAAGAAGATAAATGAAAAGAAAAGTCTATTCAACAATATACAGTGAGTCTTCCTCGTCCTCCCAGACAATGGGTTTCAAAAAAACGGAAGCTGCTTTACTAAAACTGTGTACACCTATTTATAACTTTCAGAAATTGGGCCTAATTCCAAGGCTCTAGGTGGATTTCCTTAAAATAAATGGCCCGACTCTCTATTTAGGTCGCAACTTGAGAACGGTGTCGCGACATGAAATCTCCGGTCCGGTCCTGCCAAGTCTCCGTCGACCTCAAGAAACTCGGGCTCTTCCGCAACGCTCTTCACTTTGTTCTTGCAATTGTTGACAAGAACCCGATGTTTCACACTTGTTTCTTCATTTGCATTTGATTAGTGGTCATGACATGAATTATTTGTTGTAACCATGTTAGTTCTCAAAGAAGGAGAACTCGGTTGCTAATTCCTTTTCTTGTTTCTAGAATCGTGTCACGACCAATTCGATGTCGCAACCTGGCTCTTTTTGCTTTTACTGCATTTCTGTGTCGCGACCTTGATTCGATGTCGTGACATCATTTTTGTTGTCAGCCTCTTTACTTCTTGGTTACAGCTTCTCTTTCAGGTTGTGACATCATTCAGTTGTCTTGAGCTGAAGCAGGTTGCGACTAAAATTTGCCGGTTTGCTTGTTTTATTATCGCGACGTGGACATTAGGTCACTACCAAGTAGTTTCTGTACTCACTGTAATTCCTGTCGCAACCTCAAAAGTATGTCGCGACCATTATTTCTTCCTATCCAGTCGCAACCTCATTTCTCAATCTCAACAATTTTCATTCAATTTTCTATTTCGCTGGCGACTGACCGCTCTTCCCTTTGTCGTAAATATATGTCGCGATCTTCAATTTCATGTCGCGACATCATCGCTTGCCATCTATGCTGATCTTTGTTGGCACCACGCTTGTCCCGACCCTCAATAAATCCCGTGGTCCCAACCTCGCCCATGTCGTGACCTGACCGCCTTGCTTTCATCAAGATTCGTGTCGCGACCTCAAAAGCATGTCACGACACCATTTCTTTTGTCAGCCACTGATTCTTGGTCATAGCTCCCCTTTTCATGTTACGACTTAAAATTGTTTGTCTGTTCATTATCTTGTCGCGACATGGGATTTAAGTCGCGACCCACTCGTTTCCTTTCAGTCCTGAAATCTATGTCGCGACCTTAAAATCATGTCGCGACATCATTTCTCCCCATCCTGTCGCAACCTCATTTCTTAGTCACAACTTCTCAATGATTAGTGCTCACATAGTGCTATTTTGAACCGTGTTTATAGTAGGTTTTGAGCACTTTTTTGTGTACTAATCAACTTAAATAACCCAATTGGCACATTAAGGTCCCGACTTTACTACTTATCACATTTTGTGGCTATTTTTGTAGTTATACAAGCCAAATACGCCAACATCATCTAGCCGACTCATACACGAAGAATCCAAGCTGAACTTGGAGATGCGTGTCATAAGTCGGATGGAAATTGGAGCCACAAACTGAAGGAAATTGGATCACTACATAATTCTCTGCAGGCTATAATTTTCGTGAACCTGGCGTAATTTTGCAAGTTGCAAAATTTCACAACCTACTCGCTCTCTCCACTGACCCCCATTTCCACCACCTTTTCAGGTTTTTAAACTACCCTTTATGTATTTTTGTAGTTTAGACATTTTTGTAACTTCCTCATATGAGCTACTGAAGCCTTACTGGTGCTCCAGATGATGACATCACTAAGTAATAATTTTGGCATGAAAGCTTTAAGCTCTCCCGCCTTTGTGATTTTCTCTCATTTTCTCCCCCTTTCTCTTACTTTCTCACCTTCCAAACACTCCTTGAGGATGACAACTCAAGGGATGCTTGGCTAAACCCCCTCATCCTTGAAGAGGAAGGCCATCACAAGGTTTCAGGTAAACTGTCCTCCCCGCTTTCAACGTACGCTTATTGTCATTTATGCTTCAGATTCCCACCGTGTTTAAATCCTTCTCGATAAAAATTCTCTAATTGGCCGCATTTCAGTAAGCCTTTAGGGCTCAATGGATGCTTATTGCTAGATCCACTGAGGCTCACTTAGTTTTCATTTATTTACCTCTACAAGTTAGGTCAAAGAATCGGTTTTTACTGCTATGAAACATGAATGACCAATAAATGTTGTATCTGAAGAGAAAAACTTTTAGGGTTCAGTTTTTATAGCTAAACGAAGATCCGGTTCGGGAAATGACTATAGGTCATCCTCCCCAATGCGAGGAAAAGTACCCGAGGACCTCTCAGTCACCCTAGAATCTCAAGCCCAGTGGCCCAAGACTTCAAGGAGTTTTTTTTTTTACATTCTATTTCATTTTTGTTTGTAGTTTTCAAACCACCAATCACATTGTTTTTACAAAAACCCCAAATCCAAAGTGAATTCACCATTTTACATTAACTCGTAGTTCATTTTATGCCAAGAAACCCATCCCTAGTTCCCACCCTAGAGTCGCTTACATCATAAAGAGCTAGCAAACAACAATAGAAGGTATAGGCTTACAAATCTTGTTGGTTCGTGAGTCGCTCAGCTACACGTTTATGTGCGAATCAAATGCAGGTCATCAATGATGGTGCCTTAATGCAAGTGAGTAGTTCTGCTGAACTTGTGATCCTCATCACAAGTGTGTTGGTGAATTCTAACCTTTTGTCTCTATTTTTATTCTCCTCCCCGCGCTTCACTGCTAGTTTACTTAATTCTTTATAATTGTCCATACATAGAATTTTTATTCCTTTTATTTATTTTTATTTTAGCTAACCTTAACCTTTTTTTGGTAGCCCTGCTTTCTTTTTGGTTGCCTTGCAAAATTTCGCAGGTTGCGAAATTTCTTCTACGCCACACTGTTCATCTTCTTCCTGCCCTTTCACTTCCCTGCAACCTTCCGTTTCCTATGCTCCATTAATTTTTCCAGATTTTTTGAGCCACAACCACTAACCACCTATTTATGGCTATTAATTGGGCTTAACCTCTTCAACTGCCCTAGTCCATCTATTTTAAACCCCCCCTTCCCCCCCTCTCTCTCTTTTTCATTCCATAATCATTTCTGAAACCTCTCTTCCCCCCAACCTCTCCATCTTCTCTCCTTCTCCAGCCCAGCCATGGTGAAGACGCGCGGAGGACACAGCCGCCTGCAGTGAGGCTCTTCTCCTCCCCTGCTGCCGACCTAACCTAGGGTTTCACTGGTCGTCATCGCTACACCTCCCTCCAGCCACCATCAAGCATCGGCCGTCGCCGCCATGCCGCCCACTACCACCGCCGCCATGCACCGCTCCCACAACCACTCACCGCCATCGTCAGTCATTCCTCCATGGGTTCTTCTCCGTCGCCGGGGCTGTCCCCGCTCAAGGAGGTACCATACCCAGGTTGGCCCCATTCCTCCCTCTCCGCCACATCCTAGGCCATCCCGGAGGGCCTCGCCGTCCAAGAGGGCCCGGACCTCCGGCCCAGGAGAGTCGTCCAATTCTAGGCCCCTATAGCCCCGGGCCACCACCTACTCAAAGGCCCCGTCGAGATCTCCTCTCGATCTGCCCCTTGCATCACCATCGCGATTCTACTTCCACTCAGTGTACTCTATTCCAGTGGGAATGCTAATTGCAGTGAGAGGAATTTGCACAACGAGATTTGTTATGATCTCCCGGCCTTCGCCGAAGATCTAGAGCTTAGAGACTCGATGCGACTAGTGCAGTGGTACTCCTTGAATCCATTTATGACACCTCGTCGGTTTTTCTACCCTCGGGTGGTCATTGAGTTCTACCACACGATGACCTCCAGGCGAGAGCTCAATCCGATGTCCATTCATTTCACTATCGATGGCTGACTAGGGATACTTCGAGCCACGGATATAGCGCCTAGTATGTTCAATCCGTCAGGTTCTGCCAACTCAAGAGATTATAGATGTCGCACCATCCTCGACCAGGGAGATGGTTCGTTTACTATTCCGGGACACTACAGCCAGGCTTATCTTGTTCAGGAGACAGCTTCCTCCGAGCTTACTCCTCATAGACCATATCCCCGTGTCTAATCTTTTCGCTCCAAAGACATAGCATTTAGGAGATGAAATATTCGGGAGGCACTATACCGTATTTTAGAGGGGTTTTGGTTCAGCCCGATCGAGAGTATCATGACATCCATGTTCCACTTTGAGGACAAGGTCCATCGCAAGAGTCTGACCCAAGCTGAGTAGACTCCCCTCCTGTTCCCGAGACTTCTATGCCAGGTATTAGAGCACATCGGATTCCCTGCTGAGCCTAAGCTAGAGCACCATCATGATCACGAGGCTAGTCTTACAATTGACCAGTGGCGAACTAAGCCCCACGCTTTTCACCTCCCACCTCCGGAGCCAGCCGAGGACCAGCCAGCAGCTGACCTTCCTGCAAAGGAGCAGCTACCTCCAACAGTGCATACTGAGGAGCACTGTGTCTGAAGATCTCGTCCGCCCAAATTTACTCACTACTCCATTACCCATAAATTTCGCCCTTCCCCAGACCTCCAAAGCCCCTCGGCCCCCACCACGCCTCCCATGTTCTTCGGACCGAGCATTTCAGCATCACCTCCACAACATATCACCATTTCTACTGGGGACTTCCTGGCCATCATGGATGCAAACCAGGCCTTCTCTCACACTTCTCGCAAGATCCTCAGCGCCGCCCATACACTCAGCTGAGGATGATCGCCGAGGCCACACTCCGCACGCAACCCGGCTATCCCCGTGGCAAATCCGCAGTCACCCAGGCCTACCCCGATTTCTCTATATCGCTCACCCGTGCCTCTTCGCCCATCCTCCCGCCCAACACTTCGCCTAGCCAGCCCCTCTCGCAGACTCTCTGATGTGCTAGCAAAGCAGCAGCAGTCAACCACTCCATCAGCACAAAGACCTCGAGCCTCTACCTAGGATGAGGATGACCTTCCATTAGCTACGCATTGAGGAGGCAGCGCACTTCCTTCTCTAACTTTCCGACCGAGCCCCATCGCATACAATGTGATATTCGTCGTGAGAGCAGCGAAGGAAGTGACTTTACACTTTTGATTTCACCGTCCTTTGAGCCATGTTATCAAACCCATTCAGATGGTTTAGTGGCTTTACCGTTTGGTTCCGTTTTTGTGAAGCCGTTTGTTTATTTTTGAAAATCGAAAACATACTGATATATTCTTATAAATACCATATAGTCACTTTCAATCGTGTACTGACCTCTTTTTTCAGGGTTTTGCCTAAATCATGCTGGAGAATTGGAAACACCGCCCAATGCTATTGATGTTAGATTAATTCCATGCATGATTATAGATGATCGCTGAAGTTTAATGGTGTTTAGCCTCTTCCACACTCCTTTGATAGGCCACACAAAGGCATTACACGCTTTTTCAAGAAAGATGAGAACCGCTCAGCCCCCTCACTTCCTGCAAACCTAATTTAGTCTCTTGACCACCCGTGATAGGTTAAGGCCCTTAAAAGAAGACCAATGAAGTCTTCCTAAAATAAAAAGAAGTGAAAAGTGAAAAAGATAAAGAAAAGAGTGATAATGAACGCTTCACTTTTGAAACCCGAGCACGATCCGAGGGTGAGACATTTAAAGTTCTGGAAAGTTCATGCCTAAACCAACTCGGTTGGGAGCCGCTCGAATTTAGTGCTCACATGGGTGGATACGAGGTTTAATGGCTGTAGGTGCCGAGCCAAATCATTCTGAGTCCTGGTAAACCTCAAGAAGAAGGTCGTAAAGGTCCTATGACTTGATGCCCTAAGCTTCCACTTTGGGAGTCGCTTGTGGACCCCCGCTATATTGTGACTGCAGGCCGATTCTCAAAGATTGCACCCTACAACACAAAAAGAAGTGTGAAATAAGAGTGGAGCCAGATTTATTTAGTCAATAACGTCGGAACTCGCAAAGTAGCTTGCTGGGGGAAGAGTGTAGTTTGCGCCATCGATAAAAACCCTATCAAGATAAACACTTAGATTTCGTGGAAGTTTCAGTTGATTCCCTTGAGTTGGATACTCTAAAACTTGATTTTGTATGCATTCATTCTCCCAAGATGGTTATGGTGTGTATTCAAGATTCATACCGAGGGGTTAGACATTACCAATCAAATACTTTTGAAGATACTATTTTTGTGTGAATATAATTGGCTTGTTTCTTTTCTTTTGTCATTGCTATGGGACGGTAGCATGTCATTGGGGAGTGATTAGTGCTCAAATAGTTCTATTTTCAATCCTTTTTATAGGTTTTATAATTTTTGTGTACTAATCAACTTAAATAACCCAATCTGACAACATTATGTCCTCGTTTCTTTACTACTCTACCATTTTGTATTATTTTTGTAGTTATACAAGTCAATAAGCCATCTACCATCGAATGAATTTACACTTAAGAACTAAGCTGAATCTGAGATGTGTGTCATAAGTCGGATGGAAATTGGAGCCACAAACTGAAGGAAATTGGACCACTGCAGAAATTCCGCAGGGTTACGAATTTTCGCAACCTGTAGAATTTCGCAGGTTGCGAAATTTTGCAACCTGCGAAATTTCGCAAATTTCGCAACCCGCTCTGCCTCCACTTTGACCACCTTTTCTGTGGCTTTTTCCTAAACTACCCCTTTATGTATTTTTGGTAGTTTAGACATTTTTGTAATTTCCCTTGTTCTAAGCTGTATTTAAGTCTCAGTCAAGGCTCTGTATAGGATGATGATCACTTCATGCAATAATTTTAGCACGAAAGCTTTCAGCTCTCCCGCCTTTGTGATTTTCTCTCATTTTCTCCCCCTTTCTCTTACTTTCTCACCGTCCAAACACTCCTTGAGGATGATAACTCAAGGGATTCTTAGCTAAACCCCCTCATCCTTGAAGAGGAAGGCCATCGGGCTTGGCACTCCGAGGTAAACTGTTGTCATCCTCCTGCCAACATTCATTTATTGTCATTTATGCTTCTGTATCTCACCTTAGGTTTAAACTTTCGATGTACCCCGATCACAAGATTTCGCAAGCTTTGTGGCTCATGGATGCTTATTGCCAGATCCACTAAGGCTCGCTTAGTTTTCATTTCTATTTACTCTCGCAGTTAGGTCAAAGAATCGCCATCGCTTATGAAACATGAATGACCAATAAATGTTGTATCTCAAGAGAAAAACTTTTAGGGTTCAATTTTTATAGCTACATGAAGACCCGGTTCGAGAAATGACTATAGGTCATCCTCCCCAACGTGAGGAAAAGTACATGAGGACCTCTCAGTCGCCCTAGAATCTGAAGCCCAGTGGTCCGAGACTTCAAGGAGTTTTTTTTTTACATTCTATTTCATTTTTGTTTGCAGTTTTCAAACCATAAATCACACTGTTTTTACAAAAACCCCAAATCCAAAGTGGTCTACTCATTTTACATTAATCAGAATCATTTTGCGCCGAAGAAACCCATCCCCGAGTTCGACTCCTAGAGTCGCTATACTTAATACTTAGCTACGCATGAAGGTATAGGTTTTACAATTTGTTGTTCGAGTCATGATTCGTACTTTTTACGTATTTAATCACTAATTCATTTTTCATTTGTCGTGGGACTTAAAAGTGTGTCGCGAATCGAATGCTTACCTTCGTGTCAGGACTCTCATTTTTATGTCGCGACTCTCATTTTTATGTCGCGACACCCCATCTCAAGCAGTGGGCCATTTCTGATCCCTTTGTCTTCGCTTCTTTTTCAGTTATGACTAAAATTGCCTGTCATTTAATTAAGTAGTTTCTTTAATCCATCGATAATTCCTATTGCGACCTCAAAAGTATGTCACGACCATTCTTCCTTCCTTTCCGGTTGCAACCTTATTGTTGACTTATAACAATTTCCCATCAATTCTTCTTCTTTTTCTGGTCGCGACCTAGAAAGTGTGTCGCGATTTAATGGTTGCTCTTCTTGCCTATGCTCTTTGTCCCAGTTGCTTAAATATGGTCGCAACATAAATACCTAGTCGTGACCTTGATTGGAGTCTCCAACTTATCTTTTTTTTTTTTCGCAACCTTAATTTGCCTGGTAGAGACCTTGTAAGATTAGTCATCAACCATTCATAGTCGCAACCTCAATTATCTGTTGCAACCAAAGTTGTCTTCTTTCGGTATCATGACCTCATAATGGTGTCGCGACATGAAATCCTTCCTTGAAGCCCTTTTTTTTGTCTCAACAGCTTCTCTTTTGTCGCAACAGCTTTTCATTCAATGTAGTATGACTTCTGGTCACGACCTCGATCTCTATCGCAACCTCACCTTTGCCATTGAACTGCCTTCACTTCTGATCCTTGCTGGAATTTTCATTTATGCTATAAATTTCTGCAAAATATAAATTTGGTAAATAGTACATATTTCTGCATAAAAACAAGAAATTACATTATAATAACAATCAGAAAAATCGACTTAAAATTCAATGAGTTTTTTACTCATCACCTTACCCTAGAGGACAAGGTGAGACAGGATATGAGTCTACCTCAGGTGGTTTGCGAGTACGAGGATATTTTTTCGGATGAGCTACCAGGATTACCTCCACCGAGGGATGTAGACTCCCGCATTGAGTTGCATCCTGGTACGTAGCCTATTTCTATGACTCAAGATAGGATAGCGCTGACGTGATTCAAGGTCCGGGATACAGAGTTACCGGGCATGGCTCTTATTAGACCGAGAACTTCACACGGGATGCTCCGGGCTTTATTTGTGGAAGAAGAAGGATAAGACCCTTCGACTACGATCGATTACGTACGCTTGAACAAGGTTACAATCAAGAATCAGTATCCATTACCGAGGATTGATGACTTGTTTGATCAGTTGAGGGGGGTGCGAGTCTACTTCAAGATAGACATTCGCAGTGGTTACCATCAGTTGAGAGTTAGGGAGGCAGACATCCCTAAGGTAGCGTTTAGGACGCAGTATGGGCACTTCGAGTTTACTATGGATGCCCTTTGATTTTTACTTAATGCACCGGGCAACATCTGTGGACTCCTACGAATAGGGTGTTCCAACCCTATTTAGATCAGTTTGTGGTGGTCTTTGTTGATGACATCCTGATCTACTCCCAGTCGGAGGAGGAGCATGAGAATCACTTGAGAATCGTACTACAGCTTTTGAGGGATCATCAATTGTATGCCAAGTTCAATAAGTGCGAGTTTTAGCTTACTAAGGTGGGTTTCTTAGGACACGTGGTGTTAGCTTTAGACGTACCGGGACCTCAGAAGGCTCGAGGCTAGAATAGTCAGGAGAATTAAAGCTTCGCCTTTGAGATACGTAGTTTCTTAGGATTAGCAGGGTATTACAGGAGGTTTATAGAGGATTTCTCCTGGCTAGCAGCACTTATGACAAGATTGACCGAGAAGGAGGTCAAGTTTGTGTGGGATGACTCATGTGAGCGAGTGTTCCAGGAATTAAAGAGGAGGCTTACTTTAGCTTCTATTCTAATAGTCCTGGAAAGGGGAAAGAGGTACATAGTGTACTGTGATGCTTCGAAGGACGGACTAGGATGTGTTCATACAGTCCGGGAAAGTTGTGGTTTATGTTTCTCGGCAGTTGAAGAATCACGAGTAGAATTACCCCACACATGACATGGAGTTGGAAACCGTAGTCTTCGCCTTGAAGATTTGGCACCACTATTTATATGGTGAGCAGTTCGAGGTGTTTTCAGACCATAAAAGTCTGAAATACATCTTCACTCAGCGAGACCTCAACATGAGGCAGCGTAGGTGGATGGAGTTTTTGGACGATTATGACTTCACTTTGCATTACCATCCCGATAAGGCAAATGTGGTGGTTGATGCACTCAGTCGAAAGTCACGGGGAGGGCTAGCTAGCATATAGCTTCAAGAGTGGTTAATGCTCGAGATGTACAAGTGGGCTTCGCATCACAAAGATTACGAGCATGTTCAGGTACCTTGCAGAGTCTGATGGCTACGCCGTCTCTATTGAGCATAGTGATAGAGTCCCAAGGGCAGACGTTAACTGAAGTGTCCATCAGTGGACCAAGTACACGTATAGCAGACTAAGGTCAATATCCACACGTATGGTAGTTCTCATTATAGGGGATCGGCTGGTCCCTACCGACGGATTTGAGGGAGGAGATCCTCAGGAAGTTCCATTGCTCGCGATTCGATGTGCATCCAGGTGGCATGAAGATGATAAGGATTCTCGTCACAAGATACTGGAAGGGATTTAAGAAGCATGTCGGGATTTTGTCCGACCGTGTCTCACATGTCAAGAGGAACAAAGTTGAGCACCAAAGGTTACCAGGCTACCCAACCATTGAGATAGCGGCGGGAAGTGAGAGCACATCACGATGGACTTTGTGACTCACTTGCCACAGACATCGCGGAAGTATGATACGGTGTGGGTTATAATGGACCGACTAACCAAGTCGACACATTTTCTGGCCATGCGGATGACCTTCACACTGGAGAAATTCTACAGGTTGTATATACGGAAGATAGTACGGTTGCATGGAGTGCTAGTCTCCATAGTATCGGATCGGGATCCTTGGTTTACAGCCTCGCTCCGGAAGAGTTTCCGTAAGGCCATGGGGACACAATGTCGATTTAGTACCACTTTTCATCCTAAGACGGATGGTTTAATCGAGCGCAACTATTAAGATTCAGAGGACATGCCACGAGCATGCGCCCGGATCTCGGGAAGGGGTAGCTGTGATGAGCACTCTGCCTCGTAGAGCTCGTCCCACACAACAATACTAGGCGTAGCATTCGAGATGGCGCCCATGAGGCTCCCATGGGAGGCCATGTCGATCATCGATTTGTTGGACAGAGGTGGAGAGAGCTCTATCACTGGTCCGGATCTGATTAGAGACACCTCTGAAGAAGGTGTATGATCGCAGCCGCCTCCTTACCCGCTTTATGTTTCCAGTAAGAGCTACACTCAAGATATACTGATCACTAATTCCTGTAGTCTGAAAGCGATCATGTCTTCTCGGCTGATGCCTAAGAGAGAGTACCGATTCGACAAACGAGGGAAGTTATTCGCTCGAGGTACATTAGACCCTTCAAGGTACTGAGAGGGTGGGCATGTATTATGTGCATCTACATGCTACACCGAGTTTGTCAAGCATTCATGAGGTGTTTCACGTCTCTATGCTCCGGAAGTACACTCCAAATCTAACTCATATAGTGGATTGGGGCAAGCTTGTTGTTGATGATGGACCTTCTCGAAAGGACCGCAAGGCATCATGGATAGTCAAGCAAGTTTTATGTGGCAAACCGTGAGGCTTGTAAAGGTGTCAGGTAAAGACTATAGCCCAGGAGGCGACATGGGAGCGCTGGGACACTATGCACGCCAACTATCCCTACGGTCTACTCCCGCAAGGTTTCTAGCCATTAATGTTTTAAATGACTGCTGTATATGCATGTGTTTGAATGTGCAGGGGCGCGAAAAATTTTGGAAACGAATTGTGTGGGGATGGAGTAAAACCCGTGAAAATTTTAAATTTAAATTTTCCAAAAAAAAAGGGCAAAACGGTAATTTATCGGAATAGTCCAGAGAAAATTTGGGATTTTTCTAGATCTCGGATGACGAAACATATTGCAACATTGCAATCATCTCGAAATCTAAATTTACCTCATTTAATTTCATCGATCTCCGAGATAGTCGGAATTCCACGATTTCGAGGCAATTCGTGTCGGGTGACATGGTGAGCCATAAAGGTGCCACACTGGTAACACGCGAAAGGACACATGGCAAGCCTGTGTCTACATTGCATGGCAAAGGCCTATAATGTAGGACACATGGCAAAACCATGTGTGTGACACATGGCATGCCATGTCAACATGCATGGCACTTTGAAGGCTATATATATAAATTCCAATTCGGGTCAGAGAGAGTGCCAAGAAGTGAGGAGGAAGGAAAAGAGAAAGGGAGGAAAGGAAAAGAGAAAGGGGGAAAGGAAAAGGGAGAAAGTGGAGAAAAGAAAGAAAAGGAAAAGAAGAAAAAAGAATAAGAAAATGAGGGAAGAGAGGAAAATAAAGAAGAAAAGGATGGAGGTGTCACACAAAGAAGCAAACCTGCACGGCAAAGAACTCAAACTGCGCTACAAGAGGTAATGCTCCTCCTACTGGGTTATTTTACTTGAGCCGTAATGGCTTACTGGTTTCGGGCCTGCTTTCGCGACGTATGTTGTGGTTTGTTTGTGATTGTGTGATGGTTAAAGACCGTTTCATGGGATTTCAAGATCGTCCAAAACCGAACATTGTGTTCCTCGACAAATAAATCCTGCTGCATCGGCAAACGAGGGTGTGCCCAAATTTCCATACACCCTTGTGAATCAGCCGCATCAACTTCGGACAACCATAACTTTCTTGTCCGAACTCTGATTTGCACATTTTTGACTCTGGGCAGAAGCTCAGCTGAGTCTAGAATTTAATGTAATGAAGTGCCCAACTAAAGGCTGAACATTGAGTCAAGGCGGATGCGCCTGAGGAATGGTCCGTTCTGGGTTCCGAAACTTCTGTTTTTGGAATCGGTTTGTATATGAAATGCTTGGGGCTGCATATGGCCTGAGTAAGGAATTGCGTGTTGAATGTTTTTGTGGTATTTACAAAAACTGGACTTTCTAGACTAAGTTCGGGATATTTCTCGATGCCACATGGCCGATGGCGCCGTGAATGGCTAATGTGTGTTATCGCTTATAAATGAATAAATATGCTGAATATGTGAAATTATGTGATATATGTGATAAAGATGGAAATAATTATATGCATTAGTTGTAAGGACTGACATACTATGTCTCGTACCGAATATGAATTATGGCATTACTTGCCTAAGTAATGGTTGGAATTATGTTAATACATGCTTGAATGATGTGTTGACATGAATGAACTGAATGATAGAAAAGATGTAGTGCATGCTAATGTGATGTACTGATTTGAATGTGTGGAATATTAACATGACTGCATGTATGTTGATGTTGAACTAAATATATGAAATGTTGTGTGCATTAGACATGAGTGTTCATAGAAGACACATAATGTAATGCGTAGAATATCCATGTGTATGTCTTCATACATCGTCATGGGTTTGCGCAAGGCACAAATTGCATTGCATTGGTGTGTGGTAACACCACATTACATGGGTGTGTGTACATGGTACTGATTTGGCACTGTGTTGGGTGTTGAATCGTGTGGGCTTGGGAATGGGACGAAGTCCAATTGAGTTCCATAGTGTTAAATGAAATGAAAACGACAGTGCTCTGGCGAGCAAGTAGGATAGACACCCCTCGTGAAAAGCCCGAAACCCGGTTAGACAACGTGATCCATTGGTGAAAGCCCAAAATGTCTCGAGGGTGTAAGAGTCCCGCGGGTGAGACCCTCGGAAAGTTCAAGGTCTGAAAAGACACGAAACGGCCAAATAAATATCACATTTAATTACTTGCCAGAGATGTGAGCCTGACTGACTTATGGTTGATTTCCCATTACCACTTGCATTGGGTGGTAACGAGCACCCGTACATGGGGCATGTAGAGTGTCATCTCATACATGCATGTAGTTTTTTTTCCATGATAGGACAACATGTATGCATGGATTGGTTGTTGGTTTGACTGTGAAATGATCATTTGCATGTGCACCTAAGTGGGGAGTAGCCTTTGTAGGATATATCTCTATTGGGCGTTAGCTCACCCCGTCGTGGAACCCCCTTTCGTGTACAGATGTACAAGACGACGCTCCTTAGAGGCCGGGATTATGAAGCGGGCCGGATTGTGGCCTTGATTCATGTTTTGTGTATATATTAGAACGAACTAGTTTTAATATATGTTTTGTATTAAGAGTGATGTAATAACTCTTGGATCTATATAAATGCATGGTTTTGTAACTGTAAGAATGAGTACGGATGATGGGCCCTATTGGGTCATTTTCCTCATGTATGGGTCTCATGATATGAGACACACAAGTTTCCGCAGGTTGACGGTGGTCAACGGGACCCCCGGGTTTTAGGGCATCATATTTTTGGTCCAAAGGAAGCCTTGGGTTGATGGCATGGTTGCTGGGGAGTAGTGTTCCACATAATTTCTTTTCATAGCACATTATCCATCATGATGAATTTAACATGGTTCATTCACCAATTAGCTTAGCGTGTAGGCTTGCCTTAGGTTTTAGTGTGTTCATTAGATTTGCATGGATGCTTTAAAGCTGTCAACAAATTGGAGAATTGGCACCATTTGTGAAGTTTTTTCAATAAATAGGTAGTAGAACTATAGAAGCTACCAAATCATTCAAATTCAATCTACAGAAACCAAATGTGGTATATGTAGAAGTACTATCGTTTTGGTTATAGACATTAAAATAAATCACCCTGTTCTCATCATATATTAGCTTTAGAACTCATTATGCTTCTTTATAAGGAAATAACTATGATAGGAATTCATTTAGAATTATATATTAGATGATTGTATGTTGTTCAAGATGAACCAATATTCTGCTGCATGGTCTCGCTCTAGAAAGCCAAAGGCATTCTCGATGTTAAGGAATTATGTAATTAAATTTCAATTGAGTTCTGTGTCTTAATATGTCTATGCTCATTTATCTTTTCGATTGGAACCTCACTCTTTCTTACATGAATAGCACCCTTATTAGGCCCATGAGTTTAAGAACCCCAAGCACTCCCTTTTGATGCTATCACAATTGCAATATGACAACATAGACCTCCCTAAAGCTAGCCAATTGATTTGTAGTACTGGTAGTACTGAAATTTTTGTCGAGTCATTTCTAACTTTATTTAACTTAAGATGCAAACAAATTCTGACCTTGGACCTTGTTGATAAGTACTTGTACCTTGCTACTTTTTGTAAGGTCAAGTATTTATTTTCACTATTTTCAATTTGATGTTGTAGTACCCATGATAACGCAGCGAAACAAAGGCTTAAAAGTATTTGAAATCTAATTTCACATAAGCTTCGTGATTTAGAGAACTCCCCTATTTCATGAATGAACTAACAAAAAAAAAGGAGGGTAAGCATATACCAAACTTGGATTAAATCATCTCCCATAATGTAAAATCATATACAGAGAAATGTAAAAGGTGGAGTCTTACCTTTCCTTGTCCTCTGCAGTCTGCTTAACTTCAAGTTTACTTTGTGCTTGAATCTCTCCCATGTTCTCATGTTTTTCACCATTAGCTCGGCGCTAGTCTCTTTTTCTCGTTTCTTAAAGATTTCTACTTGTCTATTCTAGTTCCTCTCATCCTCTCGTTTTTCAACCGGGTTTAACTTCAATTTCCAAAGATCGCTAATGGCTTTTTTAAATCGAGGGACATATTGAGCCAAAAAAGATATAGTCGAGAGATATAATAAACCAAAATAATAATATAAAGATAAACTAAAGAAAATCAATATAGTACTTGAACAAGGTGGTGTTTCCCAGCCATACCTGGCCATCCAAACTAGAGTCTTTCCACAATATACAAATATACAATTGTAGTTCTACAAGACAGGGTGGGGGTTAATAACAAATACACACACACACATCTAATCTTCAACTAGAGGCTTTCCACAATATACAAATATACAATTCTAGTTCTACAAGACAGGGTTGATAACAAAGATTTATAACACACACATACAACTAGATTAAAATTTTTATATAGCTTGAGGATGGAGATCTCAAACTATTAACCTCGATTGAAGATTTGATGCGTAGCTACCAATTATTAAGTTAGAATGCTATAAACATAGGCATAAGGAATATGTTGAGTCGAAAGGAGTATTTCACACATGTCATGATTGTGGCTAATGCTAATTATAGCTAGACTTATTACATTCTCACTTATTAATGTAAGTAATTTTATCATGTGAAATCGTTTTATATTCTTAAAAGAAAAAGTGGGGACGTATCCAATTATTCCACTCTCAGTGGCTCGTCAAACACGCACTAACCGGATTGAAGAGTTGAATTTTACATTAAGATGTCTTCGAATATTTGCCATCATATGATCATGCACTAAGTTATGCATATATCCAAATTGGATTCATTTCATAATTCCATCTATTTACGATCCGGCCTACACTTAAGGTAATTACTACAATCAACGCGATGAAGACTAGATCTCTCAGGATTTGGGTACTTTTGCAATTCTATGGTTTTAATCTAAAGGACTAGTAAAAACACTAATACAAGAATCGAGCATATTTTTTTTTCTTGTCTTCATCAATCTCTCTTCCTCCTCTCGGGACCTTACTAATTTTACGTATTTACCCTCGCTTTCTATCTATATTAATCACCGTTCTTCAAAAAAAAAAAATATTGATAAAGTAGATATTGTTTGATGGAGAAGACAAAGGCGTAATTGACAACATTCAACAAATTTTGAACACCGATCTCAAATGCACTAAGATATTCTTGCATACATTTTAATAAGTTTTTATCCAATTGAGGATGCAAAAGCAAACAAGCCAAACTTTGATAACTGACCAAGAATATTGGGAAGTTTCTTTCAGATATATTTTGAATGATCCTATTGTTAAGGTGTATTATTAAATTTTAACTGCACTAGTTAATGGATATCATTTGGAATTGTTATTGATGCAATTAATCGATGTAGTAAAATGTGCCTTAAAATGCTACCAACCGAAGCAAGCTAAACATGTTTCACAATCAAGGATCAGTTGCTTTTGTTATTGTTCGGAATGAAATTGTATGTTGTGATTAACAAAAATTTTAATTCCTTAATTTAATTGACTTGTGACTTTAGTCGACATGTTGCCTATGTATCAGAGGAGAAATTACCTAATGGGAAGAGTGTGGATCGAATTGCTTTTCTGGGCAAGTTCACACATTTTAAAGAAGGAAAAGGATGATCGACCTGCAGGCGTATCAAAAAATATGTTAGTGTAATTGTTATGCCATATATTCTAACTCTAAGTCTATGATTTCATATATTAATCTTGATGTTAATTCTTCTGAAATTTTAAAAGGAAAGTCTATATTAATTAGAGAAGTCTAAAGAAGAAGGAAATGTTTTAAGTCCTGATGAAATTTGCAATCAAGTTCTTGGAACTAGATCTGGCTACATCAAAGGTCTTGGATATGGCCTAAAACCAAAAGGAAAATGAATCAACTCAAATGCCAAAACACAAAAGCTTGAGGAAAACCTTAAAGAGAAAGATGTGGAGATAGATAAATTGGTTGACATAGTAGATTATTTGACTAGCCGTTTGGAAAATCAAGAAAGAGTTTGGAATGATTGCTTGGAAAATCAACAAAAAATTGGGAAGCTCGCTTTGAACACCAAGAAAATATGTTTCATATGTTTATCCCTACAAGTGGTCGTCCACCTACTCATATTCCTTAGAAAGATTTGGTAAGGAAATGATTCAATTCTTCATTGTCTCAAAGTTTACATTCTAATCTTATTATTAATGATATGTTCTTTGCTTGTCTATTGTATGTGCAGGAAAAGGAAAAGAGATAATTCACTAGCTGTGTTGATTGGTTAGACTTTTGGGTTTTAGATTTTGGCATATGAACTTAACATAGAACATGTTAAGTAAATGTACAATAATATTTGTGTTCTTTGGTACTATGTATGGATTATATTTTAATTATACATATGTTTTATGACAATGTTTTATTCTATATAATTTTATATTTTAGATATTAATAAAATTGTTTATATAGTTGACATAATAAGATAGAATATTATATGTATATAATAGTACAAAAAATTGAGGTGTTGGAATTTTTTTCTATACTAATTGTGGACGAAACAATTTTCATCCAAAATTAACATTAATCAATCTTTCATGGACGAAATGGTTTTCATCCCCAATTCTAATTATTTGACCCTTTGTGGACAAAATGGTTTTCATCCCCAATTCTGATCATTCGACCTTTGTGGACGAAATGATTTTCGGCCCCAATTCTAAATATTCGACCCTTTGTGGACGAAATGGTTTTCATCCCCAATTCTAATCATTCGATAATTTGTGGACAAAATGGTTTTCGCCCTAATTTAGTTGAATTGTGGACAAAAATTTTCATCCCCAAAATGGTCTACTTAACTTCTAGCATAATAAATTGTTTTTCTAGACAAATAGTACTGCTTTTAAAGATCTAATACCTCTATCCCATATATCCGATCTATTATGACGTTAAAATTATTTTCGTCCACAATCATATAATATTTAAGACGATTTCATAATTACGTCTCGATTGACTTTATCGACGCAGCTTTTAAACGTTATTTTTCGGTCCATAATTATCTTTATTGATTTAAATTGTGACATTTCATGATGAAATTTTTCGTCCAAAATCCCATTATTTGTTTTAGTTTGGGCTTTATCGAAAGTCCTCTACTATTGTACGCTGATGAATTAATGTACATGCCTGCGTTGAATTATTGTTATTATATGTCTTCCATTTACTTTCCTTTTTCGTGTTCATACATAATTCAATGGTTAAAATAATTATAAGCAAAAAGGTCTTACAAAAGCTAGCCAATTATTTCATTCCACTACCGAAAGTCACGACGAGATGAATGGCATGAGATGTAAGCTATAAAACCCTAAAATATATTTGGCTCCCGTGTTCTTCATTAATTTTTATGGAACTTAGGGGTGCTTGTTTTTTGGCTTATTTTTTAAAGCAAATTGCTTTTTCATTATTATTATTATTATTATTCTTCTTCGTAACTTATTTAGCTTAACTTTAAACTTTTTTTGAATAGAAAAGTTTTAAAATATTTTTGAGATTAATTAAATATTTTTAATTTTGTTTTCAACAATCTATTATTTTTTAAATTTATTAATTTATATATTCTATTTTAGTTATAGAAAATAAATAATTTTTTTTAAGAATGATAATAATAAATTATTTATCAAAAATAATTTTATAGCTTAATGTTTTGTAAATATATTAATATGTTATACATATATTATACAAATATTTTTATTTGTATAATTGGTCCAATTTTTATTTCTAGAGCAAATAAAATACATTTCTAATGAATCATTTTTGAAGATACAAATGATTCTTCATCTGTAAGAAAAAAATATTTTTTTTATTGACCGAGAAATATATTTATTTTTTAGTCTAGAGGTTGATGTAATCGAAATTTGGATCATTACCGATATTACTCAAACCGAGACTGAACAAAGCGTTTGATAATTATATGTTCCAAAATCTGACCGGCATGATATGGTCATCGGTTTTAACTTCTTCTGATCGGAGATTGCGGGGGGAGAAGACGTCAACCGTGCCGAGGAAGGTATCAGCCCTTCTCTATCTTTCTTAAGTTCTTTTCATGCTACCGCAATCTATGTATTACCCTACCAATGATCATTCTTGGTTATATTTTTTATTCTGAAATTTTGAGAGAAAATGTAAGGGAAAGAAAACACTAAGAAAAGTATGTCCTGTTTGTTGTTATTTTTGAAAAGCATTTTCATTCTCAAAAATAAGATAAGGAAAATATTGAAAACACATTGGATTTCTTTTATTTTCAAAAACAAATAAAAACACCAAATAAAATACTTAAAACTGTTTTTTTCTCTTAAAATAAGAAAAAATATAAATAATAAACCGTTATTTCTTAGTTTTTTTTATATTATTTAACCGATAGAGTCTGATAATAATATATGTCTTTTATTGAGTCAACGGGTATATCAGGTCATCGGCTTTAACTTCCTTCTGATCGAAGATGATTGGTGAGAGTGAATTAACCCTACAGGAGTTGGGTCGTACTTCAGGGCCAGAGACAAGACAAGTCAACTGCAAGCTGGTAAAGTTTCGTGAGGAATGAATAACCGTTCTCTATCTTTCCTAAGTCTTTTCTTGGTATCCTATTCCTATTACTCCTACAACATCGGATGGATCATTTGTTTGGTGTTCTGAGAGGAAAACGTGGGAAAGAAAATACAGAAAAAGTAAGGTCGTGTTTGTTTATAGAGTTTTAAAAAGTATTTTCTGTTCTGGAAAATAAGGAGGACAAAGAAAATATAGGAAAATATATTTGGTTTTTGGTTCTCAAAACAAATAAATAATAAATAAGAGAATAATGATATGTTTGTTGATAGTTTTTTAAAACTGTTTTTTGTTCTAAAAAATAAGGAGGTGAAGAAGAAAATGATAAAGAACATATTTGTCTATAGTTTTTTTTTTCTTGAAAATACAAAGAAAAACAATTTTACCAAACATACCCTAAAGTCTTTGATTGGAACCAACATAGTTAAAGATATGGTATTTGTTTTTTGAATGAGAGTAATCTATAGAGTAAATAATAAAATAGTTCTTAAACTTAATAAAATTAAATTTATATGTTCATTCAAACTTATTTTATTTGTTATTTATTACATGAAGACTAAAAAAAAAATGTGTAAAATTTTGATGAATTTTAATTATATTTGATTTTCTTTTATATTTTTTATAATGAAACAAACTATTTCTTTGTTTTACCTAGTAATTTTTTGAGTTTCAAGCCTAAGTTAAAAAACAAAGGAAAATAAAAATATTTGTTATTTCAATACATTTTACTATTTTAATTTATTAATATAAATATAAAAAATTAAATAATTTAAAATTTTAATTCCTTAAATATCTTATTTATATTTGATTAAAAAATTTATTACAAACTAAATATATAAAAAAATCATTTTTTTTGTAAAATATTTTACTTATTACTCGAGTAAGAAACAATAACCTTCTTATTACTTACGAATTTTAGTCACACCTATGTAGACTAGTGGAGTTATTGAAACCATGTTCCTATCAGTAGGAGGAAAATTATGAAAAGAAAAATTAAAAGAAAATAAAATTAAAATTAAACTCATATATCATTTATTTGTTACTTTAAATGTATTTTATTTATTTTAACTCATTAACATAAATATTAAATAATTTTACAACATATAATAATATTTTTATTTTTATTTGATTTTTTTTGAAAATTTTTATTGATCAATCAAACCTAACAAAATCATTTTTCTTAATTTTTGTTCATTCCATAATACTTCCCAATCATGTAAACTACTCATAGCTGTTGGAAAACCACTTTGTTTATTTTCTATTTTATATCGTGTAATACTTTGTTCTTGATTGATTATGGTTCTCCCATATACCCATCTTCACCCTTACCACTTAAGCCAGACGGGTCCTCTCTCTTTAAGTCTCTTTCATACTTTCCCAATATATTCTATGTTCTCCCTATACATCCCAATCCAAGTATCACCCTACAACATGGATGGGCCCACCTTTATTTTGTGAAAAGTCCTATGTTTCAGTCTGGTAGTTCCTTGCCGCAATGTCCATAGGCAATACTTTTCTCATTTTTCTTGACGATATGGCTTATGCCCTGCTGTTTAGGGCTTTATGGGTTTACTGGGCACCAGACCACGCATCTGGTCATGACTGGGAGAGGACGGAAGATAATTAGCTAGATTTTGTCCAAGTATGTGCATGAAATGAATCAAGTATTGACAGAAATGAGTTTGAATTAATATATAAAATTAATTTATTAAGTTTAAATATTTTTTTCTTTTCTCTAAATTTTCTTTCCCATTTTTCTTTCTTCTTATTTTCCTTATTTTTTTGAGTTTCAAACAGCTTTTTTATGTTTGAAACCTGAAAATTACTATAGAAAGAAAAAAAAATGTTTAAGAAAAATTATTTTCTCATGTTTGTTTTTACAATAAAAAAATATAAAAAAAATAAAATGTAACCAAAATTGTATACAATTTTAAATTTCTAGGTCTTATATAAGAGAAACAAATAAATATAGTTTGAATAAACACAAAATTATTCTATTACATTTAAACCTATCGTATTTTCCTTTCAAATTTCTTCCGCTCACTTTTCATCTCTATTTTATTTCCTTAATACTTTTCGGGTTCCAAATGGATCTTAAATCACACATATTATTTTTATTTTCTACTTCAAACAAATTTTATTTATGTTAAATCATCAATATAAAGATTAAATAATTCATGCCTAAGCATTTTTAAGTAAGTTTATTTTATATTTAATTTTCTTGAAATTTTTACCTGACAACTCAGATAATGAAAATCAACATTTTCTTTGATCAGTACTTTTCACACCAAACACAACCTTAAACTTAATTTAGAGAATTTTGAGGAAATGCAACAAAAAGAAAATAAGGATGAAAAGTGGAAGAAAATACAAATAGAGTTAAATGGATTTTTTTTATTTGCTGCTGAAGCCCATTTTATTTATTTCCTAATAAATCATTATCAGATGTAAAAAATCATTATATATTAAAATACTTTAAGAATATATTAGTTTTAAATACTTTATTTATATTTATCGTTCTTAATATTTTCACTTATTAAATCAAAGACAACAAAATCATTTTCTTTAATAATTTTTTTTTTGGTTAATACTTTTCAAACCAGATATGTTTCAAGAATAATTTAAAAAAAAAGAAGAAGTCACTACAAGAACATGCCTTCCTGAAAATTTAGACACCTAATTACAAATTCATCCTAAAATCATTTTCCCACAAAATTCCAAATTTTGTTATTTAAATAGTTTGTCGAAACTTTTTCCAATGAATGATACCTCACACTCAAATAGATACTCGTCACCAAAAGTTATGTTAGAAATTTTTAATACTTTTCTTGGAACAAAACTTTACATAAAAATAAACCTCTTTTTTCAATAAAAACATGCATCGGTAAATAATTTTCCCTAAACTAAATTATTTCTCACTAAAATAATAATTTTTTATTTATATTTTACAGGCTACTGTCAATGATTGTATTATTTCATGATGAATTGAGTAAATATTGTCTCTATTTACTTACAAAATGATTTTGTAAGTGAATATTCTATTTGATGCCGCCTAAACCTTTTCATGAATTAAATACTATTTAAACTGTTATAATATATAATAAATAATAATAAAAAATATTCAATGGTTAATAATATAATATATGTCTTTACACATAAAATATAAGTATGTTATAATATTTATTTGAATGAATACATACAAACTTATTGTGTAAATTATTCTATCAAATCTTGATTAACTAATGATAACATTTGTATTTATCAACATCTCAATTAATATTAATTATTTTCTGAAAACTAACCCTCATTTAATACTTGGACCTGTGTTTAATAAATATTTCATTAATGTTTAAAGTTCCATAATTTTAGTGTAATTATGTAAGACCCAAGAAATTCCAATTTCTGGAAAAATGACAAAATCGTAATTTCGATTACAAAATTGTTAATTTCGGTTAAAAAATCGCTAATTTATTCTCTAGATCTTGGATGATAGCTTAGTTTCACCCGTTAGAATCGTCTCGCGAATCTAGCTAGCACGTAAATTTTGTAGAAGTCGAGATGATCAGTTGACACGTTTTTCGAGGCATCGTTTGGTGTAGTAAAATGATTTTCGATGCGGCCAGAGAGGATTACATATAGCTCACAACCTCATGTGCCATAAGTGGCATGAGTGAAAGATATGAAAATGGAAGGCGAGAGATAGTGTGGGAATGTCTGGCCCCAGGAAAGAAAGAGAGACATAGAGGTCATTTTAATTTTTAAGTTGGATAATAGGTGAAAGAGATGTAAAAGTGTCATCTCTTTTTCCAGATTGAAAAGAGGAAAGCGGGAGAAAGTGGGGAGGAGATGCGGTAGGTTGGATATTACGTTTTAGAGAAGTGTCTTCCTTCTTTCTCTAAGTTTTACCAGTGATCGGTATCGGCGTCTTCGGGACAGAAGGAAAAGCGTTCTACGAGGAGAGGGCTTGGCGTGGGTACGAGAAATATGGGTTTTCTCGAGCTCCAGGAGGTGAAAGGTTCTCTCTTTGCGTTTAATGCATTTTAAATACTTTGATATTTTGGCCGAATAGTAGTGAGGGTTGGTGATCGGTCCCTGAAAACTTGGGATCGGTGTTTGAATTGTGAGCCGGAATTCTGATCTGTTTGCAGATTGTTTGGAAACTAATGGTGTGATTCATGCAATGGATTGTGTTGTGATATTATTATGGGAACCCTCATCGGCCGAGAAATCTGATTCTGTGGCCTTTGAATCAGGTGTCCAGTTTGACCTACCGTCTGACCTCGGAAAATCTATATGTCTCGTGATACGAGACACACCTGATAAAATAGCCACATAGAGTATATATCCATACTCATAAAACACATATCTCAACTATATTTTCATAGTTTTCATGTTTGTTCTACAAAAAGATTTATACATATTTACAAAATATTTACTCAAAGCCACATTTCGGCTTTCTTCTCAAAAACTACCTCTCTTGAGTCTTGAGTCTCCACGGATAGTCTCTGTGCTGAAGGGAGTCCTGACAGGGTAAACAAATCAGTGAAAATTCTCCTACAAGGGTTACTCCCCTAAAATGCATATGCAATGGCATATATAAACAATCAATCAAATTCCATACAATTATTCTCTATATGAAATGTCTATAACATGCATGAGATACAACCCCTCGCTGCTCATGACCTAGTCCCCAAATGACTCCCTCACTTGGAATGCGGCGTGACTAAAACCTGTCGCTATAGCAAATGTTAAACCATTGGACACCCTCCAATTTTAGTTATCAAAACCTGATTTTGATTCTTTCGCAGCAGTTTCGGGTTTTACACCGTGGGAGCGCCCTGCGCCTTTTCAACATTTTCACGAACTTGCATGCATTAGGAGTTCATGTCTAACCGTGAATAACACAGTAGGACTTTCACCTGAAGGATCTACCTGACTTGCTCCGCCCAAAACATGTAATTTATCATTTTGATCATTTACACACTTTCGTGAATCTCTACCTTGGACTTTTAATCATTTTCCCGACTCCACGACCACTCACAACAACGATGAATAAACATTATCACGCACCCACCCACGACGACACGATGTGACGTGCATATGAAATACGTGATGTCAATACATTTTCCTCATGTTACATCATGATGACTTTCATAAACATTTACATACCATGGACAATTATAATTCAGCACATATAACTTGCCTCCATGCAAAATATATTAATACATTAAAAAAGCATGCATCGATATCACATTCACATAGCATGTTGTCGAGCAAGCCACGCTTTTTAACAAGGTCTCAAGAGTGGGACCATTCAACGAGGGTACCTCGGCCTTCGCAAACGCATGAACCATATTGGTTCCAAATCATTTGTCATCTCGCCAGACAAATCCATGACATCGAGAAACTTGGTTTCCCCAGTAAAATAACTCCATGCAGTCATACAACTTAGGTCATAGAAATCCATACCCCTTGATTGCAGGCTTGAACTAATTCATGGCCTCTCACTTGGCCTCCCATAGCAACCCCTACCATTATTCTTTAGGCTAAAGAGTAGCAAGTAGGAAAATGATGCGCAACGGAAGTTTGAAGAAACTCCCAAAAACCGGAGTCCACGCGTTGTCCTCTCCGTATAGAACACTTCCCTTCTTGTCTCGAAAGAATCCGACGGTCGGATCTCCTACTAACCTAGAGAGAAGTCAGACGTTCTCTCTCTAGGATTTCTCCATGTTTGGCCACTGCATCTCCTCTCTACGAATTCTTTCCTTTCTTTTCTTTCCTTTTTGCTTTCCTTTTCCTTTTTCTCTTTTCTCTTCTCATTTTCTCTTCATTTCTCCTCATTTCTCTCCATCTTCTCTTTTCTCCTTTGGTCCTTTTCTCCTCTTTGGATGAGAATTGACCGTAATAGTCCAAGAAGGAAATTTCCTTCTCCTTTCCTCAATCCAAGTGTGTGGCTCTCCCTTTTTCCATTTTTTCTTTTTCATAATTTCACTTTATGGCCTTCGTCACTTCGTGGCTCAATATGAGCCATGGAATCATTTATTAGCTTCAATTGTGAGCCGCTCCTTTTTATCTGCAGAGTGTCAGCTGGTGTGGTGTAGTATGTATTCCACTGCGCTATGTGCGTCGTAGACACCCCACGCCTCGAAAGAAAAGCGTGAAATCCGTCACCTCGGAATCTAACGAGAATTAAATTTGGTAGCCTATTCGCAAGACGATTTCAACGATCAGTTTCGATCATGTGAGATCTAGGAAATTTCAGTTTCAGCAGAAATTTATTTACCTTTATCAAAAACTTTGGATTTTCTAGGGTTTCATGAGTTCACCAAAGTGAACAGAGTAATTTATTTGATAGGAATAGTAATGCAGGGTTTCTTTGTTCCCCCAAAGCAGTGTTCACAAAATAAATTTTGTGGTATGTGATAGAGAGGTGATTCAAATTGATTGCTGGAAGTGTTTGATCGATGGCAAACTGAGCTAATTTTGATGTATAAATGAGAATTCAGTGACATGATTGTGTGAGTGAATCATTTTGTAAATATATGCATGTTTATATTTACATGTGAATTAGACTATATTGGAATTGGCATACATGCATTCCATATCTGCAGAGACACCACCCCAAGAGATAGGAGTAGGTGCATGAGGTAGTTTCTTGAAGAGAAGCGTATCGGAGGTAGACTAGTAAATGTAGAAATATCTCGGAGGGTTGATAAAAATAAGAATAATGATCGGGAGGAGTGAGAATTATACTAAAATATCAATCGTCGGAACGGCCCAATTAGTATACATCGGGAGGTAGTCCACATATATAAAATATCAATGCGTCGGAGGCAGCCCAGATTGATATATCTGGGAGGAGTAGTCCACTAAATATAACATCGAGACGGTCCACTACTTAGATCGGAGGGTGGGCCTAATCTCGCTCAATGCTTTGTTTGAAACTAGTTTTTCTCATACATGGCTTGAGCGGAGTGTGAGGGAGTCGATCGAGGACTCGGGATATGAGTTGACGATTAGACATTCAAGTAGGATCGTGCATTTGCTTGAGATGTGTGTATTTTATTTGGAACATTACCTTTGCGCTTAGGTGGAGAAGTAGCCCAGCCCACTTAGGGTGATCCCACTGCGGGCATGTCGCTGTCGGGAACATGTTTCGGTACGGGCGCACGAGGAGATGGCTCGTCCTAGAGGCTGAGTTTAGAAGGAAGTCGGACTGTGGCTTTGGTTTTGTGATGTATACATGTATTAGAATTGTTTTAATTTAATATATGTTGTGTAAAAGATAATTGATTAACGCTTTTGAAACTATTGGATATAGTTGTTGTATGAGGATGAGTATTGTTATTAGGCCCAATTGACCGTTTTACTCATGTGATGATATATTGGACTGCTTGGGGCGGGTTTAAATGCGAGTGTTGTATTTAGGTAGAGCTCACCGTACAAAGGGCTTCTGCCCAGATTTACTACGAGTGGCGTGGGTAACTTGGAGCATCGCTAACATTCAGCGGAGTTGTGGTAGTCCAACGGACCCGGGAAATGGGGCGTCACAAATTAAATTTATTATATCGTATAAGTAAAAAGTTTTTCAGCTAAAATATAGAACAATAGATTGAATCAACAAAATATTATTTAATTAAAAAAATAAAATATTATTTTAATTTTAGATAACCCCTCATTATGCATCTATTAGGGTTGTTTATAAACCGTTCAAATTAGCTTAGAATAGGACTAGTAGGAGAAGGTAATCAGATCTTTGATTCAATGAAAAAAAATTGGGTTCTTGTCAGTCTAAAGCAGGAAAACCCTGTCCGAGAGCAACCGGTTTTAAAAACTTTTTCTTTAGAATTAGGGTAAAAAATTTATGTTATACTTATATTTTTATATAATATAAAAATTTAATAGTCATTTATCATTTATTATTATTTTACAATTAGATAATTCTTTATCTTTGTTATAAATAGATAATTTATTATCATTTATTTGCAAATAGATAATTCATTATTATTTGTTATAAACAAATAATTCATAGTATTTGTTTATTTATAAGGATAATAATTGTATTTATTTACAAATAGATAATTCATATTCTTATTTAAAGAAATATTGATAATTGACCTATATTGTTTTGTTCTATAACAAATAAATTTTATAATCTTAGTATGATTATAATTGAAAATTATTCTTTGGATGGACAGAGTTTTGTCATGACTGTTTATAATTGAGTACATGAAGTTCAAGACCTTTTGTCATTTTCTATAATCCTTTTGGAAAATATTTGAGTTTATTGTGTTTGCCATTATTTTGTTTTTGCAACTACACCGTAATATATGACTTTATTTTGTGTTTATGACTTACAAGTTAGTTGTATAATGTATTAGACTTTACTTTTATATGCTATTTGTCAATTTGATTACTTTGTGTTAAGTCAACTATTTTGTTGAATGACAAGTTTGCTCCTATAATATAAATTAGTGCAATAACAAATTTTACATGCTCGAGTTCATGTACATATATAGTGAAATAGTACAACTTATATTGGTTATTGCGAGAAATATATATACGCTCATATATATTTTGCATGTTTATTGGAATCGTTGATGTAATCATATAAGAAGGAATGAAAGCATAATTTAGGAAGAAAAAACTGTTGCAGTCCGGGCTGGTCCGGTCACTATTTTGTCCTTTTCGGTCCTGGTCAGAGGAACTCTATTGTGGTCAGTCTCCAAGTCTTAGATTATGTGTTTTTCGGGTTTCGGATCGATGCTAGTCCAATCAGGTTTGGATTAGTGAATTGTCGTGTATGAATTATATTTAAGTTGTTTTTGTTAATAGAAATAGAAATTATAAGGGATGTCACTTGAAACTAGTAATTTTTAATAATTATCTATCCATTTAAATTTTTGAAATACTTACTTATAGATTTGTGATAAATATAGCAATTTGTTTATATATATATATATATATATATATATATATATATATATATATATATATATATATATATTGTAGTAATTATCTATCCATTTAAGATTTTGTGAAAAATACTTATAACAATATTGTCTAATTTTAAAAAATGTTTAATTAATAGGAATTAATTAATTTCACCAATAGTTGTTGTAGTTATTCATTATTTGTATATATTGTTTTTTTAAATAAATGTTGCATTTTCATGAAATATTATTTTATTTTATAAAATAAAACTCACACAATACAAATCATCCTCTTACATATTAATTAAGAGTTTATTATTTTATTTTTATATATATTTGTTTTGGTTTAATTATTAGTTATCGACCTAGTAAAGAGATTAGTTAAGAATAAAATAATAAATTATATAATAATAATAAAATTATAATTATTAATTTGATAAGAACGATTATAATTTATATATTCTTTTTAAATTACGCAATTTATAGATTCTTTACAACATATTTATATAATGGTTTTTATTCCTTATTTTAAATTTTTAAATTTATTTTTAGTTATTTATTTATTAAATATTAATGAGGTAAATCTAATTAGTAAGAATGATTGATTATCATGGGTAATTTGCACTTTTAATTTACTCTGCAAAAGTAATAAGAACTCATTAATTTAAGATATTTGTTATTTGGATAGATCATAAATTGATGTTGTGTTTATATTTTAAAATATTATTAATTATATAATACAAAAAATAAGATTGTTAGATATTCAATTTATATTTTAATAAAGAATTTTATAATTGACTTTTAACACAATCATAATCATAGGAATACAAATTGAACTCTGCTTATTAATAATGAAAATACAGTCCCTCATATAAAAAAATATAATAAAGTCCTTATCATAAAAATATAATGAAAGCTCATCATAAAAAATATAATAAAGTCTATCACAAAAAATATAATAAAGTATATCATAAAAAATATCATAGATAATAAATTTAATAAAATTTTACTACATATTTTTTAAATATTTAAATTATGATTTGTATTTTTACAATTTAAATCAAATTTATTTATGAGTTTAATATATTAAAATATTTATTATAATTGGATTAAAAATATTTATTTTAAAAAATATTCTGCTCAAAAACATTTATATTGGATAATATAAATACTAAGGTAAATGAAAATAACATAATCCCAGATATTATAATAGATATGAATATGGAATAGAATATGCTAACAACCATTTGACATGATATTTAGGCTTGTTTCCTAAATAAAATAAAAAATATATAAAAACTTTACCTCCTTCATTAATAAATCAGTAATTTTATCACCATATCTAATAAACACCATAACTTCTTCTCTCGAATCATCTTTTTTTTCACGACTCTCTTCAATCAACTTATTTCTCGTAAGTTATACGCTTCAAGGGTTATTCTTTGAAAGCATCAGTCTCCACCTAAGTTCACCAAATCGCAAAAGATTATTCTTTGAAAGTTCAAGATCTAAAGGTATTCTTCTTTACTTCAAATCCTATTTTACTATATATTTTTACAAAGTGAAAGATAACTTTTTTGTTTTTTGTATTATCATATGCTTATGGATGATAGATAGTTCTAGAGATATTACTATATGATCTCAAAAGAACAAAATGATAATATGGGATGAGAATTGAACTTATTTTGATTTCACAATATAATTTGAGAAATTATATATATACGATATGAATAAAACCCTAAGAAAAAATAAATTTTCGTCGAGAACAAAATGATTCTCGTGCATTAATTTGTTTGTTTATTTATTTATTTATTATTATTATTATATTAATCCTTATCAGTATATAAATAATAATAATAGTTATTATATTACTTGCAAATTATTATTCCTATTATTGTTATTATTACATACATATTTATATTGTTATTAGGGTTATTTTTTTTTTAAAAAATCTTTATTATATTTAAAATTATTATTAATAATATTTATATTGATATTAGGATTATTTTTACAAATTATTATCTTATTATTATGATCATTATCAAAGAATATTATCATTAGTATTATAATAATAACAAGTAATAATAATAATATTATTATTACATATACATTACCATTATAAATATTATTATAACTAATATTATTATTTTTATTATTGTCTTGAACTAATATTATTATTCTTATCAGTATTATTATGTCTATAACTCATATTGATATTAATATTAGTATTATTTTTCCAAAATTCTTATTATTATAATAATCAATACAATCATCATTATTATTATTTTAATTATATAATTAGTATTATTCATCAGTATTATTGTCTTAAACTAATATTGATATTATTATTATAATATTTTCCAATACCTTATTATTATAATAACTTCATATTAATCATAATTATTATTATTTAATATTACACACACATATTATTATTATTATTATTATTATTATTATTATTATTATTTTAATTATAAAATAATATTATAAATTCAGTACAACTATTATTAATATTATTGTTTTTATTGTCCATATTCATATTAATATTATATTGTTATTATTATTTTTAGTATTAACGTTATTAACAATATCATTACTATTACTATTTTTTTATATTATTATTATTATTATTATTAATGTTATTATCAATATTGTCATGTCTTGAACTAGTATTGTTCTTATCAGTATTATAGTATTATCAGTATTATTATGTCTTGAACCATTATTAATATTATTATTAATATTATCTCTATGACCTCTCGAATCACTCTTTTTCTTGCAAGTTATACATCAATTCCACTTAAGTTCACTGCTAAATCGAAAAGATTTTTATTTGAAATTTCAAATCTAAAGGTATGTTTCATGAATATCATATATTAATATTATATGTTTTGTAAAAGTGAATGATAGCTATATGTTTTTGGTGTATGGGAATATGTAACTGGATGGATAGAGGGTGTTATACCTATATTATAATAATAATAATTATAATTATCCATATATAAATAATAATAATTATTATTACATATTATCTCTATTATTGCTATTATTAATAAACATAGAATATTTAAATTAATATTAGGATTTTTTCAAAATTTTATCCATACAAAATTATTATTATAATCGTGATTATTATTGTTATAATTATTATACTATTATTATTACGACATATTATTGTTATTACATGATTTATCAATATTATTAACATTATCACTATACTAATAATAATGATATTAATAATAATAATCATCATCATCATAATTATTACTATTAATATTATAAAATTATTATTATAATCTCATTATTAATGCTATTCTTATTATTATTATCACTATTATCGCGATGAACTAATATTATTATTCTTATCGGTATGTCGTGAACTAATATTGATATTAATATTAATATTAGTATTATTTATATTATTATTAGCATTATTTTTTAAGGTACTATTATTATTATTATTATCAAGATAATATTAATAAGATAATAATAATAATAATAAATATTATTATTATTATAATTACTAGTATCAATGTTAATAATAATATTATTAATTATTACTATTATTATCATTATCAATATTATTAGTTTACTAATAATGATAACATTTAATAAAAAATAATAATATTTTAATTATTATCAGATTATCCGTATTATTATTATAATTCTTATTCGTATTGTCTCTATTATCGCAGATATCATTCCTTTAACTAATAATTTTATTAATATTATTATCATTATTATTTATATTATTATATATACATATTATAATCATTACCAGTACACCAATAATAAGAACAATATTATTATCATTATCATTACTACTATATTAATAATAAGAATAATAATAACAAATATATTATTACTTTTATAATTGATATTATTACATTACTATGATTAATGGGTGATTATTATCATTATTAAAGATAATAATAATAATGGAATATTAACATTATTACATATTAATTATTATCATTAAGCAATATACTAATAATAAGAATAATAATAATAAATATTATTATAATTTAATATTACTATTATTATCATTAAACATATACTATTAGTATTTATTATATTATTATATTAACTAGTATACAAATAATAATAATATTATTATTATTATTACTAATTATTACCATTAAGAAGTATACTAATAATAAATAAATAATAATAACAATTATTATTATTTACTATTATTATGTAATACTTATTAATAGATTAATAAATGCCTCGCTTTGCCCATGACTGAATCGTATTGGCCCGATTTGTCCAACTCGCTTTTTGCCCATGGATCTAATGGGTCGCTCAAATGCCAAATCTGAATATTATTCAAGATACAATAATATTGATAATATCATAGCTGATAATAATAATAATGAGATTAGTATTAATACTTTAATAATAATAATAATAATTTTATTATTATTTATAAATATTTATGATTTATTTGGAAGATACTAGCAATATAATAATACTAATTAATAATAATAATAATAATAATAATAATAATACTATTATTAATATTATTAGTATAATCGTAATGATGATAATTAATAATAATATTATTATAGTAGTATACCTGTAATTATAATAATACTAGATGCATTCTACAAGGAAAATAATGTAGATCATTATGAATTAAATTAAGATGTTATCTCTAATAATAAATATGAAGTTCATTATGATTTATTGTTATTTAAGTTTTTATGTTAATGAAATGATTTATTAAATAGTTACCTGATAGGTTGTCTAAAGATTATGTTAAAGGGGTTAAATCATTTATCAGTTGCAAAAGAACACTTGCGATGGGATAACAAGACACGCTGGTCTATGCCGAGATTGTCAAATGCACGATTCAATGATTTATTAACCGTTGAATGTCATTTGATTAGATTTGGGTTTTCGAGATGTTATCAAAGATGGATTTTTCATGGGGAAGAACACGAAACTCTAATCAGTAGGCAAAATTATGTAATTGCTAATGAACAAGTGATTAACACGCGATGATGATAGCCTTAATGAAGTGGATCGATGTATTGTTAATGCATGTGGACCTACGATGAAGATATTAACTTAGAGGAATCTACTGTATCGTAAATTTTGATAACTTATTCAATGAAAGCTAATAAAGAATCAGATCCGGATGCAAAAAGTTTTCGCTTTGACGTTTTCGGGTCGATGCATGTTAAAGTCCTCAATCATCGGAGTGACAAGTCTTCGACATGTTACCTAAACTGCTAGTCGATGCTTCTTCCTAAAGGTCAAACATTCCAAGACATATTATGATGCTAAGAAGATGTTATGAACTTCGGGTTTGTGGATAAGGATTCAATCCATGCATGCAAGTATGATTGTTCACTATTTTGGAAGGAGAATGAAAATCTTGATAAATGTATAGTGTGCAATGAATCAATATATAAGTTCACACAGTATAAAATCAAAAGTATTGCACTATTTCCACTTAAATCAAGGCTACAAAGATTATTCATGTCAAGACATACATCAATGGACATGAGGTGGCATAAAGAAAAACGAATTAATGATGAGGGGGTCCTAAGGCATCCAGCGGATTCTGAAGTTTGGAAAAACATGGACACCCAATTCTCTTGGTTTTCATGTGATCCCCGGTAAATGTTCGACAGGGGTTGCAACCCATGGCCTAATCCATTTGGGAACATAAGTAATAGCTATAGCATGCGGTCACTTGTTCTGTGCTTATACAATATGCCACCTCGGGAGATGTATGAAGGAAATGTTTTTATGTTATCATTACTAATTCCAGTCCACATGCCCTGAGAGATATTGATGTATACCTACGTCCTTTGGTAGAAGAGTTAAAAGATTATGGTATAAGGTGCGAAACATTCGACGGTCAACTGAGAAATTTCCGCTTGCATGCATGTGTTTTATGAATAACACTACTTCCGCGTGGAATCTGCCTGGTGGAGCACAAAAGGCTGGCAAGGCATGCCCGCCAGAATTGTAAGATGTATTAGAAGTAAATATGTTATATGGGTCATCACGCTACTTCTTGATCATAGTCACAAGTATAGTATTACCATGATGGTAAACCCGAGTTTCAACACCCTGGCGGTGTTATTCAGGAATGACATAACGCAACAGTTGTGTCGTCAAACATATGATGTCCAGCACCAAAACAATGCTGATGTAAAGAGAAAACGAGTGCCCTGAGATTTAAACTGACAAAAAGTATTTTCAGCAGAGATTAACGTCAGTTGCATATAATCTCATTACACAAGGAAAAGAATGTATGTGATAGTGCCGTAACTCGGTTGAATAATCGCAAAAACAAAAGATAATCGATAAAGCCCGCTTAGATTCAACATATGAATATAAGAAGAATTGCATCTACAATGTATAATCTATAAACCCATTGCATGTCAGCACATTAACATCAGGCAGCATGATGAGTTCAGAATTTCTCGTCCATAAATTTCCAGATGGTTGGCGTCGCAAATCTATCTAGAAATGGCATCAATGATGGAAGATATCAAGGTTGAAGATCAACATTGTCGTGTTTGTTTAAAACTACTCCCCCGCGCGTACCACCATATTTGACAAAGATGCCTGTGACAACAATAATTGAGTTGTATAGTTTTTTCCACAATTTAAAAGAACTTTGTATGTGAAAGACTGGAAAAGTTAGAAGAAGGAATTGTCTTGATATTGTGTAAAGTTTTATATTATTTCACCAAATTTTCTTTGATATTAATATCCACTGATGGGTACATTTACTAATACTGAGTCAAACTTGGCTTCGATCATGAAAATTAGCTGGATGTGATTCATCAGAAAGGTACATTTTAATCATTTCATTTATTATCATTATCATTCTACTATGTAAATATAATGTGTGCTTTTAAGAAGGCTATTTATTTGAAATTTTTAAGTAATGAGGCACTTAGGGCACATGAAAAGATGGTGAGAAATAAAGCTCACCTGTGAAGGTTCAACTGTACAATACACCGTAATTAGTTTAAACATTTTGTTCAATGTATCTTACCTGGAATTGAAACAATTTATTTAATCAGACAAAGAACAAGACTGTCCCAACGTTTATACAAGGATGTCTTTCTATATTTAACAAACAAGTCTGATACTTATTGTAACAACAACATCACTCAATGTTCCAAAGGAATATTCAGCGGTGCACATCGGGGTATATCATAATAATTGGTCCAGAGTTAAGACTATACTAGAGTACAAGTTATCACCTTAACTTTTAAGAATATTTCTATTTAATAATTTCATTTAATATCTATTTTTGATGTAGCAAAGTACATGCAAAAGAACGGGAAACACAAGTTCTTATAACTTAGAGAAAAGACAAGAACAAGAGCTCTTACAGATTCATGATCGCAGGTGCTTAATGTGCACTTTGTTGTTTCAATATAGTAATAATGAACTACTTTAATTTTAAGAATATTTATTATACTTAATGGTAAATGATGATCTATGTATATATTGTAGATGAAAGCTTGCGTGTTAAACAATCATCAAAAGTAAATCATGAACTATACTTTAAGATAAGATTAATAATCGAGTCCACATGCATACATGGGGTGTATTGCTAATGGAGTTCGATTTCATACAAAAGATCGCGATGATCACGACAATTCAAATATTGGATATGTGTTGGTCGGAGAGATGATATGGAGGTTGATTTCTGCGGTGTTTCTCATTAAATGTGGTTGTTTTGAACTATGTTTTGGGATATAAAGTTATTCTTTCAAATGTACCGGTTTGATTACAAACCGTAAGAAGAAAAGAATAAAACATCGACTATAATTTGACCATAACTGCAGCCACATGGTATGACAATGATCCTTTATACTTGCTACGTTATCAACAACAAGTATTATACTTAGATGATCATTATAAAATAAAATAATTTTAAAGGCATAAGTTGAATCTATAGATATTCTGATAAAATTTAAAAGGATAATTAGTGTAGCATGTAAGTTAGAGAAGTGAGTGACGGAAGTGACGAATAGTTTACCGCACTATAGAGTCTCATAATCTTAATTGGTTTGTCGCAAGATGATGGATATGAATTTCAAACGATAAGGATCGCTTAGTCAATTTTGTATTGTTAATGATAATGTTACGATCTCGAGAAACATGAATGATGATGACTCATATGTGATGACATTGAGAAGATATATAAAACAGATTTTGAATTTGGGTCAAATGAGGTAAAACTGGTCTCCAGTTGATAGAGAAAGCCAAAGGATTAAATATATATAAATATATTTAATGATTTTATTATATTTTGAAATAATGTAATACAATGCGCTTATGTTTCTTTAATTCCATGTTATGTATTTTAATATTCCTTTGTAGATATTATTTTGTTTATTTACTCTTTGATTACGATGGCCTGTGATGTGGGTGTCATACTCTCATGTAAATTTAATTTCATCATGAACATATCAAGGGCACACATCTAATGAGGCCATTAATAACCTGTAGAAGACACTCCATATGACCATTATTTTAATTACTTTTTATTATATTTTATTACTTTTCTTTAAATATTAAGTTTTTGTGGTTACGTCATTCATGTTTTTTATATAAAGGATGAAAAAACTGTATATTTTTAGTTGAATTTTAGATTCTAATTCAATGACCATTGTTAGTCTTGTTATTAACTTGTTGGTTCATTTTATGTGTAATTAATAATTTCATAGTAGTGAAGTCTAAGAAAAGAAACTTAGAGGCAAAAACTGTGTGAACCTAACTATGGATTGACTAATTAGCTAATGGGGGAAACCTCTTTCCTATCACACTTAATCTATCGAATACGGAAGCAAACAGAAAATATCATGAGAAATTGTCAATGAGGATCGTTACTCAAAGAAGACAACATGCTCTCGTTAGAGTTTAAAACATGGAAGCAAGCCGCCTAAATACATATTAATGTAATGCTTCGATCGATTAAAGGTAAAACTACTTTAAATATATTCTTTAACCCATAATCACAATTTAGTATTAGTTACCTCGAATGAATTCTCATAGTTGATATTTGTTTTTCTGTCTGTAACAATAAAGGAAAAGTTTGCTTTAGATTTGACACAAGACCAAGGGAGAAAAAGCTAGAAAAACAGCAATTATCTCAACATTTTAAATCGAGAAGTGACTTGGGTATAAACACTTCAAAAAGTTCCAAACTGTGGAGGAGGCTAAAATGAACTACATGAACCGTGCCAACAAAGAGGATTGGAACATCTAGACTAGTTTTCGAGTGGAAGAGTTTACAAAGTTTGTTATGAATATCATCAAATATATTTCTCATTGAATATTTAATTAATCATGTATATTATTTTTCATGAATGATAAATTATTACAGCCATTGCTCTTCATCAATTAATTCAATGAATAGATCAAAGATACCTTTTCATCATCGAGGAGGCTCTCGCTCATCATCCAAAGATGGCCTGCTAAGTAAAATATAAAACTAATGTTCTCTATTTATTTATTTAATTAACTTATGTGTCTTATATTAATGGTATGATTAGATTTGAGCAACAAGATAACTAGATGGTCGCAAAATTGAAATCATTTAAACTAGTTCATTGGAAAAGTCAAGACGGATGGATAAATCAAGAGGCTAAAGATTGTTGTAGTATAAGATTGTTCTAATAGTTTTTTTTAATTTCGGAGATGCGAGTCATTTGAAAACTTTTATTTTTTGTATTTTTTGCTTGTTTTAATTTTTAAATTGATTTTGAATAGTAGATATAATACAAAAGATATTTAAAAAATATAGAGCTCATGTGAAAATTTGAAGAAAATTTTAATTTACTAACTTATTAGTTATGGTTTGGTTCTATTTTTATATATTTTTTCTCTGTATAAGATATAGGAAAAGATGTTGCACTAAACACCAACCAATAGCGTATGGAGCTATCCCTATGATCGAGGTCGAAATTTGTGAGAAAGTCAGCAAAGATCCGGATATGTTAAGGGTCTTGGTTTTATATCTAAACCAGCCTTCATTTTCTAAAATCTAGATGTTTATCTTCCTAGCATGAGGTAGATAGGGGAATAAACTGATGAGACTAACTACTTCTGTGGAGACTCAACAACAACAACTTAAGACTCCAAATAAGATCGAATTGATGAATTAGAGGCTCCCAATTAGAAATAAAAATCAGCAAAGCATCAAATAACAATTTGAAGAAATCATGCGTCATCTACAATCACAGTCGTGATCCTCATGATGCTTACTTTATGATGTTTATGATTAATGTTTATATCTTTGTTTGTTTGATGATAGCTATTTTGTTGGAATAAATATTTAATTTCGTTTATGTATTTAGTTGTTATAGATTCTACATTTTGACAAGAGTATGTTATGAAGCACATGCATAGACTTTTGGTAAAGGTGTTTATAACTAAAATTTATTATAATTAATGGTTATATATATATATATATATATATAATCTCGATAGATTTTTTGACAAAAAATATTTATCACTAAAAATACTCCCAATGAATTACTTATCATTAATGGTCTTTTGTGCTAAATAAAATTTATTTAAATCTATTTTATGGATTAAATCATTTTGTTACTAAAATATTTAGCGATAAACTGAATTTGTCAAATATTGATAGACAATATTATTATTTTTATAATTAAAAATGTTTTAGAAAAATTCATTAGGTACAAAATATCATTTTATCACAAAAACCTTTTGATTACAAAATATAACTTTCGTCGGGAATGATAAGTATGTACAAACAAAATTAATTTATCACAAAAAATAATTGGGATAAAAAGGAATTCATCACCGTTAAACATTGATGACAATCTTTATGTTTTTGTGACAAAATTTCTTATTTTTTAGTAACAAAATATTTCATTAAGGAAAATCTTTGTAGATAGTATATTTGATTTATCAGGAAAAATTTATGGCGACGAAATATAAATTTTTTCACTATACTTTTAGCGACGGGTCTAGGGTGACGAACATGGTACGAAACTATTTTTGTCAGGAAATATTTTTGCAGATAAAATTTAGACTATCATACAAATTTTTATCACTGAATGTCTATTTTCTTGCAGGAGCACTCTTTGTTTTGTTTTGTGTTTTCAGTAGTGGAATAAGAAAAGGTGGTGGGCCATTGAAACTTCAAATTCGAATGGTTCAGCAGACAACTTACTTTAGAGAAGTGAGGAGGTGGCATCCAAGGGAACATCACTTATTTGCTCAGGAGCGCTAATAGAATGCTAAAATGAATGTGAAAGATTTAATTTTAGAACTGGAACTGAATTCATAAACTGAATTTGCAACTTATGATTGCAATGAATCTTTTTTGGTTTTGAATTATTTAACAGGAAAATTTTGCATGAATTAAATGAGTTAGAAAGTAAATAGAAAAAATGAATAGGCATATAGTAAACTATCATACAACACATGCATGTACATTATTTTCATCACCATACAATGGTAGAGACTAATCTGAGTCCACATAAACCACCATTAAACTTTACATGGGCACAACAAAAAAAAAAGAGTAAATATAAGAATGAATAGGTATATTAATAAGAACTTAGTCAACACACATGCAAATACATTATATCATTAAATTTCGAGAAGAATAAAAATGAGTTTAAACTTAATAAATTAATTTGTGCTTTATTCTAAACTATATTATATATGTTTCTCTTTATTATATAAGAACTAAAATTTCAAATATATAAAATTTTGAGAAATTTTGATTATATTTTATTTCTTATAATTTTTCAAACCAAACATGAGAAAATCAATTTTCTTAATTTTTTTTCTTTCCTAGTATTTTCGGGTTTAAACGGAGCCTAAAACTTTTGGCTCTCATTGGTTCTCAAAAATGTAAGGAAAAAAATTTAAATGAAATGAAAGGAAAGGTACTGAAGAAATACAAAAATTTCTATTGTCATGAAATTTTCAAGAAATTTTTTTATATTTTTCTCTTTTGGCAACTTTATAAATGTTACTATCTTATTTGATATTTTATTAGGATAAAAAATTACAAAAATACATATACATAATTGAGAACCAAATATTACCTAAATATAGTGCAAAACAACTTTTTCCCTTTCATTTTCGTTTATTTTCTTCCTTAATTTTTAAGGAAGGTACTAGAGAAAATATTGTCTAACTTAGCATTTCTTTTCATTTTTTTCCTTTGTAGTTCTCATGTCATCCAAACTTAAGAAAATGATTTTTCAAAGCATTTTTTCCCCTTTCCTAAGTATTTTCCATGAAAAAAAACATAGCCTATACGGACAAGAAAAAAAGAAATGTAAATGTAAAAATGAGTTGGCATAAAATAACAATATGTACATTATTTCATCACCATACAATGCTAGAGACTAACAGAATTCACCTTAAACAATATTCAAGTTTATACGGAACACAAATAAAAGGAAAGTAAACATAAGAATGAATAGGTAGCAATATGAACTAGTTAACACATGCAAATATCATTATCATATAATAGTAGAGACTAGTCAAGGTCCAACCAAGTAAACCATTAAAATTTTGTGGACAGGAAAAAGGAAAGTATATAAAAAAAGGAATAGGCATAGAATAATGACCATTCAACACAAGCATATACATTATTTCATCGCCATACGATTGTAGAGATGGTAGAGGACTTGTCAGAATGTGAAGCAACTGTTTTAAACTTTGCAGTTTTGTTTACATGAAAATTTTGAGAGATGGAAAGGGAAAGAAAATAGAAAAGAAAGTAGAAGGAAAGAAAATTTAAGAAAAACATTAAACTACAGTTAAATTGGAAATATTATTTTTATTTGTTACTTTAAACTTATCTTATTTATTTTATTTCATCAATATAAAGATTAAATAATTTATAAATATATAAATTTTGAAATAATTTATTTATATTTGATTTTCATTAAGATCTCTAGTCTTTGAGACAATTAAACATAAGAAAATAATTTTTCTTACCATTTTATTTTCTTCTCAGTAGTTACCGAAATCCAAACACAACCAACATCAACACGAAAAAAGGAAATTAAATAGAAGAATGAATAGGCATATATAAAAACCATTCAACACATACAAATACATTATTTCATCACCGTAGAATAGTACTTAATGGAAGGTATGCATAGACTTGAATCTACATACTATAAGGTCGGTGACTACGTGAAAAACTCTGGGCTGGTTAGGAATATTTCAGCGACCGAAGAGGACAAATTAGGAATACTCCCATCTCAATTCTCGGCTCATATTTGCTTTTCCGAATCTATAAACTCTGAGAATTCTAATCGTTGTTTCATCACATCTTATTTTCTTCTAAGAAATAGAGATCTAGTATCTATCAAGATGAAGTTTCTCATCTTCACCTTGGTAGTCATCTTGCTTACTCATTTTTATGAGCATCCTGATGCAGAAGCCAAAATAGAAGGTTTCACCACAGATCTCATTTCCCATGATTCACCTCGATCCCCCTTTTATAATCCATCGGAAACCAAATACCAACGCCTGCAAAAAGCCTTTCACCGCTCCATTCTGCGTGGCAACCATTTTTCGGCTATGACGGTCTCTCCAAATGAAATCCAATCCGATGTAATCCCAGGGCGTTCCGAATATCTAATGAATATATCACTCGGCACCCCACCAGTTCCAATGTTAGGCGTTGCTGATACTGGTAGTGATCTCATATGGAGGGAATGTCTCCCTTGCGATGGTTGTTACCAGCAAGCCGAACCTCTCTTCGATCCCGGGATGTCGGAAACCTACAAAACTTTAGCCTGTGACAATGAATTCTGTCAAGATTTGGGACAGCGAGGCTCTTGCAGCAATGACAATACCTTTATCTATAGTTACACCTATGGAACAGGTCAATCATCAAACTCGGGATATATGTCTTCTTGATAATTCTACAATCGGTCGGATCAAGGCGAACCGGCTTCGTTTCCGGGCATTGCCTTCGGGTGCGCGCACAGAACTGATGGGAGCTTCCCTGAAAAGCATGTTGGAATAATAGGCCTTGGAGGTGGCCCTCTTTCACTAGTCAAGCAATTGATTCCTGGCGCGGGCGACAGTTCTCAATGCTTAGCGCTACTAATAAGTGATTCCATTGCATCAAGCAAGATCAATTGCAGAATGAGCTGTTTCGGTTCCGAACGGTGTCGACACCTTTGATCAGTTAAAGTATTGAAACTTTCTACCACCTTAAATTGGAAGGCATGAGTGTGGGAAAGCACCAGGGTGTGGAATTCAAATGGCTTTTCATCTGGGGAGGAAGGCAACATTATCATTGATTCTGGACGACCCTAACCTTCAGCCCTAGACTTCTGCGTTAGTGGGAGGTGGAATCAGTTTTCACAACGGCCATTGGAGGCCAGCTCTTACTCGACTCCGACCGGGAATTACGGTCTTTGTTACAGTAGCGTAAGCAATTTACAAATCCCCATCTTAACCTTTCATTTTACCGGCGCAGATGTGCAGTTTCCGCCATTGAACACATTTATCCAAGCTTATGAAGATTTGTTTTGCTTCAGCTTGATTCCCTCTAGAAGTTTGTTCATCTTCGGCAACCTGGCTCAGATGAACTTCTTGGTAGGGTATGATCTCAACAACAATATGCTTTCCTTCAAGCCTACTGATTGCACTAAGCAGTAGTTTAATTAGTTGGACTCTGACTAGTCTCTTATATTGGTTCCCTTTGTTGTTGCTTCTGTTTCCTACTTAATATGTAGGATTTGATTTCAGTTTGAATTTTCTGTAACAGATTGACCAAGTCTTTATGCTTGTAAACGTGGCAGCTTACTTTTGAATTTCTGTTTCTGTAAGGCTTATATAAAGCCATTGCATTCCTCTTTCAATAAAAAAATGTACTTTTGAGTTTTCAATACGTTACTTTGGGAAATAAATAATTTGGTATCAGAGCTTTCACCAAGAGGCCTGATTGAGTGAGGTGATTAGAACTGCAGTTTTCTAACTAGAGAGAGATGGAAACAACATCAGAGTATCAAAGGTTGGGATTTGAGAAGGCAACAGACAGTTATAATTGCTACTATCCTCAGTTCCAATGTGGTTAATACGACCATTGAGACTATACTAAGGAGAATCTTCTCCGATCCAAAAGTGAATGCCACTTAGTTGAATCAGAAGTTCCTGCAGTAGCAAATGGAGCTGTTCAAACTGAGGCAGAAAAAGGAAAAATGGAGACACTTTAACTCAAGGATCTAAAAGTGAAAACTTTTCCACACAAGCTTATTAATCGAACCATCATGGAGATAATCCTTGACAAAGGGAGTTCAAAGAGTATAAGGGCTCACATGAAACTACATAACAAAATCAATCCTGTATTATGGCAAGAGTAAATAAGGATGGTAACAAAAATTTGAAGATTTAGATGGTAGAGAAGAAAAGTGGTCTAAAGTGTTGTTTTTGTAAAAGGAAATGACACATGTAATGGCACATGAAGGACTACATCAAGAGAAATAATTGGTTTGAAAAAAAATGGTAATAACAACTTATATCTTATATGTTTCGAAACCACTTCAATTCAAGCTTCTTCCAATATATTATGTTTATATTTGTTGGATTTTTTTTTCTTATGTTATAAATCAATACTCACTTATCGTTGAAGATCCAACATGAATAAAACTACTATTAGGTTTTATTTAAGTTATATGGAACAAACTTAATCTACAACTCCCACTGCTTTATTAAAGCCAAGTACGTACCTTAGAACAATACAATTTTCACAATCAATACTAAAATAAAGATATAACTTAAATTGATTGGAGAGTACTCCTTACGAGATCAAAATATTCGTGCTGAAAATTGTGCTTCCCTCCCTTGACCATTTACTCTTAGGTTTTCTTTTATACGTATAATTGATAGAATATGACTATTTCCTTATGGGATGAGAAGCTTCACTTTTCCATCAAAGTGCTATTAGTTCAGGAAACTAAATAACTTCCAAAATTGACCACTAGGCCTGAATGTCATCCGATATCTTTGCATTCTCTACACTTTATTCCTTATTTTTGTTCTTCATACTTAAGTTGACATCTTACACTATTAGTTAGAGAAAAACCCTATAGCCATGGTCACTAACCCTAACTAAAAGTAATATATAATGCGATTATAGAATATAGTTGCAAATAAAATAAACTGTGGCATAGTGTGGCCGTAGGGTGGTATGTGGATAAATGCTATGGACATGGTCAAGTCCAAATGCATATTATAGTTCAAGATCTATAACCGCAATCATATATCTACCCTGACTATTGGGTACTCTAGAGCCATGGTCATATTCTAACCCTTGTTATAAGGTACTCTATAACAACGGTTAAATGTTGACCCAACTAATGTTGATCTCAACTATGTAGTACCCCCTATAGCCGTGGTCGGCAGTCAACCCACCATAAGGTACTTTATACTCACACCATATGTCAACCCCTCGGGCTATAAGTTAATCAAATAGCCTAATGGGTCACTCATAGACATAATTTATTTTATCGTACAAAAGTAGCTCTATTTGCAATGAATATATCTTGACTACTACCATAGACATTTAAATTTGATACATTATTCTTTCTTTTAAAATATAAATAGCATTAAATAATTAAAGTTTTCACATTTTTTTTTTACAAGACTTGATAGTTATAATCTTATACTATACTAATTTAATTTGAATACATATTAAATTAAAAAGAACTAAATTTTTAAAATCTAGCCATAAGCTAGCATACAAGATTATTCATGAACCTAAATTGGGAAATGGAGGAAGCTAAATATTGGGACATGTTGTCACCCAGCCGCATTCCAAGTATACAAATTCACATGCAACTTCACAAGCGCAGTCTATGTTTAGTCTTCTTATAAGCCCCAAAATTATCTCATCTTGGGTCAATGGTGCAACATCGACCCGCACTAACAAGGTCACCGCCGAGACATCCGATGAAACATGCGGGTTTTTGGTCAGGAATGGAAGATGGTCAGATACTCTACTTTCCGTGTTCATCGATCGGCTCTGGTTGTTCTACGTCCGACCGCATCATAAGCCATATATTTTCAAGCTCACGTACCACCTCTGCTATTGAAGGCCGAGCATCTGTATCTTCCTGGCAACACTTGAGGGCAAGTTTCACAAATTTCTCCACGCGATTCGTGGCGGGGTAAAACACTACAACAAAAATTGTATGGGGCACTCAAAAAGCGCCTCAATAGACGGATGTTAGACACTTTGTTTATCGAGGCGCTAGGGATAAACCCGCGCGCACGCACGCAACAATACTGAAGCACGCCTCAACATATATTTGTCAGACAGGCGTTTACCGGGATGTTCCGGCGTTTTGAGGTATGAAAAGCGCCTCACGTGCTATATGTCGGTGGCATTTTATTGTGCCTCTTAAAGTTCATTCTCGAGGCACTAAAAAGCGAATAGCACTCATCTCACGTATGTTGAGACGTTTTATTGTGTCTCCTTAATTGCATTCGAGGCACAAACAACGCCTCATCCGGCCATATATCGAGGCGCTTATTATGCCTCTAGTCCATTTCGAGGGCATCAGACACAAAGGGCTCTCATCTACTCATATGTTGAGCGCTTTTATTATGCCTCCTTAAATTGTCTCCTTGAGGCACGAGTGCAATGCCTTCATCCGTCATAGTCGAGGCATTTTATTGTGCCTCACTCTATTTGAGGGCATGAAAAAGTGAAGCCCTATTCCATTATATGTTGAGGCATTTTTTTTTCTTCTCTTTCAATATCCGGGTCTGTCTATTTATCTATTCGAGGCACTTCTTTATCATGTCTCCTTTTGTTTTATTATTGGCTATATTTGCTTGTGCTCTTCAGTCTACTGCGAAAAGCTTTTGTTATGACTTTCTTATAATGGCTTGAGTGACAAAAATTATGATATGCATATACCACTGCCAACATATGAATGTCATGTCTTGGTGGTATATGCCAGAGATAGTCTACTTAACTTCAAAAACCTTGAAACAATCCAGCATTATAATTTGACTATGTGAACATCCAACATTTTATGTGTGAATCTCAAAGTCAAAACTATCATCCATCTAACACATTTGTCTCAAATCGTGGACAACTCACACCAGTTAAAAACCATCCGAGCCCTATGACTATGCCAAAATTTTCAACAAAGCAAAGTGGAAGTGCAAGAATACAACATAGCTTCCTTCAAAAGTGATCTTCACCATGGGCTTTGTTTCTGCAACAAAAATGAAATGATTAAATCAAAATATTTTAAAACTAGATGTTAAAAGAATTCACTAAAAGAACAAATATTAATCCCATAATAATGTCCAAAGATAGGAGTTCAAGCGATTGAAGCACCAAAGAGGCATCTCCACGGATTCTCGTATCCATAAGACCTTTGGTTTAGTCGCTCCCTCCTTGCATTTATAGGAACCTGAATAGTCACTTCAAACCAATTTGGACCTAATTCTTCATCTCCAACTTCAATTGATGGATCCACACTACATACTTTTCCCAACGCAACTTTTCTTCGTATGATTTGTTATGCCTGTAAGAATAACATCCATACTCAAACAAATAAAAGCTTATTACAAAACAACCATAATATTAACAACCCCAAAGACTGTGGCTCATGAATAATACAACACCATCATAACCTATACAAACCAAGCTAACTTATTGCTAAGCAAAACCAAAGTTGCCACTTCCTCTAACATAACATAATTATGATTACTACCGATGTAGTCCATTTATATGCCACTTCCTCAAAAGTAGTACACTTGTAATATGAGTTCCGTCAAATGATCTACTCAATAATAGTCTTATGTTCATTCGATGTAGAGTGTCAACATGGTTGAAATTAAAATGTTTAATGCATTTAAAGATTTTGATGGATCTCTCGCGCTCATTCTGCGTACAATAGACCTTAATTCCTGCTCATAACTTCCAGAGTTCTTCATTTCCGCTTAGGACTGTATGCTAAAGATTTATTGACTCTGCTTCGGCGAATTTCATAGGAAATGTCTCATTAACATCGCAGAGTTTTTGTCATCCAATAAAACCATATAAGTTAACACATTCATATTTCCCATTCCCCATGACTTTATAAGAAGCATCGTTGCCATTATCACTAAGCCCTCGACATACATGTGTAACATTTTCATTGCTCCTATACATTGTAATCGATTTAGTATTCATAACAAATCTCACATTCGAAAGGCATAAAAATAGTGAACTCATTAATTTTCTCTCCCACTCAACGCATCGGGCAAAAGCATCCAGTCTCTTCTTAGGGAATACAAGTCATGAACATGCTGTATTTTTAGGTCTGTCATCAGTTTTTCTCATGTTCACAACATTAAAAATAGTCTCATATCTCGTAATATATATCAATTAGAAACTTCAAGCAAGATATCTGGGTTCGAGAAACATTACCTCCATCCATGAATAACAAAACCCTTTTTTGACCTCGCGGCGATGCGTGATATGGTCATGACTTCGACTTTCTTTATTTTTTCACTCGCTCCTTCAACATATATAACCATGCATAAGTTTCAAACTTTATCAGAATTATAATCTCTAGATACAGAAAAAGAACATACTATCCTCTTTAGATAGCTATTGCTTCCGCAAGGTAATGCCAATGTGATTCATTCACTGGTCTGACGTCAAGGTTCTCTCAACCAAAAGATAATTTGAATCAAAATACTTAGCCCTGAGGGGTACTCACAAAATTCCCCTCCATTTTCTCCCAGAATCGATCAGAAGATGTAATCTTCACATCCAGGGGAATTTCAAATTTGTCCCGCAAAATAGAAGTTCGATGGTAGATATTTGATGATTACATATATTACTAATGTGCATGTGCCAAATATATCCAACTATCACCTTCACAATTTCTCATAACATTTGCTCCTCAAGGTATTCTTCGGTACCTCATCCGATCTCAAGCATTAAGGGAGCATATTTTCCATTACGAGCAAGAGTACTCTAGAAAATGTGCTAAAGCGCAGTTTCAGATGTTCCTTATCATTGGTCACTAAATTTGTTAAATGAAATTTTCTGCAGTTTCTTCTCGTTTCACCCCATACTTTGCATAAGAGTAGCCCTCTCGCTTTTCTCTTTCTTTCCTTCCACCTAAGATCATGCAACAAATGGCAAATATTCTAAGCAATGGAGATGACTTTCAAACTAAGTGAAACATCTAGCTTAGCTAGTCACAAATTACCAAATCCAGCCACATTCACTCATTAGTTCGGCACTAACGGCAGAATATAAGATCCAAAACATTATCCCTTAAGCCTCTGGGCAACTTAGAGTCAATGTATTTGAACAACATTCAAATGTATTTTAGTACTACCGATATTCTATGTTAGGTTCAATACTACTTGAGTAACATGAGTACCCTTGGTTGAGTTAAAACTTGAAGAGTATCATTATGTGTTCTTTCATGTTAGTTCTCCAGCACCATCACATGCAAACACTTTCCGGTGGACGCCTGGGCTAGATTTGCCTGCCACCGTCGTTTAACCCGTACATAAAAGAGCAAAAAACACATGGAGAATAATTTAGTACAAGTTCTCCATCTCTGAAAAATAAGTAACAATGCCAAACCAAATTTACCATTTTCAAGAAGATTAAGAATTGCCTCGCCAGAATCGCCAAATTAAGTACCGAATAAAGGATGGACAAATTGATGAACCTCGGAAGAGTTAGTCATAAAATTTATTATCATCGATGAGTACTAGCACTTCATTTAGGTACAAATAGAAAAGACAAACGCATGTCAATAATACACATAAGAAATGTATGATGTTTTCTTATTAACTTACACAATATCAACTTTGAAAAGAAATGTAAAGCTCCCTTCAATAAATTATCATGTTATTTGTTATCATAGTCCTCTGCAACACCTTCCCTAACTCCATCTTATTTCCTCATTATCAATGAGATATCACCCGTGCATGTCTTGCTTAGGTAAATGAATCTTCACGCCAATTTCTTCTCTTCGCCTGGCACGTCAAAAACAATCCCTAGGAGTGGTTTTGATCACAACATGCCATCCTTATCAATAGATCTTCGATAATAACACTTGTCGCGCTTGAGAAGCTAATATAAAAGGCTCACCGGTATTCATTGGTCTACTTAAATTCACAAGTGGAAACCATTTTCATCCTCGCTTTGCACTCTTCCTTGGCCCACCCAACCACATTTGAATAGAACAAACTTTCCCCTACTTCCAAAAAGTATCGAATCCAACACCCTTCATCATCCATAATGGGAGTCATGCATCTTCCAATAATCTGGTTTCGGCTATTAGCACTTCAAAGAAACTTGTCGCCTTTGCAATAACAACAACACCACTATTTTGTGTTTTTCCTTCTTGTTCAATCTCCTCTTAACATGAAATCCAACATTAATAACAACCTTTTGTATCAAGCTTACAATGAAGTCGGGACCGAGCCAAGCTTCAAGTTCTATCTTAGTTTTCATTCATTAAAATCCATATTTTAACCCGTTGGTGCAAGCATAATAATAAGAAAATAATGAATTGACATATACAATTTTGTTTATTTCAGATCAATGAGACTCTACTTCGATTGGCAAACCACGAGGCAAAAAAGTTTCATTTGCGGTATCCGTTCAATGTCTCTTATACTCAAACCAGAGGATTTGACATTACGAACCCTCCATTTCCGATGCAGTTCGCAAAGTTAAGGTTAAGAATCAGAATAGTATCATATATATCATCATAAACTATATATACGCCATTAAGCTGAATTAATCACAAAATTCCCTCACCTTTAAAAATGTATTTTCAACTTATTTCATACTTGAATAACATACATTGATAGTTCTTTTCATTGTATCTACGCCCTAATTAACAATATTCACTTCTTAAGATGACGACCGGTTTACAAATGAGGAAGTTCAACCTTGCTGTCAATATTGCCATCATGATTTCTTGAAGCTCGATTACTCCTTGTCTCAACATCATCTAGGTATCTAGCACAAAAGACCACACATTCTTCCGCAGATATCCTCTCGCAATAGAACCTTCGTGACGACTTCGACACGCATATAGGCCTTCAACGTTGACAAATACCTTTCAACGGATACATCCATCGATATTGCACAAAGCCCCAGCTAACCTTGCTTCTCGGCCGCTAAATGATAGGTAGGTGAACCATAATATCAAAAAAAAGAAGGAGGAAAAATCCTCTCCAAATGACAGAGTGTTAGAGCAATCCGCCTCTCTAGTTGAATAAGTTCTCGAGCATGAAGAACTTTCAACATAAAACCTCTAAAGAAATTACACACAAATCAATTAAAGGTGCTCGCATTCTGCTTTTGGCAGACTCTACGAAGAGCTAGAGGAAACAATTGTTGCATCAATATATGGTTATCATGACTCTTCAAACCGAAGATCTCGGTGGTTTACTTATGCATTTCGATATATTTGATGAATAACCATCCTGGGACTTTGATTTGTTTCAACATACCACAAAATCTCCTCTTTCGCCTCATCACCGAAAAACAAGGAGGTGGATAGTAACGCTTACTCGCATCTATCTACAATAGGATGCAACTCGTGCCTAATCCCATTTCGTAAGTCGTCACGTGCTGCATGATCTTTGGATTTATCAAGGCCTAGTATGGTCAAAGAACGCTTTCACACACATTACTCTCAATGTGCATCACATCAAGATTATGACGCAATATATGTCCTTTCCAATATGGTAACTCAAAAAATATGCTTCGCTTCTTCCAATTATAAGGTAAATTTCTATTGTCATTATTTAATCCGCTAAACGTGTGTGTATGACCGCAAGCTCTCTCAAGACCATATTCCACTCAATTGTGATGGTGCTCTTATCGCTCTTTTCAAACCCATTGAATGATCTCTTATCTTTACGAAAAGGATGATCGCCTAAGAAACGACGATGCCCCATATAACAATGCTTACCACTATACCTTAACCACCTGTAACATGTCCCATGACAAGAAGGACATGAAAATGCACCCTAGTGCTCCATCCCGACAAATTTGCAAGAGCCTGAAAGTCACTAATTGTCCAAAGCAAAGCCGCATGTTGAAACGATTCATCGATGCATCATAAGTATTTACCCCAACCTCCCACAACAATTTTAACTCCTCTATCAGGCTCTATATACATCCGCATTGCTCCCGCATTTTGGGGCCAGTGGAATCAATTAAATGAAAGAAAAATACTTGCTTCATACACATCCAAAGGCAAATTATAAGGTATCAAGACGACATGCCATGTACTATAATGAACATTTAAAGACTTAAAAGGATTAAACCATCCGATGTTGCCAAGCCTGTATTTCTAGTTTCTTCGCAAAATTCTATTTAAAGTCGAATGTCTTCCATGCAGGAGAATCAGCAGGGTGTCTCATATAACCATCTGCCCACCTTCCTTATGCCACCTCACATGAAAGATACTGCTTTCTAAGACATGAATAAACGCCGCAATCGAGGAATCAAAGGAAATGCCTTAAACCTTTAGCAGAACCTTTTTTCTTTAGATAAAGCTTCCAACCGCATTGCTGTCTTTTATCCTCCAAGTACCTAGATGTTTTGCAAACATGACATTTCGTAGCATTCTCATACTTTTCTATACAACATGCTAGCCATTCGACATGCATGGATCTTATTGTAAGAAAGTCCCAAGCCCCTATCATCTTTTCGCTATAGTATGACTTAGGAAATGTCTTCAATGTGGAGTATCTTTTATAAATTACAAATCATTAAATCCTTTGTTGCCTACCTTATTAAGACACTTATGTGAAACAAACTTAATACCAGTGATAATTGAGGAATACTTACAACCGTGATAAAAGTTCCTTTTCAAAGCATTTTTTAGCAACTCATAAAAACATTTTGAATCATTATTCGTTCCTCATCTCCCGAACACCATCCCCATCATTGTCATCAATGTAATTTTTTAACACGCCCAAAGCAAATTCCATCATGTAAAATCCTCATGTCGCTATCATTGCACTATCTCCTAAGTCATAAGTGGGACGAGTAGACGAAGATGCTTCACCATGAACAAAACCATCTTGCATACCCATTCAAAAACCATGATATGTTAAATGATCTTTGCAAATAATTTATCAACCCAATCACCAAGTTTGCAATTTTTACACGGACAAACGATTTTTCCATTCACGCTTTCCTTTTCAAATGCAATGTCAAGTAATTTATCCAAACCATTCTCATATTCCTTACTTCCTCTAAACTTATACATCCAACTTCTATCCATGAGCGCCAAGTAAGACTTCTACTCGATTACTGATTCTACAACATGAGAAGCAAAAAAAAACAAGAATTACAATGGGTGAAAGTATTATTCACTACTCTTAAATACCCAAAATAATAAATTAGGCAGCCCAAAAAAATATTGATCATATTCACACTTGAAACAGAGAAAACCAGCCCTCAAACCAAAAACACACAGGCCTTGAACCATAACATTAGCTCAACAATCAACAATAAATCATCAAAGATTGATATCGTGATTTGGATTGAAGGGAGCAACCCGGTTTGAGCGAACCAAGGTCAAAACAGAAGAAATCAGCATCATTTAATTGCATGTATATCAGAGAAAGTCACAACAAGACCAAAATGTACCCATACTACCAAGCATATAATCGAATCCTAATCAACCCTTGCCTAATCAACTATTTATGCAATAAATAAATTCATCGCGTCAACCAATCGGAAAAGCAAGAGAAAGCACCAACCACTCCGTCCCAGAAACTAGACTTCTCCAAAGGAGTCAAAATGTCAATTGGATCAACAAGGTCATACTCATCTATCTCCTGAGGGGTTGACTCAATATCAAAAGATAAAGAAACCAGATAATAACGCATGTTAGTAGCATTCTCAGAATCTAAAAAATGAAACACTTGTGCAAGAACGGAGGCTGAAAATGTCAGAGTACCCATGTAATTGTCAGAGTAAAAGATCAAATTAAGATAGGAAAACCACATACTTAGTGCCTCTGCATTCTCCGAAAGACCAGGATCTGCAACTCCAAAAGCAACTTCCTGCTCTGGCTCTTTTATCTTGCTCAGATTTGACAGAGAAAGATATTCAAAGATTGAGAGTTGTGAGCCTAGTATAAACAAAGCAACAAGCATTTACTGAAAATTATCACAATATGAAGATTTGCAATATGGCAAATGGGGCCAGATCCGACATTTCTCGCTAATAGCTACCATGGTTGGTATCAAGACTACAGCTAACCGTAATACTACAAAGCACCACAGCTAGAACTCATCAGCTTCTTACAATGCCCAAATTCTATCACACTAATGTTAGATGGTGCAATAAACTCAATAATTTTGAATCATATCATGAAGGTAAAAATTGTTTCTTATTTGCCCACACATCTGCACTGTGATAACCCATGTAATGAAGTTCCCATTATCTTGATCCCTTTCATCTAGCATAATTATGAAGTTTCTGCCATTGCCTTCAAATAAGAATTGTTGGGCAAGGAATATGTTTATCCTGCACAAGCAAAACCTTAAGCATCACATATTCTGCGGAGAAATTATGGAACCATAAACATGGCCTAAAGTTATCCAGATCTACAAAATCTTATTCGCTGATAGTCTCTTCCCAAGGCGTAAAGATCGATTCTTTAAAGGTTCAGGCCAATCATACCAACTGATTGTATTCAGAGTCTCATCAATGGCAGCAAAATAAGCTGCATCTTCAAGCCAGCCTACACAATTATGAGAAAAAATTATTATGTTTACAACCAAAGGCCACAGTAAAGGTAATTTTAAATATAGATACCAAATTCATTTACATATTCAATAACTAATTTCAATAAAAGGAAGGGAATGTATTCAAGAAAGGGAAAGAAAGAAGAAGTAGAAAGTTTCGGATTTTAGGAACCTGGTTAGAATTCTTCTTAAATATCTGTTTTGAGTTCTTAAAATTTGGAAGTCTTCTTACTAAAAAGATTTTTTTAAGAAGCTTTTACAAAATAAGGTTTTTAAATTTATGATGAAGGGAAAACAAAAATAGATTCTCATAGCAATTAACAAGCACAACAAAGCATATAAGTTGTATACAGAGTATGACAAGAAGCAAAACAAAAAAGGCGACGGGCTTAAAAATAAAAAATTACCTTCATGAAAACCCCTAACAATCAATTAAATCTAACATAGTTTAGGAAAGCCTCATCTATATGCACTGAAAAGACAACATCGATGGGAATAAACAACCTTCTTCACTGTCCGACAAATCTCCATGAAGTCACCGGGCTCAATTTACTTTGTTGAAGCAAGCTTGTTTAATTCGGTAACAGCCTCTTTTCTCTCCAACCATTTAGCAGCTTTCTGATATAATAAAAATCAAAATAATCGAAAGAGAAAGAGAAAGCCACCAATTAACAGGCAAACGCTGGGAGAAGAGGGAAAGCAGGGCGGCAAGGTTTTGGTTGATGGGAGAAGAGGGAAAGTAGGGCGGCAAGGATTTTGGTTGATGGGAGAAGAGGGAAAGGTGGGCGGCAAAAAGAGGGGTTTTGGTTTTAGGATATTTTATTTGGGGTTTTGGTTTTATGATATTCTATTTTATTACAAAAGTTTTAAAGTGCCTCAAAAGTCATTTTTGCCATGTGAAATTGAATGCATCCCTGCTAGTGTCTGGATGATAGAAAAAATAAATTCAAATGGCAGTGATTCCTGCTCATAAAGCTCAAATTCAATTTGAAAGATACGACGCAAGATTACCATTACAAGACTTCGATTATTATAATACCTGATAAGTCCTTGAAGCTAAAACCTTTGGGTCAGTATCTCTTGAAGTTGGACTGCTTGCAGTAATGGTAATCCTCTGTACATGCAATTTAAGAGAGCATCAGAGTCCTGTCAATAATTTCTATTGGCTCCAAAATGGATAACAATACCAGAAAGTTTACCTTGCCTAGAATGGGATTCACCCACTGATGTTCCCCATATGTTGTTGCTACAGAGTAGAACCTTACTAAGTTGTCCCCATCGCATACATATGTACTGGAGCTCCTTAAAGCTAGATCGCCTGCGTTGAAATCTTGTACTGAAAATGGTAAAGCCATGTTAGATATGATTACATTCATATCTTGTTTCTCAGGATTTTATCTTGTGTATGATGCCTGTCCCCATGAATATCCACCCTCACATCTTTCATTGCATTCATGTTTTATATAAATAAAGGAAGAGAAGAGCTCCAAGGGAAGCATGTATAATAATACTGTGGAGAGAATTGACGCTTACCATCAGCTGGGAGTTCACCGCCAGAATGCTCTAATGTGTGACTGTGACTGTGCTGTCCTACAACAACAACCATATGGCTATGACCTTTCTAGAACTCATTTAGTATGTCATATAAAGGCATAGTCTCCAAAACCCAGTAGAAAATCTTAATATACAAACATCAGTCCTTCTCTGGTTTTATATTCTCAATTAATTATTTATTTTCTTAAGTAAATACCTTGGGATCCGACGAATAGTGACATTATTTACAGGCACTTCATCTTCTAGATGGATGCTCAATAAATTCTTCACCTGCAATTTAGGACAGTCTATAATGGGGAAAATAGTAACAAGAAGTAGAATAGAGGATCCAAAATGAAGTAGATTCAAAAGCAACATATGAACTAAAAAGCTGCTTCTTGTCATATAGAAGATGGGAAAGAGGCAGACTACTCATTTGTTAAATTGAAAATTAAATGTTTAGATATATCGAATTGGCATAATGAATTAGCGAGTGAAATGGGAGGCAAGAGATCAAGAACACCAGAATAAGTCCAATTATATTTCTTGGTTGCTCAGAATAAACAGGAACCCTGCTATGTCATTGCTCCAAGATTAGCTTCATCAAATCCCTGCAAATTACATATTATCATTATTTGCTGCATCCCATCATTACAATATGACAAACGCAGCATAACTATTCATGTTTACTTGCTATTATAATTTTATACCTGCCAAGTTTGGCATTAATATCAACTGAAAAGATTTCAAATATAGGAGTCATCGCATCCCTGGCTGTTTTCAGTGAGTTCAAGAGCTCCAGCGATAATTGTTGTCTCATCTCGTGTGTAAGTTCTCCCCTCCTTTTCCAGCCTGCATATCAATATAACAGAGGATATGGCTATCATGTGTAATATGGAGTTTGAATTGAATATCAGCTACTGTATTACAGAAAAGAATCTTTTGCAAAACTAACTGACCAACAAATGGTCCCTGCACAAGGAACTCTTTGATCAAAACACATACCTCATATCCATGAAAATGTACTTGTTTTCAATTCAACTTGACGAAAAAGTGCTTCATGTCCTTTCCCCAACAAACTGTCTAGTAACTGGTAAAAGCTATCTATAATCAGAATTTAATTTTCAAAATTTAACCTGTTTGGAATAGAAGGATATATGATCCAGTTAACATCACCTGCTTATTGATATGCAACAGGGAAATCAAATCCAAACAAGAACACAAACAAATGGAGTCACTGCTGCACCAATTGCCAAACCATATTGGGAACAAACTGCTTGTGGTATAATAAGTGGCAAGGACCCAAGGTCAAGGTCATAACTCATTGGAATCATATGGTTGCAATTCTGATATGGGAATTTGAAGGAAGAGGCAGCCATGACAGCATTATCCACGGTGATGTCTATTTCCTTCGTGATTTTCTTTGCTTTTATCAGCAGACAGAATGGTAGGTCATAAAGTTTAACTAGAACCTCCATTTTTTTTCTCCAAGTTAATAACAGAAAATTTGACATTTTAAAATCAAGTATTATCTTAGCTATAAGGAGGCATAAATATCTTTGTTAGTTGTCTGCCTGTAATTTGGCAAACCCGGTCCTACAAGTTATAGCCAACAACATTTGGTAACCCACTAAGGAGCCATCTAGTCAAGAGATCATTGGACATGAAAAATATTACAAGGTAGTTCTATATCATCAAAGTGAAAACTTACTTATGCTCATTTTCTGTCCTTGCCAATCCAAATTACACATAATTGATTGCCTCTCAACTCCGTAATTGTTTCAGAAACCAATATGTACTGGAAAGGCAAGAATAAAATTCAACTCACAAGATCATAAAAATTGGAATCGTTTACTAAGGCTGATCTTCTCCAACCAAAATCATTATAATAAATGGTAAGAAACAACTATTGATCTTAGGATTACAAATTTACCCAAGTGATGATTGATGGCCCAAAAATAGAGGTCCTTGGTGTAGATTTCCATCCAAGTAATAAGAGGGCAACGAATGTTAAACTCGTAAAATAAATGGCTTAGAAGATGGTCACAGATAGGGGTGCTAATGATGCGAGTCGAAGTTCGGAGTTCAACCTGAGCCTCGAGTCGAAGCTGTTAACATTTCGAGTCGAGCTCGAGCTCGAGCTCGAGTCGAGCTTACTCGAGTCGAGTTTTGACCGAGTTTTGATTGAGTCGAGTCCGAGTAGCTCGTGAGTTGTCTCATTTCATTAGCACCCCTAATTATTATATATCCAACTTTAGGAGAATCGGTGTATGGAATATATATATATATATATATATATATATATATATATATATATATTTATCACGTTTATAATACTAACTTATTAATATAATTTATAGAATAATATTCTATTCTCTAATATCTTTCTTTAAAGAAAATTAATTATTTTTAAAATAAATATATTTATAACTAAATAAATAAAATGTATGATTGTTTAAGAATAAAAGATATATTATTTATGTCATCCCCTAAAGTAGAGATATAAAATTAAAAAAAAAATTTAAAATTTTATATACAAAAATATTCGAGTTTCTCGCGAGCTTTTCGAGTCGAGTTATGAGTTGCTCGACTCGACTCGTTAACATTTCGAGTTGAGCTCGAGCTCGAAATATCACACGAGTCGAAGCTTTACCGAAGCTTCTTGACCAGTCGAGTCCGAGCAGCTCGCGAAGCTGTCTCGCCTCATTAGCACCCTAGTCACACCAAACCCATCGAACCTCACACTCGCTAAAAAATAGAACGTATCTAAAGTGACAAAGTTGAGATCCGATGCCAAACTATAGAACCGGATCCTCTCGAATACGGATCTTGGAATTCGCATTTTAGAATGCGGACCACAACGAAGATTCCAATATTTATCTTAATTTCTATTTATTTTCCAAAGAACCAAATAATGCAAGTAATAATAATCGAACCAGAAAGTACCAATTCACCCTTGCTCGTCCTCAAATGTCGAACAATAAATAAACAACCGTGTTTTTTTATATCCGCTTTGATTATGAAAATGCAGAAAGAAACAAAACTTTTTTTATCCAATACCCATTTATGCTCCTACTCAGAAGGTTTTCATTAAGTGGGCTTCATTAATTGGAATTAAAACCGACTAATTTCGGGTCTAATTGCCAGGTTATCGGGCTTCTAATAAATTATATGGATCAAGTAGGCGGCCGAAGTTCGGCCTGTACTGCTATGAGAGGCCCCGTGGTCGAACTCTATTTAAGGAAAGCTCAAGTCCTCCCAAACCCTAAGGATACATTTATCACATAATGCATAATTCTCTCTAAGGTTTTCTGAGAAAAGTGATCGGCAATCTCATAAAGCCAGTTTCAAAGGGTCGTTTGGGAGAAGATCTTGAGATCGGTTCTCTTTGCAGCTCTTCATCAATTCCGCATCAACAAAGAAAGAGATCCATGGATTCCAAAGGTATGTAATTTACAGTTTTTCTCCATTAATATTTGTTTATGTTCTACCATGGTGATCTAGTTGTTAGAAATCGTATCCAACGCTTGGTAATGTAGCCAACCATGGATTAGAACTCAAAACATACGGATTTGGAGAAAATTTTTTTGGATTTTATGAAAATCGCGCATTCTGTCCAGTTTCGGAGTTTTTCGATAAATCCAAAATTAAATATTTTTGCATATTTGGAATCTACACGACGAGACGATCAAGACAGGGGGTGGCCCGTCACGAGGTGGTTTGACGCGCTCACGCGCCACGCCACCACGCCGTTGAGACGACGGCGCCGCGCGCACGCGCCGTGATCGCTCCAACGGGTCGCCGACGCCATTGATGACGCCAACATGACCCGGCCAAGAATCGATCTAAATAAACCGACCGCTCGATCCGCTTGCCGAATCTCGTCATTAGTACGCCTGACGCGGGCGATGACGTGGCTGTCGACGTGGGCTGATGACGCGGCTCGATGACGCGTGAAGCGGATGATCGCCACATAATTCAACCCGCGATCCACCCGACCGACCCGATATCGACCAACCGTCAACAGTCAGACCTGACCGGCCAATCCGGCCAGACCGACCGGCCACCCCGGGTCAACGGTCAAACCCGACCCGGTCAACGGTCAGACCCGACCCGGTCACCCGGGTCAACGGTCAAACCCGAATTCGTCACCAACCCGCACTTCGCCAGACGCTACGCCATCGCTACCGCCACACGCCGCCGGAATCTTTCCGGCGGGCGCTGGTGGGCAACGTGAGGGCATTTCCGGGCAATTTGCACCGCAGTATTCGTGACGAAATTCTCTACAATGTGGTATATAGACTTTCCATGTTTGAAGCTTTTACAGATATGAAAATACGTATAGAACCCTAAGTACACCTAGATATTAGGGTATTTTCACGTATTTATGGTATTTCTCTATGGTTTTGGAAATACATAAAGTAGCTAACATGCATATCACTGCATAAGGACTATGTAGAGACTAAATTCGTTGACTATTAATGAATGATTGAACAATATAATTGGCATAACATATATATATTGAATGTGATACATAAAGTTTATATCCTTGGTATGAGTGATTTTTTAAGAATTCAATTGGGCTGTGACCGCCAAAGTGGCACACTTTGATTTGCCTAGAAGACATCCTCATATTGTGGTGTGGATGTCTCCTGTTTTATTGCATGGTCATAATCAAAGGAGGTGATCTTTGTGTTAGTTCGTGAGGGATACATGATGGCATGCAATGAGAAATGACCGATCTTAGTGGTTCATACACCCAAAGGTATGATTTCTACGAAGGATTAGAATATGTTCTTCATGGCCACCGTCATGTGGAGAGTGTACAACCGCATGTCATATTTTCTGCCCAAAGGTGATTATGTGATGATGTATGTAATTTCTATGAGTATTCATGATGCCGATCAGTATTGTTATGTTTTATTTTTCACCAATTTTTCAGGAGGCTGTAATTCCATTTCACCGAGATCCTTACTGGATTGAATTTCAAGAAATGGAAAGAGGATTTTCAATTTGGAATGGAGCTGGCGGATGTTCACATGGCGCTTACAATGGATAAGCCTAAGAGATACTCACAACCTCTAGTACCGACCTGAAAACCCGGGACTATGCTCGGCCTGGGAGAGTGGCACAGGGATTCGGGGCTGGCTGACAATGAAGAAATCCAGCACAAGACTTTGAAAGTGTGGTTTGCCGCAGGATCAGATCGCTAAGGAGATGATGGTGAGCCATAGAGGCTAGAAATCTAGTTTCATCCAATGTCGAGGTTGAACACTTCTTCAAAAGCTCTTCAACATGAAGTAATGATGGTACAATGTTGTAGACATGTTCCTCGTGATTAGACCTAAAGGCGAAGTCTAAGCTCTTAATGTTACCATTCCCCGATGCTTGCATTGTGCATCAAGTTCTCGAACACCCTTCCACCGATTTGGGATTGTTTAAACTACAATTCCTAAGATGAAACTTGGTCAAGAAATGACTCGATAGCTATGGTGGGCGGCAGAGGGAAGAAGCTTAAGAAGGATAAAGAGCATATGGCCTTATATGCCGTGAAGTCCCTTATAAGAGGGAAGAATAAGTAGTTCAAAAGTCGAATCATAAAGGTGCTCAAGAAATACCGTCAATATGACAATATGGGTCCAAAGAAGACATTCTTGAAAGGATGTAGGATCGCCGCTTGTAAAGAAGAAAGGTCACATGAAGAAGGACTGCAGTAAAATTCAAAGCTTCGATGTCCGCAAGCCATGTGTAATGATTCTTAATACTTGTTTGTGAATCCAACCTATCCAAGCACCATCCAGCTTCGTACTCAAGAAATGAGCAACTAATCATGTCGCATTTACCATACAGGATTCATAAACCTGAGGAAGCCAAACAAGGATGAATCAAAGCTCACTGGTGGGAAGCCAATCGAAAAGGCCGTCATGTTCGTGGGAGATGTAATCTTAGTTTTAGATTCTCGGTTTTAAATTGATGTTGAAAGACACATTTATGTAAATTCCTTTAGGAAGAATTAGTTTCAAAGATTGCGTTCGATTCATATGATTATTCTTTTGAAATTAAGAGCAATATTATTTCAATATTTCTTAATTCAAATAAGGTTGGGTATTGTCATATGTCCAATGGATTATACAGATTAAGTTTATCTCCCGATGACATATACGTAGCTTATACGCAATAAAAGGTCATTTAAGAGATCACTTACCTAAGGAAGAGTCTTATGCATTATGGCATAAACGACTTGGCCATATCTCTAAGGATAGAGTAGAAAGGCTAATAAAGACTAATATCCTGCCTGCTCTTAAAATTGACTTAGAGATATGCGTAGACTGTTGTAGGGGTAAAATGACCAAGATAGGGAAAGAAACTCGGCAAATCGTAGTTCCTCGACTTGTTGGTGTCATTCACACCGATATATAAGTGGACCTTATGTGGCAACCTCAGGTATGAAATTTTTATTTCATCACATTTATCATGACTATTCTCGATATGGCTATTTGTACTTAATTAAAGAAAAGTCTGAGTCTCTTGAAAATTCAAGATTTTTCGACCAAGTCGAGAAACAATTGGGAAAAGTCATAAAGGTTGTTAGATCTCGACGAGGTGGAGAGATTATGGCGAGGCGATGCCTGACAGCCTTAAGGGGCCATTCGCCAAATACTTAGAGGATCGGGATAGTGGCACAAAGCCACTATGCCCGGGAGTCCCGAAAAATGGTATAAATAAAGGCTGTTAAATCGCATCTTATGGAAATGGTAAGGGGAGGATAAGTAGGACAAATTTACCCGGTTTTCTATGGGGTGAAGCTTTGAAAACAACTTTGTACATTTTGAATCGTGTACCTACGAAAGCTGTTCCAATGACTCCTTTTGAGTTATGGACTGGGCGAAAGCCTAGCTTAAACCATCTTAAGGTTTGGGTCCTGAAGTAAAAGTTATGAGCAATCCAATACCATTAAGTAAGTCGGACTCCAACCACCAGGTGTTATTTATCTTACCCGAATACTGGCGATATCTGCCTATAATCCCAATGGAGGCACAAAGCACTGTGCACCACGCCTAAGTTTTTGGAGTTTGATGTGGCCGAAGAGGTGCTGCTCACAGCCTATTGAGGAAGATAGTACAGAAGGAGTAATGGGTATCTATATCTCTCCCATACAGATAATTGTGGAAACCCAACACACCATTTCAACTCGCTGAGACTAGGATCCCGTTTGTCGAGACAGCCTCCCAATGAAAGTTCATCAAGGCTCAGTGCAGGATGTGGCCATACTACCCAAGAAGGGAGATCCACTAGGAGACGATCGCCATACCAACGTGACCATTTAGTCTATATAGGAGAGCAAGATCACGATATCTGGGCTTCCGTGACTGATCCAATAACTTATGAGGAAGTCGCTTTCGTCCTCGCCGAACCGTGGTCAGATGCAATGAGAGATGAAATTCAATCTATGAGGCATAACGGGAGTTTGGGAACTTATTGGAATTACCCGAAGGTCATAGACCCATTGGCCGCAAATGGGTGTATAAGACTAAAAGGACTCTAAAGGAAAGGTTGAAAAGTTTAAAGCCGACCGTAGCCAAAGGTTTCACTCGTATAAGGAGTAATTATGAAGCAACTTTTTCTCCATTTCTGAAGATCTTTCAGAGTGATCATGGCATTAGTTGCCTATTTTGATATGGAGTTACACCGTATGGATGTTAAAACCGCTTCTCAATGGAGACCTTAATGAAGAAGTCTATATGATGCAACTCGAAGGTTTTGTGACAAATGATTCAGTAAACTCAGACATAGGATCGAAAAAAGTCTATTTATGGTCTCAAGCAAGCTTCTGCATTACCAGATTTAAAGCTCTCATAGTGTTGTTGCTTCATATGGCCTTTGTTGAGAACAAAGTAGATCAATGTATATACGTGAAGGTCGCTGGAGGAAATTCATTTTCCTAATACCTATGTGGGATGATATCCGCCATAGCGTTCGACTGGTCTACTCGCACGAGACGTGGACGTCATTAAATAACTTTGATATGAAGGACCTTGGTGAAGCCGCCTTTTGTCCTAGGCATTGAGATTCATAGGGATCGCTCTTAAGTGCATCATTGGTTTATCTCGTAGGGCATATGTTGATCGTGTTTTAGAAAGATTCAACATGCAACTATGTAAGCCAGGAATTGCTCCTGTCTGTAAAGGTGATAAGTTGAGTCTATCACAATGTCCTCATTCAGATATAGAGAAAGCCCAAATGAAGAATATACCTTATGCTAGTGCACTTGGGAGTATTATGTATGCTCAAGTATGCACTAGGCCCCGATATCGCCTGGCAATGTGATCTCTGTAGTGCATATCACCAAACCCGTGACATGATCATGGGTCAGCGCAAGAAGGTTATAGGTACTTAAAGAGGACAAAAGACTATATGTTGATTTACAAACATGTCTGTGGACCTGGCGCCTAGTTGGGTATTCGCATTCGCACTTTGGCCGGTCACGGGATGAAAAAGAAGTCAACAACCGGTTATATCTTTGGTTACAGTGAGGTGCAGTGATCATGGAAAGTTGAGAAATGTAAATTAATCAGATCCTCTACTCATGCAAGCTTCTGAGCTCAGAAAGATGCATTTCCTCAACAACTACTCAAGCACCTGCCCGAAACCTTATTAAGGAGTTAACCGTGTTTGATTTTGTGGATAGGCCCATACAATTGTATTGTGACAATAACTCTGCAGTGTTGTTTATTAACAACAACAGAGGTCTCAAGGGGTCTAAACACATGGAGGTCAAATACCTGACCATAAAGGAAAAAGTTCAAAACGGTGACGTTGCAGTGGAGCACATATCAACGGATGATATGATTGCAGATCCGCTAACTAAAGGCCTTCGCCCTTGTGTATTTGAACGACATGTCATTAACATGGGCTTAGGGAGTGTCTGGGATACCGTGGAATTAGTGGGAGCTATTAAGTTTAAGTTGTTTCCATTAAAGGTTGAATTCAATTACATTACATTTTTGTAATAATTGAATTTGTATCAACTCTTTGCATTCAATAAGGTATTTGTGAATGTAGGTTTATCGAAAGGAGTACATATAATTGCTGTAAAATATCAAGGCATCGTGTAAACCTTGAATAAAGGCTATGGGGCATTCTTGACATACTTCATAATAGCATATTTCATTACACATTAAGTAAGTTACCTATCAAGGTAATATATATACTGTGTTCGTCAGAACCATAATGATATTCTCCGGTGACACACTAGGTTTGTGACACTTCTACAGAGAGAATTTGGACCAACAAAATGGATAAATACCACGAAGTATCACTCATTATGAGGTATTGTCCATTTAAACACACTACCATATTGAATCCATATCGCAGTTGAAAGCACTCGTGACCAGCTTAAGGGTTATGAGTAACATGCAATTACGCCATTTATCTCGTTGTTCGAGACTTTATGTGGGATCGGATTGACTATTAAGAATCTCTGCACACAATATAGCGCGCATTACGCTTTGTTTCAATTAATATCGCCAAGTGGGAGAATGTGGTTTTCATTAAGTGGGCTTCATTAATTGGAATTAAAACCGACCACTCCCGGTCTAATTAAGTGAGGCTATCGCTCTTAATAAATTATATAATCGCTGTGTGGGTCGTGAGTTCGGCCCGGCCCAAGACGAGGGCCCGGCCTAACTCTATTTAAGGAAAGCTCAAGTCCTCCCAAACCCTAAGGATACATTTCTATCACATACTATAATTTCCTAAGGTTTTCTCGAAAAGTGATCGGCAATCTCATAAAGCGCTTCAAAGGGTCGTTTAGAGAAGATCTGAGATCGGCTCTCTCAAGTAGCCTTCATCAATTCCGCATCAACAAAGAAAGAGATCCATGGATTCCAAAGGTATGTAATTTACAGTTTTTCTCCATTAATATTTGTTTATGTTCTACCATGGTGATCTAGGTTGTTAGAAATCGTATCCAACACCTACAACTTCTCGGAAAAGAAACAACTGAATTAAATAATTCCATAAATAAGAACCCTTCGGAATAATTCTTTGAAAAAAGGAAAATGACTGGTATGTCTAAATCAAACATCCTAAAACACACCACAATCACTGCGGTGAGGAAATTGCACATAAAAAATCACCACTGGCCGGCCAAATTGAAAAGAAAAAGGAAATTCCAAAGATTCAGCCTTCTGGTCACTAATTTTTCCGTGAAGAAAATCAAAAGCAACAATAGGTAGCTAAATTAGGTAGTTTTTCTAACCTACTTCCAACAGCGTAAAATCATGAGATCCCCGATGTACAAAGCAACTGGCGTAGACTCCTCGTTATTGATGTTTGTTAGATTATTATATTGTTAGATTTATTTTGTAATTTTTTAGGATTATAATTTGTATTATCCTAAGGTTGTATAGCCTAGTCTATATAAGGCCTCCTCTTGTACTTGTAATTTACAGTTTTTAATATAAAAACTCAAGTCTTTCTTCATGATATCAGAGCAAGTTCTTTGATATTTTTTTCCGCTGCTCTCACGGTCTAGGCATTACAGCCACCGTATAGCTTCTTTTTTCAGCGAACATCACCGTTTGCCACCGTACAACTTTTTTTTTTTTGCAAAACCATAGTTGATCCTTGTTTCCTCCCGCGCCCCGTCGTCGCCGCTCGTCAGCTCGCTGCTCACGCTCGCGTTCGCCGACCGCGTGCTCGCTGACTTTGCCACGTCATCCTGATGACTTTGCTATTATCAATAAATGGGACCATTGACCAAAATTCACCAGTGCATCAATCATTTTCGCGCCCCACCATTCTTGGTCGCCTTTTTCTCGACGGGGAATTTCGATATGTCGGTGATGAGATTTCATTCAATCTATGTTATTTTTAATGAGATAATTTTGTCCAATGGTCTCAAGCTATGTGAAGTTATCTCAGCGTCGCAAGTCATGGGCTTTATGTCTTTAGTGACCGTCCCATTCCGCAACGCTGACAAAGAAACCTGATTCTACCTATGCCATTGGATCGAGGATCGGGTTCTAATCATCGATCACTTGCTCAGAATACATCTATTCCATCCATTGTTGATGAGTTCGCAACATTGATATCGCCAAAGAAGTTTAGACTTAACACCAAGATTCTGAGATGTTGGACCGCTGTAGTTTCGTAACTTCAAGCTCACACGTGAACTTTATCGTATCTGCCGTGAACCAAAGTGAGCTTAGATCACTATATATCACATCCGACTGAAATCTATTTGGGATCAATTAATTGCATCTGAACCAATTCTCTCCAATTCTACTGACACCAAATTGGTTTATGTTCACTATGAACAAGGACGACTGCTTCGCTTTAATGGGGCTTCTGATGAGTCTAATTAGCTGAAGTCATATTCTCCATCAGGATCCTTTACTAACAACTCACAAGCTATTCATAAGTTAGTTGATAATGAGACCCATCTTCACACTGAACCCATTTCTATCCGCATTCATGGTTTTGCTACTCCGCACCGCTGTTCCAGACTATTACTCTCCCGTTTTTCTCTCACGCTTCCTACTGCTTTCCAAGGCAAAGTGGAATAATGTCGACGACATAACAATAAAAGGTCTCTTCTATCTCGCAGCTTCGTAAGAACAAAGGTCATTCTATTAAAACCTTTACACTCGCCGCCGTATTCTTCGTACACCGCCACCTGGCCACTATCGCCTACGGACTCCCATTCCAAGTCTCGTCCTACCTCATATCTCTATAGCGCATCTACAGATATGGTTAATCGTGCTCATCTTCCATCTTCTAGTGCATCCAACATTGCTCTTTCTACGATATCAGATACTTCTCCTACGTGGCTTCTTAATTCTGCTTGCTGCAATCATATGACTTCTTCTCCTGATGTTGTACCTTCACACACCTCTACTTCTCTCCCTACCATATACACGTGAACGGTTCTCCTATGCATGTCTCTCATCTCGTAATGTCTCTACACCAAATTTTTGTCTGCTTCTAATGTTTACCGTGATTCCCAAATCACTCCATAACCTTCTTTGTTGGGCAACTCAATCGAACTGATTTTCTAACCTTTCCTCTACTCGGTGTTGTTTAGATTCTCTCGACGGACAAATCGCCTGACCGCTCGAAAGGTCGGAAGGTTGTTTGCTCATCTTCTTCTTTACCGTCCTTCGCCTTCTCGCTTCGCCATCTCAGACAGAAAGCACTTTCTCGCTTTTATGGTATTCTCACTCGTCATGCATATATCTCTAGAGTTAAACTAGTTTCAGGGTTTGTTAGGGTTTGGTTTCAAATAAGAGTTTTGATTGTATGCCTTGTCAATTTGGCAGCAAACAAACGCTTTACCATTTATATTATGTTTCCACGTTTCTTGATCTTATTCATTATGATGTGGCTTAGCCTCCCATTTCTATTACGTGGGTCACAAGTATTTTGTTATTTTTGTGGATGATTTTTCTCGATATAATTGGATTTATCTCTTCAAACATTGTTATGAACTTTATCAAATATATCGTGACTTTACCAAAATGATTAAAACACCATTTTCTAAACCTATCAAATTTTTCAGATCTGATAATGCCCAAGAATATAAAGCCCATGAATTTATCTCTATTCTACATCAATTTGGTACTGCTCTCATTCCTCAGGCAGGCACTTCTCAAAGAAATGGCAAGGTCGAAGAAACTGGCCATATTCTTGATGTTATTCGTGTTACTACTATTGCCGCTTCTACTCACTCCTTCTCGCTTGGGGAAGCCGCCTACTACCGCTTACACCCATCACTGTGTGTCCTTCCCATTGTTTAGAATCAAAATCCTTATGATATTTTGTTTGGTTCTTCCCTCCTACGACTTATTTAGAGTCTTTTGATGTGTCCGTTTGTTCTTCTCTTCATGACTGGCGAAAGAAACAAAATTTAGTCTCGTTCTTGTTTGTGTTGTTTTCTTAGGTATGGAATCGTAAAAATGTTATGTGTAATGATCCCATTAGCAAACGCCTTCGTGTTTCTCGCATGTGGTCTTTGGGAACACAAAATGTTTTACCAACTACCTCATGTTCCTATTTCCTTATTCCCATCGATCCTCCCTAACCTTTTTCCCGAGGGAGTCTCCCACTCGTCCCGAGTCTCCCTTCTATTACTGATGTTCCTTGTCATGCATCTGATGAGCTTCCCACACCGATCATCGACGTGCCCACTGATAATGCCCTAACCATGGATCCTTCTGGTCCTTCTGACTCTCATGCACTTTGCCATTCCCATCGGGTAACTACTCTTCTTTCTCACCTTCGTGACTTTCATTGCTTTTCTGCTCTTGCCTCTCTCCAAGAACCTAAGACTTTTCTACGGTGTGGCTTCTTCAACCCTTTATGGCAACAAGCTATGCCATGAGTTGATGTAATCGCATAAAACTGGAACATGGGATCTGGTTTATCTCCCATCTAGAAAATCTGCTATCGGTTGTAAATGGGTTTATAAGATCAAGACTCGATCAGATGACACTATTGATCGCTACAAGGCTTGCCTTGTTGTCAGGGGTTTTACTCAGGAGTATGGGATTGATTATGAGGAGACTTTTGCTCTTGTGGCTCGACTTTCTTCTGTTAGGACTCTTATTGCCGTTTCCGTGGCTCGCAAATGGCCACTCTTTTAGATTAATGTCAAAAATGCTTTTCTTAATGGTGAACTCTCAGAGGAAGTCTATATGAAGCTTCCTCTTGGTTACTCTCACCCTCCGGGGTTCCCTCACAGAGTATTTCGACTACGGCGGACACCTTTTGGGCTTAAACAAGCTCCTTGAGCATGATTTGCAAAGTTCAGTTCTACTATCTCTCAGTAGGGTTTTTCAAGCTGTTCTTTTGATACAACTCTTTTTCTGAGACGGTCTGGTCATGGTATTACTATTCTCCTCTTATATGTCGATGATATGATTATTACAAGCGATGATATGCAGGGTATTCAGGATCTAAAACACTTTCTTGGTCATCAATTTGAAATGAAAGATCTCGGCCCTGTTAATTACTTTCTTGGTCTAGAAGTTTCTTCTTCTGCAAATTGTTATTATCTTTACCAGCCAATGCGATAATTTCTGATCTTATTTCGAGCCAAGAGGCTAATATCAAGATAGTCGACACATCTATTAAGTATAATTGTCGCCTCAATTCTCATGATGAAGAATCACTATCTGATGCTACTCTCTACAGACAACTAGTTGGGAGTCTAATCTATCTCACTATTACTCGCTCTATTTCCTATGCAGTTCATGTAGTTAGTTAGTTTATGGCTTCCCCTAGATCTCCTCATTATGCTTCTGTTCTCAGGATTCTTCGATATCTAAAAGGCACCATATTTGATGGTCTTCATTTTCTTCCCATTCTTGATTAACACTTCAGTCATATTCAAATGCAAGATTGCAGATCCCTCAACGCCAATCTACTACAGATATTGTTTCTTTTGGGTGATTCTTCATCTCGAGAAGCAAGAAACAAATAATGTTGTTTGCTCCGGAAGATCAGCGTAATATAGAGCATTGGCAAATACTACAACTGGAACTTATTTGTTACATCACACATGTGATCTGGTGTCGATCGTCTAATCGCAAATCCAAACTTCACCGCGGATAATCGGCGTTATTCAAATTGCTCATAATGATGTCTTCCATGAACGCACTAAACATATCAGATCGATTGTCATCATCTCGACATCATTTACTGGGTGGTACACTCATTACTTCGGGCCCTGCTTCCTCCTCGTGATCGCTTAGTCGATATCTTCACCAAAACCACTTCCTTTAGAACCTGAAGTGGGCTTCCAAACTCAGAATGGTTTCTCTTAAACCACCATGAGTTTGAGAGGGGATGTTAGATTATTATATTGTTAGATTTATTTTGTAATTTCCTAGGATTATAATTTGTATTTTCCTAGGATTGTAATTTGTATTTTCCTAGGATTGTATAGCCTAGCCTATATAAGGCCTCCTCTTGTACTTGTAATTTACAGTTTTTAATATAAAGACTCGAGTCTTTTTTCAATGTTGTAGGGAACGCCCTTTTATATGATCTCGCTCTTAGACATCAAACTAATTAACCTACCGTTGTAAGAATCGATCGATGAGCTCGATGTCAAAACTTCCGATGCTTGATGGTGCGCATGCAGGATGAAAGTTAGAGAAAAGAGCTGGGGAAAGATAGGTAGTTTCATGAAGGTTATAATTTGGCAAAGAAATGAGCCTACTCGCGCTCTTATCGGGCTCATCTACAATAACAGTAGGATTAATGTGTCCATTGCCTGTTAAATAGTATCTGATCTATATGCTAATTATAGGAGATAAATAGTAGCCGCACCAATTTTGCATCTAAAAGGCACAGGATTTTCTTCGTTTCTAGAGTTAGAAAAACTAATAATAGGTTCATTTTTGCCTTCCGTGCTACAAGAGGTGTACCAACAAAATTTGTATCCTAAGATTCCACGAGCAAAGCTATCGAGTATACGGTTCTAGGGGTCGTAACACAGATGAGTTTTCTTCAGATAAATGACTTACAAAGGAGCTTAAACTAGTGAATTCAATTTTTCGATTTTAAGGTTTGCAAAAACAGGAGCTGATGGTTTGAAACTGAAATAAATCAAGAAAAAAATAAGAAAAAATATTAAAAGAGATCTCCTTGAAGTATTAGGGATGCCAGCTTAGGATCCTAGGCAACTATAGCCTTTCAGGTCATTTCCTCGTGTCGGGAGGAAGACCTATAGCCATCTCCCGAACCTGAATCTTCATTTAGCTATAAAACCTAACCCAAAATAATTATCCTTTTGAAAAATGGCACTATTGAGAATAAGGGTCACCGTCAGTGAGGGCATGCCTCCTTGACCCACCTTATAATAACCCATAGAGGATAACTAATGAATCTCAGTGGATCTAGCAATAAGCATCCACTAAACCCTAAAATATTATCAAATACCGATCATTCAAGTTGAATGGAAGGGGTTACAACTAAGATTCAAGAGAAAACCAAAATAACAAAGTGAATTCCACGTTGAAAGCATGAGAACCTCTGGTTACACTCAAATTGCTCCAAAGAGCTCCTCTTAAGGAAGAGAGGGTTTTAGTTTTCACTCATCCTCCGCTGTCATCCTCGGAGGGTGCTCGTCAGCCGAAAGTGGAGAGAAAATGAGGGAAAGTGAATAAAAGAAAAGAAGTCGAACGTTGAAAGGTTCCGCCTATTTTATTACTGCTAAAGTTATCTTTGGTTACGGTAGGAGCTTATATACTCGCTTCACCAAGCAAAATTATAAAAAGAACCAAAATCAAAAGTTATTACAAGGGATAAATGGAAGAAACCAAAAGGGAGCAAAATGAGTCAAAACGCCAAAAGTTAGGATAGTGAATAAAGGCAGAGACATGAACAAGGCACGCAAGATGGAAATTTCAAGTAGATGAATAGTGCACTCGGGAAAATTCTCGCAGCCGCCAAATTTCCTCAGAGCTCCAATTTCAGCATTTTCCGCTTCTTCTTATTGGTCTCGATCCGCAACAAGCCGAAGGCTGACCGAATTCTTCGTGGTTGGATTGACCTGAAACTTTACACAGTTGTAAAATCGCAAAATTTGCCACAAATGCGATCAAGAGGCATAGCCGAGACCTTAATGTGCCAATTGGGTTAATTATGTTGATTAGTACATAAAAAGTACTCAAAACCTGCAATAAATAGGGTTCAAAATAGCACTTTTTGAGCACTAATCACCTACCGTTGTAAGAATCGATCGATGAGCTCGATGTCAAAACTTCCATGCTTGATGGAAGCAGGATGAAAGCTAGGAGAAAATGAAAAGATGTAAATTTATGCATAAGTTATAATTTGCGCTAGCCAAAGTTCCTATTGCGTCTTATCGGGCCTATCTACACAATGTGGATTAATGTGTCGATTGCTCCGTTAAATAGTATTGGATCTATATGCTAATTGTAGGAGTATATATAGTAGCTTCCAATTAATTTTTGTAGCTAAAAGGTTGATGAGGATTTTCTTTCGTTGCTAGAGTTAGACAAACGCAATAATAGGTATTTTTAGTTATGAAATTTAATGGTCCCGACTAAAATTATGCCACTATAGCTTTTTATTTATTTTTTATTTTTTATAGTGTTGGTTCTTGCTCATCCTTGAGGTATTATAGTTGGAGTTCAAAGGCATGTTACAATTCAAGGAAGTAGTACCTTTTAATTTTTGGTTTAGTCTCTTTATTGCACGACCAAATTTTCTTGTGAGGAAGGCTATGAATTTTGCCAAATCTTCATCTTCATCATCATATGAGTACTCTTTAGTGTTCTGAACTTCTGATTGGAGGGTTATACTTTTTTTTTCTTCTTACCTTTATCTTCTTCCAAATTCATCTCAAATGTGGGTAGAGAACCCATCAACTCTAACTACAAGAACAGAATCCTATAGTCGAGTCGCTAACGCTGCTAAAAGTCACACTTACTGTAACTATGGAATATAGCAACGAATAAAATAAATTGTAGAAGTTTGTGGTTGTAGGTGGCATGGACAAATGTTATGGACAAGACCAAGTATGAGGATGTGGTTGTAATGTTGATCTATGGTGACAGTCATTTTTAAGGGACAACTAAATATTCTTACTGCCACGGTAAGTAGAAACCATGGCTATTGTGTCCCTTGTAGCCACGATCAGTAAAAACCATGGCTATAGAGTCCTTTATAGCCATAGTCAAAAGTACCCATGCTAGCTTTATAACCATGTTTTGGTTTTGGCCGCGGCTATAAGGATATGTTATAGGCATGTATGGACGTGGTCATCTACCAATGAATAGTAGTGCATTTAATTTCAATGAAATGAATGCTAATGTTTTGGACTAGAAGGCAACAAATATTTGTAATAGCTTTATAATTAACCAAAAGACTCCGCTTCTTATCAAGAGTTCAAGTTTCTGCAACATGATCTTGTACAATTACAAGATATATAAATCTCTTATGAGAGCCTACCTTGAGACTTATCTAAGAATACAGATGTTACACTTCTTGGAGACGTAAGCACAATGTTGTGCCATGGGCACAACAAAAGCTATCACTACTACCAAGCGCTTCATTGACTTGAAGGAGAGTCTGGATGGTGGCCGCATTAGCTCTTTCCCCCATTTTACAATTATCCTCTAGAAAGCTCATATCATTTGGCCATATTTATTCATCTCCATGACAGCTCCATCAAATCCCTTTTTATAAGATGCAAAATCAGTCCTGATTAATGTTCAGGAGGCTTTGTTGGGAACCGAATCCTACAACCCACATACCATATTTGCCGGGACTGCAATGTCCATCATCTTCAGGTATGCCATATTCAAATCTTTTAGGAGAATCATCTTAATTTTGTTAATAGTTTTTGCATTTAGTCACATTACAAAAATGCCTTGTGTCACACCGATTTCCATTATTTATGAACAATATATAGTTACTTTCCATGATGCCCTTGAATGTTTCTTGCAAAAAGAATGGTCATACAAAAACACCATTAAGTAGAAAGATATTTTCTAATTCAATAGGATATCAACTAAAGGATTCATTAACAATTCTTTTTTTTTAGAAAGGGATAAAAATTCATGGCCAAATTGGAGAATCACTCATCCTTAGATAACAAAGGATTGTAGACCATCTCCTCTCCCTTAGTGGTCACCTAAAAATCAATGTAATCATACAAACATACAAGCATATGGATGTGAATATCCTCAAAATAAGAGGAATGTGGAGTAACACGACGCTTAAACCTTGTAGTCATGAGTAGGATAGATCAATGTATCCTTTGGTAATGTAAATATCTGGATCCAATATAAAATATTAAATCAATGGCAGATAGGATTATGCTAAAAGAATCTCACTTATTTTTCTTTCAATGTTTATAGTCATTTCTCATGAACAATAATCGCTATTGATATCCTCTTAGGACATCCCAAATGTAAAGATGGACATTGAATTGAATCAAAAGACTGAATTTGCAAAAAGTCTCAAGAGTACAAGGAAGGAAGTCAACAGAACTATAATGTATCGTCTCCGTAAAATTGCATATAAATTTAAATTTAAGAAGATAGCTGAGATCTCAAGCATGACCAATGACATTTAATACCGATGATGAACCAAGGAAGGAAACTTTTTCAACTAAAATTCCTAATGTTAGGATACTGTACAACTCAACAATTAATGAAGTTCAAGAACCGAAAATTGCAATACCAATGAGATGATCGAAAAGATAAAAATACAAAGCAAACACTCGCATTTATCTTTGTCCAACCATATATATGAAAATCATCAAGCTAGGGTATCAACAAGAACACGCGACAACAAATAAACAATCAAGCAAGTATAATCCAAAAGGAAAAAAAAGGCATAAACCTTCTGTTGAGAGAGCATAATTGATTGACCTCGTCACCCAAAATTCGAGAAAAGAAAAGGAAAATCTAAACCAACAAAGACCCAGACAAGCAATTAAGAGCACAAACCAACATCACAAAGAGTATTCAAAAACACCAAATGGAAAAGAGCCAATATCTTCATTTCTTTTCCTATTACCTCTAGCCTCACCATGAGTGCATCTAGGTCCATACAAAAGCCATAAAACATAGGATTCATAGAAGCAAGCTCCATAGAAATTAAGGAACTAGGAAAAATTAAAAAGAAAAAGGAACCTGCTAGTTATATTTCACACTATATAAGATTCATTAGAATTATATAATAAACTCTTCATTTAATTATTAATTGATTAATTATCCCTACTTGATTCTATATGGACTGTACATAGTTGATTATCTCATCCAACATAAGGGGCATTTTTGAATCACTACAAAGGCAAACAATCTTATTCTGCTTCCTAGTACCTATAAGACAAAATTTTGTCCAAACACGAACCAAACCCATAGGAAACTGAAAGCATACAGTTTCTAATCATCATCAATCTCAAGCTTCTTCTAACGATAGGATTTGTGATATTGAACTATGAAAAACGAAGACATGAATTAGGGTTTACAAAGATTTGAAGAAAATCAAGAGAAACAAACACAAAAATTAGGGCTTTGATGAAACTTTGATATGCAAGGAGGAAGATAAAATTTTTTACTTTAAACGATGATTGAGAGAGAGAGTGGAACTAGAAAGAAAACAACAAATGGGAAGGGGAGTAGAGTCAGGAACTAGAAAGTTATGGCAGATAGATAACGTGTGGAAGAGAAATGAGCAAGCGGAAATAGAAAGTTAGGGCAAAGAGCTTGTGGGAGAGAGTGGAGCCAGATGAGTTAGGGTAGAGCAAGAGAGAGCGTGTGCTCGAGAAAGAGGGGTATAAGCTTTATGGCCTGTTAAGCTAAATAAAATTATTTATAACCATGAAAGAGGCATAAAAAATGTGTGAATCAATATAAAGTAGCGGTTTTATGTTTTATGCCATTATAGAAATCTATGTACTTGTGCCTAATTAATTTCTACGACTAAAAAGTTGGAGATGACTCCTTTTAGCTGCATATATACAATAAACGCTAAGAATGTAGTTTTAGTTATGAATTTAAATGACCCTTTGCTAAAAGTATGTTGCTATAACTGTTTTTCTTGTAGTGTCTACTAGCTTCATATTTGTGACATCATTTACCTCTTCAATGGTTGTTACCTTGTATGCAAACCATTTGGGGAGTAATCTCAAGGTCTTTCGAACAAGTTTTTCTTTTGAGAAATTTTCTTCCAAGGCAAATGCTTCATTAGTTATGTCACATAAGTGTGAATTGAATTCACTCATTGTTTCATCCTCAAAATCTTGAACAAATAGTTGAGCCACAAGCTCCTTAGGGAGAAAGTGATCCAATATTAAGACGATATACTCATGAAAGGAAATCGAAAATTCCTAGTGATTATATAGTGTATCTATAAGAAACTTATATTGGAGCTCAAATGATCCTGAAACATTTTCACACGCCATGAATTTCAAAAAGTTTGATAACCCAATTTGGGACCTTATAGAGTTGCCTAAAAGGGAAAACGTCATTGACTGTAAATGTGTCTTTAAAACCAAAAGAGACTCATTAGGCGACATTAAAATATATAAGCATAACACATAGGCAAATCTAGAGGTCATTGGTCTCAAAAACTTCTCAATAATTGTGATATGCTACATCTTCTCTCCATGAACTTTCATCTTATTAACTATAGTCAGTGTTCGTGCAAAGTATTCTTCCATTGTTCTGTAACTCCTCAAATTCCCTTATCAAAGCTTACAATTGAGACCTTTTAACTCGTGATTGACCCTTGGTATTTTTGTTTCATAGAGTCCCATATACTCTTTGAACTCCCTTTGTCAAGGATTGTCCTCATGATAATACGATCGATAGGTTGAAAGAGATAGTTTTTCACTTTCAAGTTCGTGAGTCGCTATGCCTGTGAGACCCCGGAAAATCCATGTTTTCTAAGGAAGAATAAATGTACTTCGTCAAAATCTGAATTTTCTTAGGATCTTGAATGACTTAAACGGACTTCACCGCTGGAATCGCCTCGCCGAAATCTAGCTTACCACGCCGACTCACGACCGGTGACGCTGAATTTCACGCCGAGGCACGAGGGAGCATGATACCTGCACTTTATGAGTGGCCCAAGAAGCATAATTGTCAAGCCATGGAGAGTCAAACATTGAGCTCAAGTGGGGCTCACATGTGACACATGGCATCATGCCATTAGAGGGAAATTCAAGTGGTTGGATAAGAGGATAAGGTGTAATCCTCTCAACCATCAGAATTTGACACGCTGCATCGAGAAGACTTTTCTTATCCCCAATCTCACCAAATGGATTGGGAGAGGAAGAGAGAGGGGGAAAAGAGGAACAAACCGGAAGAGAAAGGGAGAGTGTGGGATTTTTAGAGAGAGAAGCTCTACCTTCTCTCTAGAATTTCCAGCGATCGGACCGGCGAGCTCCGACGAGGCAAGAAGCAGTCAAGCCCCACGCCAAGCGACTACACTCGGGTACCGGGGCTGAGGGGCTCACAAACTCCGGAAAGGTAGGGTTTTTCTCCTACTTGCTTTACTTGTTGTTTGGCGGGTTATGTAATGGATGGGGATTTGTTGAGGACCGATGGCCGCGGGTTCGGGTTCCAAAAGATTCTGGACCTGAATTAAGAAATCCCTTGTGAGTGGTTCGATACCACTGGTCGGCTTCATGGATTTCATGCGGGTGTCATGGTTATTGCCACGAGTGAATACGTCGATTAGAAAGTAGGGGCAGCCCAAGACGAACCCATTGGATTGTACCTTAAATTTAATGGAGCTAATAATATTATGTTACTGCTTTAAATCAATAACATGAATTAATTTTGTTAATATATACATGGGAGTGATATATTAGGCATGTGTTGAATGTTCAGCGTACATTGCACCGCACTTAGCGGAGTAACCCAAGTAGGGAAATCTCCACTAATCGGGCATTGCTCAATTCGTCGAGGGAAATACTTCTTTTCGTAATCAAGACGCACTTGTAATGGACGATCCGGCCTTAGAGGTTAAGAAACGGCCAAGCCGGCTCATTCAGATTTTTGTAAAATTCGGGCAAGAGACCCGCTTTGTATAAATTGTAATTAAATACAATTGTAAACAAGTTCTTTTTGTATAAAATTTATATTTGTCAGAGGATTTGCGGGCCCCATGCAGTCAGTTTATTACTACGTATCGTTAGCCTCATGAATGAGATACGTAGAATTCGCGGCCGACGTGGAGGTCAACGGACACCTTGGGCTGGGGTGTCACAATGCCTCCATCTTTTCCTTTTCTGCCTCAATTTAGACAACTACATTTCATAGACAATGGGAACTCCCTGATTCGAACTATGCTAATATCAGACAATCTCAAAAACTCCGGGGTCCCACACAACCCACAACACACGGAATACTGCGGTATCATATATCTTGGATACCACCATATCGGCCCCATCTACCAGATCCATTCATGCATATATATTTTAGAAAAAAATATACAATTTATCAAAATAGTTCATAAGAGTTCGAGTTACAACTCTCTTATATACAAAATATTACATGTAAAATCTAGTTTTTTTACTGTGCTGTTTCTCAAAGCCACAAGCCGACTTTCTTCACACATGGTCCCGAATGAGTATGAAGTACTCTAGCATTACTAACCTCGTACCTAAAGGGGTCCCACGACGTAAGTGAGCATTGCCTAGTAAAGATAACCCCTGCAAGGGTTCCTCCCATCTATGCACATGCAATGCCAGTTCACACAATACACACATCAACATTCCAATGAAGAATATGCCAATTCTAAATAGAACCCTACATGCTATGCCATGAAATGATATGCGACTCATCATGTACCTTGCACCTTAGTCATCATCGACTCCCTCACACAAATCCTAAGCCCATGTGTGAAAAACCGTCATTCTAGATGACATCCAATGATCATTTCAAAACAAATTTCATTTTTTTATAAACCAAAAGCTTTTTGGATGATACATCACAATGATCATGTTATATTCAAAATCCATGCGTCTGTGAGACCCCGGATAAAGTAAAATGATAGACATGGGTTGTAAACCTGGTAATTTCTCTAGATCTCGGATGACGACGCAGGTCATACCGTTGAGTTCGTCTCGCAAAATCTAGGTACATAGTCGAATTTCGTCGAATTTTGAGAAGGTCGGAATTGCACTTATTTCAAGACTAACGGACTAATAGGAAGGCGACACATGGCATGAAGATGCATGCCATGTGGCACCTGAGGAGAGGGCACTTAGCACTTGGGTGGAAGCCAAGTATCACACTTCTATCTTGCATGAGAGGATAGTGGTGGGAAAGTGGGCATGAATGACATGTGGAATGCTATGTGTCATGAGGAGAGCTGGTGAAGAGGTGTTCTACACCTAGATAAGCATTCTCCACCTAGAAATTTGTTCTGGTGGAAGACGAGAAAAGGGAAAAAGAAAATAGAGAAGAAAAGAGAAAAGAAAAGAAAAAGAAAAGTTAAGAAGACAACGGAAAGGAAAGAGAACCAATAGTTCTCTGATTAACAAACAAAGGAGTTGCAAGAATAACGTATCTCGCATTTCAAGAGGCAAGCTTCTCCTACCCTCGGTTAGTCTTTGTTTAAGAGCCATGAATGGCTATGGGGTTAGCCCGAGTACTGGTCAAGCTTAAAAGAATAATTTCATAGAAATTGGCTATTGGTCAGACCGGCTTCGGTCCGTGTAGCTTAACCGGCAGCTTTGGAACCTCCATTGTTGTACTGTAGTTTGGGATCTAAGTAGGATGATCTTGGTTGTGTACCGATATGCCGCTTTTCGAGATTGAGATTGAAATCGCTTTTTGTGTGTTATTGCTTGCTCAATAACATGCGATTGCGGTATAAAAATGGAGTTAATGGTATATGCATGCTTGCGCTATATATTAACGTGATGCTTGGTGAAGTATGTATTATGAGTGTTGTACGTAGTTCTATCATGCATGTAATATGAGATATAATGCAAGCAGCATTATCATTGCATGTGCACTGGTTATCTGAATCTGTGTGAGTGCATGAATAAAATGGGTATTCGAAGGGTTGTCCAGTAACAGTGATTCGGAGGGTTGTCCAATAAATTATATCGGAGGTTTGTCCAATGAAATCTATCGAAGGGTTGTCCAATAAGGGGTTCTCGAGATGGTCCAGTGGTTCGATACTCGGAGGTTGTCCAGTGGTTTACTATTCGAAGGGTTGTCAAGGCAAAATATCTCGCAGGGTCAATTACATCTCGAGGTTGTTCAATGGGCTCTAAAAGCAAAAGCTTTTGTTTTGAAACTAGTTTCATACATGGCCAATTGTATGTATGAGAGAGTCATGAGGGATTAGGTATGACATAGACATTCATATAGAGATATGCATATTTTATATGAATGAGTGTGAATGATTTTGTGGATTATGCCATTGCATATGCACTTAAAGTGAAAGTAGCTTTTGCGAGAATTTCATCAAGTAGCTCACTCCTGCTGTGGGAACACAAATATTTTCAGTATCGGAGGTACACTAAGAGAAGCTGCACTTCATGAGGTCTTAGTTGAGAGGAAGATCTAAAAGATGGCCTATCATGTTCTTTTGTAAAATTTCGTAAAAACTCAGCTAAGGTTTTTAAACTCGAATCGTTTCAAAATTTTGTACTTAGGATAAATAAATTGTGAATGAACCTAGATTATATGTTTACTACAATTTGGTAAGGGTTGTGTCTTGCTCGAGGGGATGTTTGTCAAGGCCCAACCATAGGTCGTCTGGTTTCACTCTATGTATTAACCAAACTTTAATACTGATTTTTATTGAGAATTAAAGGGAATTTGGCCCTATTTCCTTCTGGTATATTGTAGCCCCATCATTAATCTTGATGTAGGCTTTCGAATCACCAAAATCGAACCTCTACAAATTCCTAAGCAGGCCTTTACTCTAAGGGTCTCGAGAGGATGTTTCGCTTCCGATCCCCAGCCCACCTGCTGGTCATGGATCCGAATCAAGTCCGGGGCGATACTATCTATACTATATATTATACTCTACTCAGATCGGGACTCTCATTGACTGCTCTTTCGTAGCCGCACTGCATCTATTGGTGCACAAACAATTTCAATAATAAAAATCATTTGTACATATACAAAAGAACTACCACCGGAGTGGTGTCCGTCATAATCTATACACATATACTGAGTCCCATCTACTTATACATGTACAATTTCTATTACAAAACATCAGAGATTGGCGGAATGGGTCTCGGTGAGTAACTTCATCTTTGAGCCTACCATGGCCGATGTGGAATGTCCCGTCCTCTAGCCTCCTCTTCGTACCTACACCTGATTGAATTCCGCAAGCAAGCTTTACGCTTTAGTGGGAACATAAGGCGGACAACCACCAATGGTGACCGTCACAAGCTTATACATATGCATATATATATCTAAACATATTTCTATAACGTAATTCCTTATCATCTGATATTCCTATTGCATGTCAATCTTTTTCTATTACATGTTCTATGTTTTTAGCATCTCCTTTATTTATACTTTTCAGATTCCTATTTGAGTACTTTACATATTCCTATACTTATCCTGTTCATCTTTCTGCTTGTTATATGTCTTTTCAATGTTCCTATTCTTTGTCGGGGTTATATAGCATGTCTCTAGGTATGTCTTTTTCATCTTTCTGGCTCTAAGGATTTGATTGCATTCTTCACTTTCATACTTGTACTATTGTATACTTTCCTATTATAGGTGTTCATCTTGTACTTTTCATATCCCTGCTATCCCCAGACTTCATTCTATACTTCATATACATTTTACGCTCTTATTCTATCTATCCTATACTTTGTGCTTGTATACTTTATTACTTTTCTTGTGTCTATATACTTATTTTCATATCAATTTATACTGTACTACTTGTTCTTGTAATTCAGATTCATTGCATAGTAGTGCTATGCTTCTCATATCAGTCATATCTTCTATACATATCATTTCCTTTTGCTCTCCATGTCCGTAATTACTTTAGAAGGATACTGGAAACTATGTGTACTGAAGGTACTATCACTGCACGAGGCAGTTGATCTCGCTGTTAATACCTGAAGGTACTCATCACCGCACGAGACAGCTGACCTATGTCATATGCCATCTGGCAGCCCGGCTGCGCCTCCATCACCATACGAGGCGCTGATCTCGTCTATCGTGTGACTCGCGTGGCCACCGATCCAAACGGATCTATATCATCGACCCAAAGGCCCCAACATCTCCGTCTATGAATTATGTCGCAGCGAATCGGTATTCCTCTCCCTAGGCATGCCTATCTATCCCTCTACCAGTCCTAAGCGCACAATCAACTTTATTACATTTTCTCAGATATTATTTCATAAGCATGAATAACTATTGTTATCATAAATTTATGCATATATAATACTATCATTACTTTACTCAGATTAATTCTCATATTCAGAGATTCATATTACTTGCTTCATATATATATATAATACATATATTCATATCTTTTTTCTATCATTTAGTTTTGTCTATCATATTTCATGAATGCATCTATGCACTCTTGTAATCATATATTCATATATAGCTTTTATATTCATATCTCTTTATATCATTAATACATTTCTATCATGATTTAGCTTTTATCCTCTACTTTCTATATTCCTATCATGTAGGCTTTCACTCATTCACATTTTCATATATGTACCTATCATTTATGCAATTGTTCTCATTCCTATGCTTTGTCATCTTTTACTTATCTCCATTGTTCTTATCATTTATGCCTTTTTACCATGTGTTCCTAGCATGTTCCATCTTGTCTTTCTTGCATGTCTATCATATATTCCTATCATTTACATATTCCCTATGTCTTTTATCTACTCATATACTTTCTATATTTCTATCATGTTCCATCTATTCGTTTATGTATGAAAATCATATGTTCACAACATATAATCTTATATTCATTTGTGTACTTTTAGACTATCGTATCTTATGACATATCCTATCATATCTTATCATATCTTATGACTTATACCTATCATATCTTATGACATATCCTATATTAATATCATATTCATGTTTTATGAACATATCTATACATATTGCATTTTCTATATTTTTCTTGTTTCATGGCTATTACATATAGCACTTCATATACTTATGAAGTATGATGTGTATGAGATCACACCTCATTCATATTTTCTTATTCCTCTATGAATCTATTTTACTTAGGAATTGGAATCAATCCAATCGGATCATCCAAACTAAAGTTATGGCATTTTCATGCCAACTAGTCATTTTACCGATTTTTCTAGTGACAGTTTGTGGCTACTTCATTTTTTCGGGTCTAAATTTATATTTTGACACTATGTCCTTATAATCATTTACAGATAAGGTGCTAAGGGTTCTATTCCAACTGAATCACCCACCTCGAGCACTGGACCTCAAGTTACGTCCAAAACAACCCGGACTTCTCTATGTTCAACACTGAAACCAGAATTTGGTTTGAACATGGTCCCACTTTGAGTGGATTTTTGGGCCACTTAGAGTCATAATTTGACGATATCTATTTATAAGGATGGTTTTCCTGAAGTCTATTTTAATTCGGCCACTCTGAATCACTCAACCTGATAATAAATGAGCAACTTATGGCCAAAATACAAAATCGGTCAAAACTGGAAAACAGAGCAAAGAGTACCGGTACATGTGTGACTTCAGACTCCAGACATGTTCTGCTCGAAGGGTGTACCTAAGATATGTCTCGTTGTACCGTACATGTGACCCGAAATGCCCGCACGTGTATTTTTGTTCCATATTTCCATATTTTGCTACCCAAATCAACCCTATACTCCATAAACACCTCAAAGCCATTCCAAATTCATCCTATAACCTCAATTTTACTTAATTCTTCTTTCAATACTTCTCTTTATTTTCCAAAAATCCTTCATGAATTACTCTCAACCCATTCTTAATATGGGTTATGATCTATACATAACCCTAACATAAATTAGTTAGGCTTATTCTAACCCTAACTCATTACTTGCCATTGAACTATGAATCCAACCTCAAAGGAGGATTTATGTGCTTCTTTGTCCTATTCAAGGTTTTAATAAGATTACTTTTAAGAATTCTAGGTTAGAAGAATCCTAACAAAACCCTAGGTTTTGGAACTAACTAATAACCATGCAATCAGATGGAAAACAATTCCAAGCTTTAAAAGCCCATGTAGTTCCATACCTTAGCTTGATTCGCTTCTTCCTTCTCTTTCTTTCTCTTTCTTTCTTCTTCCTCTTCTTTCTTCCCTCCCTCTTCTTTCTCCCTTCTTTCTCTCCCCTCTCTCTCTCTTCTACTAGCTTGGTCTCCCACCAAATGAGACCACTTTTGGTCTATCCATATTTGTTAAGGCCATGTTTCGCCTTTCAAATAAACTCATTTTGCTTTTAGTTTTCATAATCGCATTTTGTCCCCCCATTTCTCTTTTATCTCTATTCCATCTTTTCTATATTTGCATCTAATCCCATCTCTTCATCTTATAACACTTAAGTCCTCAAGTGGTAAATTACATATTTACCCTTGGCTTTATTATAAATTCCGGGTCTTTGTTTTATTTTCCGAAATTCATATTTAGCTTTTACTGCTACCCTAAACAAGTCCGAAACCGATAGGTATATTTCGGTGTTGATGTGACGAAGTCAGGGCCGTAGCCGACCTCTTTGGGCGCAGTCAGCTCTTCTCCGACCGAAACACTTCAAAGGTAGCGATCCTTCTCCCGGCCTAGCCGACCTCTTAGGCAGAGCTAAGCTCTTTCTCCGCGCAGCTCAAGCTGATGAGGTGTGTGCGGTCGAGCCCGCCAGGATGAGGTGTGTGTGGCCGAGCCCGCCAGGATGAGTCAGGTACGGCCGAGCTCATCGTGATTTAGCCAGTACGGCCGAGCTCAACAGGATGAGTCGTGGTAGCCAACCCGCCAGGATGAGCCGCAGAGGCCGAGTCGACCTCCTTGGTTGTTTTCGCCCGCCGAGCCTTCGCAGAATGAGCTCGGCTATGCCAACTTTGGACGAGCATAACTTTCTCGTCCAAAGTCCGTTTCACACGTTCATAGACTATATGGAAAGCCCTTTGAGTCTAGAATCCATCCATATATGGATCAATACAATCTGAGCTCATATTGTGTTCGAAAGAGACGAAAGATAGTGAGGCACTGGTCTGGGCTCGCATGTCACCGTCATGTGAGCGCCAACTCGGACATGACCATAACTTCCTCGGGTCCGAACCGTTTCAGGTGTTCTTAGACTCTATGGAAATATCCTTGAGTCTAGAATCTGACCACATGCCTGTGGATGGCATTTGGTGCTCAAATATTTCTGAGATAACCTCTTTTGGCCAAGCTGACCTCCTTTGGCCGAGCCGACCTCGTCTAGGGAATGAGCTCGGCAACACCAACTTCGGATGACCATAACTTCCTCGTTCGAAGTCCGTTTTGTGCGTTCTTAGACTCTATGGAAAGCTCTCTGAGTCTATAATCTAACCATATTCCTGTGGATGGCATTTGGTGCCCAAATAGTTTCTTAAAAGTTGATCATTGCACTAAGTGCACTAATTACTGGAATCTTGAATGAGAAGGAATGTTATGTGTCATGCACACCGAAATGACACGTGAATATGCGTGGAATGAGTCTATTATATAGCTTGCTGAAGGTTACCTGTGGAAAATTATATATATATATATATATATATATGTATATATATATATATAAAGACCCTCGTAGATTTGGGGTGTCACTTCATTAGTATCGAGCCTTCCAGTTTATAAATACCTGTCAACGCTGATACTACCGGCGAATGTGCTTAGGTATCGTGAAAATATAGTACACGATTACTGGGGCTAAATAAGGTTTAGATCATGCATCCATCAGGCATTCCCGGATGAATTGTCAGATGATATTATGCTATATATTATGTGAATTATACATGCTGCGAATAGTATATAGTGGAAGTACTGGAACATCAGGTAAGAAGTTAACCTTAGGGGTTCGGAAATAAATAAATTAAATAAATAAATAAATAAATTGCTATTTGATATATGTAGATGGCAAGTCAAGGAAGGGGACGCAGGGGTCGCCCACGAGGCACACCACCTGTTTTTGATCACCAGGCCTTTATAGAGGCCATGGGCGCTCGCAGCTCTGCCGCTACTGCAATGTGCCTTCGTGCGCTAGTGGGACAGGAGGACCGAATAACCTCCGCAGGTTTACGCACATCATCCTCCATCATTTAGGGGAGGATGGGACCATGGTACGACCATTGGTTCCGACAGCCGAGAGAGTTTTCGTGGCGCTGAGATTACTCCGACGTTACAAAGATCGGGCAATTTACATTTCACTAGAGAGCGAGTCCTAGGTATGGTGGGATCGGTTAAAGCCTCAAGAAATTCGAGGCAATGACATGGGAGGAGTTTAGAGAGCTCTTCATGGGCAAGTTTTTCCAAGATCTTCTGTGACATGCAAAAGCCCTGAGTCCCTCGAGTTGAAACAGGACGCATGACAAGACGAGTACGTGGCTAAGCTTACAGTTGGGCCAAGATTTTCGGATGATTGCGTGGCCTCGCATGGCCAAGGTGAGAAAGTTCGAGGATGGCTCAGTTGTCCATCTAGGTTAAGATCAGGACTCTCCTCGCAAGACACGGATTCTATGGTCAGACAGATTCAGCCATGTAGAGAGAGATGATGATGCCCTGAGCATCTCGAGATACGGTGCCGGTGATGTTTTAAGGAGGGTCACTCTCTTCTCGAGAGCTCTGAAAGAAGCAGCGAATTGTTCCACCAAGGTTTTCGTGACAAAATACCGACTTTCGTGGCCAAAGCCGTGATTAATTCTAAATTACAGACCGATGACATGTTATCATCACGATCACTGACATATGAGACTCGGATCGCCTACGAGGCAAGGATCCCGTAGTCATGGGACACCCATCCCGCCATCGCGGGACACACTCGCACACTCCGCATGTTCCTTTACCCTGCATTGGCTAAGGAACAGTATATCACCCTGTGGTGCGACACGAGCACTGATTGTTTCGAAGATAGGCCAAAGAGGCCAGAGCATGGGTCGAGGTCAAGGGCAGGGACCACAGGCCGGGACTTCAGGGACCTAGGGGCGTGTTTACACCGTTACACCACGCATCTGGTTCACGTGATCCACGCCATTATACAGGTATGTTCTACTGCGTTTGCGGTAAGAGTAATCTTTTGATCTTGGTATCTCATTCATTTATCACGTGATCTCGTAAAATGTTCCGGGCTTAAAGGTCAACTCGAAAGTCGCGCATGAGTTCTCCCTAGAATTGTGGACGAGGATCGATCATATATCGATCGTATTAGAGATCTCGTGGATTCTACTCACGATGGATCTTCTAAGTTACGGACATATCGCACTTTCATGTCATTCGCATGGATTGGTCAGACAAGACAATCGAGTCGCCATCGATTGTGATTGTGTGGAGGGTTATTGCCTACACGTGAGGGCATTCATTACACTCAGGGGATACATGATGCTTTACCTCGGGCCGTGTATGACTCTAGATGGTACTAGATAAATAGCTGTGTCATAGTAAGCCTTACTCGAGGACGAGGTAGACGTGGTCTAGCCCACCTCAGTGGTATGTGAGCTCGAGGATGTTTTTCCTGACGAAAGCACGGATTATTTCTCCCGCAGGGATGTAGATCTTGTCATCGAAGCACATTCCCGCACGTCAGCCCATTTCTATGACTCCGCATGATGGCGCCGGGGCTGAAAGTTAAGGTGAACTTAAGGTCCGTGATACAGGATTATCGACAAGGGTTTCATTAGACCGAAAGCACTTCACCTGGGGCACTCCAGCTTATGTTTGCTAAGAAAAGGATAAGACCTTCGATCAGGTATCGACCACCGACGCTTGAACAAGGTGACGATCAAGAATTCCGCAGATCCTTTACCGAGGATCGATGATTTGTTCGATAAGTCGAGGGCGCGGTACTCTAAGATATCTCCCGCACCGTGCACCATCGCTTGAGAGTCAGGAGACAGATATCCCTAAGACGTCACGCGCGTATGGGCATTTGAAGTTCACAAAGATGTCTCCTTGATCGACGAACGCACCACAGAAGATTCACGGATCTCATGCATGTGGTCATCCACCCCACGGTGACCGGGCCAGGGTAGTTTTCGTGGACGATATCTTGATCTACTCCGAGACAGAGGAGGATCATGAGGATCACTTGAGGGTCGTTCTCCAGACCCTGAGAGACCATCAGTAGTATGCTAAATTCAACAAGTGTGAATTTTGGCCATCGAGGTGAGATTTCAGACACGTCGTGGTTTGGTCGTGTCAAGACCCCGAAGTTTCGAGGTCAAGCAGGAGTCGAGAGGTCAAGTCGGGCCAGATACGCAATTTCGGGATTGGCTGGATATTACAGAGGTTCATCGAGGATTTCTCCCACTAGTAGCACCTATTACTAAGTCGACTGTGGAAGGAGGTCAAGTTTCGAGCGAATGACTGGGTGAGAGGGCATTCCAGAATTGAACGGAGGCTTACTTCAAATTCTATTCTCGGGTAGTCCTAGCGGGAACATGAGTACTCGGGTTGTAACGTGGATGCTTCGGCGACGGATCGATGTTTTGATGCACCGAGGGTAGTGTCTACGGTTCTCGACAAATAAGAATCATGAGCAAATTACTCCTACACATGACATGAGTCAAGGCCATCGTCTTTGGCTCTTGAAGACGGCGCCACTATCTTATATGGGGAACAATTCTAGGTATTTTTCTGCACCACAAAAGTTCGAAGTATATCTTTACACAACTAGGGACCTCAAATACGAGGCAACGGCATGGATGGAATATCTGTGAGGATTATGACTTCACTTTGCATTGCCATCCCTATAAACGTGGTGGCCGATGCACTCACTAAGTCACGGAGTATTGGCTAAGATAGCTTCTGAGTGTGATGATCGAGATTATGGACAGCTTCAGCAGGTACAAATGATCGCCTCAGGTGTTATGGGAAGTTTAGTGGCTACGCCTTCCCTACTCAGCAGGGTGATTGAGTCTCAGGGACAAGACACAGAGGTAGTGTCCATAAAGGACCGGGTACGGTCAGGTATGGGTGATGAAGGTTGGGCTATCCACACTAATGGAAGTCTTTCGCATAAGCGGGACTCCGCCAGTGGTTCCCAACTGATATAGTCGGTAGAGGAGATCCTCGTGTGAGTTTCATCGCTTCTCGCTTCGCAAAGGCATCCAGATGATTCGCTTATGCCAAGTAGGTGTTCGTAATCAACAAAATTTATATCCTAGATTCCTACTATCACGTGAAGAAAGCTAATGCAGTGATAAGGGCTCTAGTGGTCGAACACTGGATGTGTTTTCTTCTTGAGATAAGAGTTACAAAGGTACTGGAAAATGGTGTTTTCTCTTTGGTGAATGGTTGAAAACTTGAAATAACTCAAGTAAAAAGTTAAGAGAATTCCTCAGTCTCGCCACTCGGCTTAGGGTTATAAGTTAACCGACATGCCCCGGGTCTTTTCACGCCGGAGCATGACATATAGTCATTTCAACCGAATCTTCATTTAGCTTTAAAACCTAAACCCTAAAAAGTTTTCCTCTTGAAATATGGCATTTAATGAGCATAAATGCTCCCCAAATCCTGAGAACACGCTCCTAAACCTACCTTTCAATAACTAATAAAGAGATACCTAACTCCGGGCATCGTGATCTAATGATAAGCATCCACTGAACCCAAAAAGCTTGCTAAATACACGTTAGGGAGAGCATGCCTAAGAGATTTAACCTAAGGTGAGAAGCAGGAACACAAATACCCTTAAATACAAACATGAAAAGCATGAGAACATGCAGCTTGCCTCAAAACCAACACCCAGTGGCCTTCCCCTTCAAGGATGAGGGGTTTTAGCCGAGCATCCCTTGATTTTTCATCATCAATGGGTGTTTGGCTAGAGAGAAAATGCAAGAAAGTGAAGGAAAAGGAGAGAAAATCACAAACCAGCTGAGGGAGAGGAAGCTTCGTGCCCAATTTTATTGATTGATTGATGGACTGAAAGTTGATTGATTTACAAACAAGACTGAGCTTATATAGGTGCTCAGTATAAGGAAATTACAAAAATGTGCAAATGAACCAAAATTACATCAAGGGCAAACTTGTATAAAACCACAAAAGGCGTCAAAAACAAGCCACAAGCAGGCAGCGAGCAAAGGTTTCGGTTTTGTCAATTTCAACCTCGCGATTCCGCAGTTGCGAAATTCCCAGAACCCCGCAAGATCCAGACTGAGCCTTCTTTCTCTTCAGCATTTTTGCTCCAAATATCCTTTGGTTCAATCATGCATCTTCAAATTTGGCTCTGGTTCATCGTGTTTGAATCGAATTGAAGATAATTAGAAATTTGCCCTGCAAAACTACAATAATAGAGCTACAAAACGTGATTAGTAGTAGAGCCGGGACTTAATGTATCAATTGGGTTATTTAAGTCGATTAGTACACAAAAAGTGCTTAAAACCTGCTATAAATAGGGCTCAAAATAGCACTATTTGGGTACTAATCACTCCCCCTAACCGACACATCATAAATTCTCATCAATGATAAAAGAAGGAAGATCATGCAGGCTATATATATGCAAAAAGGGATTGTCTTGTCAAAAAGTGTGTGTATAATTGAGGCCTTACCTTCAGTATGAAAACTTGGGACACTGCATAAAACCAGCTTGAAAGAATGAGTGCCATACTGGAGCAAGTTTCAGGGCAGTGTTCATTCCAAGGAAATCAACCTGAACTTCCACCAAAATCTAAGTGGTTAGCAAGGTGATCCCCCACCAACCAAATCCATCACAATGACTTAGACTGGCTGACCATCCTAAATATTCGGGCCACTCTTATCGCACACTCATTGTATTGTAGGTGCAATGCTGAAACTCGATTTCACCAAAGTCCGTAACCGGATCCACCGATGGCTCCCAACCAACTAAGGTTTAGGGCATCGAGTCAAAAGGGGATCTTTCGATCAAATCTATGTGTTTCACCCTGACTTCGAATGATTGAAAGAATCCGGAAGACCTGCTAACCCGCTTAAACTCCACTTATCCACCCATGTAGCTAGCACTAAGTCAATGGCTCCCAACCAACTGGGCTTAGGGGCACCAAGCCAAAGGCTTTCACCATACCTCGATCTGCTCGAGTTTCAAGGCAGCGACTTTCTATTCTCTTTCTTTTTCTTTGTCTTTTCTTTTCTTTTCGAAGACACATCGCCTTCTTTCGGGAACTCTAAACCCACAGCTCGCCAACTGCTGCGCCTGCTTCAAAGTGGGGACGCACTGCTAGCCTATTGACTAAGACTGATGTGCACTGTGTGTGTGGCTAGATAATGGTGGAAGACAAGGGTGAATTACCAGGGTCTTCAACTGACCAACAACTCAATAAAGCATGGAACTAGTCTAGCATTGATGGTAGCATACAGTGCTTCAATTTTTCAATTTACAGGAAAGGCAAAACCACTAAAATATAGGGGTAAGATGAGATGCAAAAGTGTAGAAAAATAGAGTTGTATTATTATATATATATAAAGGTGTGTTTCACAAAATTTTTAGCTTTTGCACAAAGAAGTAAAATGCTGAAGCTCTAAACATACAAAATGGGCTTTTCCGAAAGGTGGTACAAGAAAATCAGAATCAGATGAATCTCACTTCCAACACTAACTCCCCCGCCCAACCAACAAAGCATCGTGCAACGGGTGTAGGTCAAAGTTAATGAGGAAGTGGTACCTCCTCGCAGGTGGTCAGATGAAGAATCATCCTCGCCACCAGCCGAGGTGCCGCCGAGGAGGTTGATGCCGGCTGCCGCTACCAAAGATGATCCAGGGATCCACGCAATATCGGTGGTGCGTGAGCCGATCCCGCGAGGGAGGGGTAGTATTGTGCCCGAGCATGGGCATGAGACACAGGAGGCCTGGCTGTCTCGGAAGCCGCATGAGGATGACTCCGATTCTCAGGTATACGACAAATTTCTAAGGCGAGTCATCATCTTATCTCGTGGAGCGTGGTAATGAGAAGTTGCAAAGGAAGCCGCAGTGATGGAGAATGAGCCGAACCGCTCCACGATAGTCGTGAAGTCCCCGTGGAGAGATGGTAATGAACTCCGCCTGTGGCTAAGGCGTGAGGTGCTCCCTACCCAACCTATATCCGACCGAGAAGTGGGCAATGGGGTCGAGGGCCCCAGAGGATGAGGGCACGGAGCCCTCGAGGTACCGGAGACGAGCCACCGAGCCGTGGCCTGGAGCCGGGCGGATCGGCTGCGGAATCGACGCTGTAATGGAGCCGGCTCTCGCTGCGCTCACTTATGTGGTGACACGTGTGTCCCCAGCTGGGACTATCGCCACGACTCTCGGTCTGTCTCGGTCCCGCAGGGGGAAGATGAAAGGTACGAGGTCTACCGCCACCGTGATCGACGCAGTGGCCCCATAGCCGTGAAGACGCTCCAACGGGGCTCTACTGGAACCCGATGTGCTCTAGCACCCGGCAGCGGCAGAGCCGGAAATAGAAGAGGCATGGACTCAACGCGGCAAACTTCGGCGGGGCAGGACCCCGTCCCGGCTCGAACAAGGACGCCATAATCGCCTCGCCGGCCGAACCAAAAGCCCCTCTGAAATATGATATAAGGCCTCCAAAATAGCTCCCCTCCTCTGAACAATGTGCTGGAGCGGGAAAATATTAGACCTCAAAATGTGGTATATCAAAAGCATATGTCATGAGGTGCCGCCGAATAAAATAAATCCCATCTAAGAGCGCCCATGGAGAGAAGCTCCACCATCTCCCGGTCGAGGGATGGGGCCACCGTTTATAGTTAGCCGCGCTGCAAGGACCACCCAGATGGAGAGCACTGCAGACATGCTCTGAGGTCCAAGTATCCCCGGGCCTGGCCATCCATGGAAAAATGTAGAGCAGTTGGTTTGGCCTCATGCCTAGACGACATCGTGTGATAAAACTCGATGACTACCCGAGGATAATAGTATCGACGCGGCGCCATGAACGACTCCAGATGGTATCTCTGCATGAGGAGCATGGAGTCTCGGAGCTCCGGTCCTGAAATGCCGGAGATCGTGAAGAACCCCAAAGGGAAATCTCTCCCATGCAAGAGTCAACATTCCCGGGACGGGGTCATGGCGGAAGAAGGGCCGCCCCGATAATAGATGCATGGGATAGTCCGGCTCCGCAATGCCTGATAAGGCGCGAGGGTGGCGCCCGAGGCCTCAAGTGATTACCCCCCGGCCGAGGTTCGCCCTCTACGTGGCCCTCCGGGCCGGCTTTCAGATGCGAATACGGAGCAGCTGAGCGTGGCCAACCTGTGTATGATATCTCCTCCGGGCAAAATGCCAGGAGGAGTTCCTCAAGATCGCACGGCAAGGTTCCTCGGATAGCACCAAGTGGGAGGCAAATCTGGCCAAGAATCGAGGGGCGTGCGCAAGAGCGCTACCGATCACAATACGTTTCTAGCGGAGGCGCCAGGGGAGCTGGAGTCCGCGCACTCGCACTGATAGAATGAGCCCCACGAGCCCGCCATTGCCGAGCCTTTCAAGGAGCAACTCAGAGGAGAAGGGAGTTTAAACTCGGGAGGGTGAAAGGTGAAATGAAAATGAAGGAAAAGCGGGGTTTATATAGGGATCGGGGTAGGTGGGAAGACATGGATAATTAATGTCATTAGTGGCCATTAATCGATGGTTCAAAATTAGTACAGAAATTTATCATAGAGCATGAAACTAAGAGCTGCGGTGCAAACGGAGTCAGGCAGTGCAAAAACAGGATGATGAACAGCTTGTTCGAGGTCGTGAATTTTCAAGATCGCGAATTTTCGCAGTCGAAATCTCAAGAACCTCGCGAATTTTCGCAGTCAGAAGCCTTTCGCAACCCTCGCAGCCTTCGTGAGGTTGCGAAATCTTTCGCAACTGGAAATTCTCAGCAAAATTGCCTCAAGACCGAACACCTGCAACAACACAAGACCAAAAATTATGAGAAGATAAGCTTGAAAATGAGGAAATTAACAAAATTTGAAATTTTAAGGATATTAATGAAAATCCTAATTTAAAACTTGAAATAATGTAAAGCAAAAATCCCATCAAAATTTGGAGTGGTTTCTAAGTTCCTGCAGGAACCACTCCCAGTTGTACACCCAAGAGATTTCAGGGAGGGTCTAAGAGGAGAAGCCCTCCGTTCCAATGTGGCTCATTGCAGCTGAGTTCAGCCTTCCGCTCCTTTCAGGTTACATCCCGTCTCCCGTGGTGTTAGTGGGATGACTGGGATGTGAGGGAAGGGTGGATCGATGCGCTTGATCCTTCATTAACTCGCTCGGCTCCTTTGTTAACTCTTCCCGTAGCTGTTAATCGTGCTTTCCTACATCCGTGCCACACGCGCATTCTTCTCGATTTATGCTCTCATCCCCACCGCTTATCCTTGTCGTCAAGTGAAAAATGTCAGCCCAATGTCATGTCAAGCCGGCTGCGAGCCGCATTTAATCCCATTCCAAAGAGTTGATTATGGCATTAGATGTGTGGAAAATGGCCTCCCAAGTATGACGGGAACTTGTTGCTCGCTAATGGGCTTTGTATCAAGAACCACGAAATCCACAGATAGTAGAATTTGGTCTACCTTCACTAAGACATCCTCAACTATCCCTTTGGTATTTTCACCGATTGATCCCTGCCAAGGATAGGGTGATGCTCTGTGACTTGCCCCAAACCTAATCGCTTATACATCGAGTGTATGGCAAAGAAGCTGACGGGGCTGACAGGACCCCCGATACCTCCCAGATTCCACTCGTGAAATCTCGCCTAGTGGATCCCACTGCATAACCCTAGGGAATATCAAATGGAACCCTACTTTAAGAAAGAAAGTAAACACATGCATTAATATAATACCTCAAATATATAAAAGGATCCACAACAAATAATCCACAACCGACCTATTCCATCAGAGGTCATAACCACAAACACACATAATAAAGACTCATATGAGTTCAATGCTAAGATCGCAGCATTCTAAGAGTGTTCATGAATTTAGGTACAAACGAAAAAAATACATAAGTCTAATAAAATAAAGATAGATAGATAAGATAGAATCATAATTCTTGTGAAAGAGTGATGTAGAAAGGCTGGCGCGAGTGATCCTCTGACATGGACCTAGGGAGCAGTTTAAAACAATAAAAGCGTGAGATAATAAAAATCTCGGTGAGTGGCATAATTTTATAGGAAAAATAATGTTTTCATTTAGTATATCTCTAAATATAAGTATATTCTTTTGCAAGGTTCCCAGTTTAAAAATCATTCCATAAACCAGAGAGCTTATACCAAACAAGCAATATGAAATTCATGCTCAAAAATTTTACCGAGGTATTATTAAGAAAATTATATTCTGAATTTATTTACAACATAAATTGAGCATGAAATATATAAACATCATGTAAATAAAATTATCCTTGAAAATCTGATAACCATAAATATTGGAAATAGTTGTAAACACTCTCGAGAAACCACCACATTACTACACCATAAAAACCAACGATATACCATACCATAAGAGCGATGTACTATACCATATACCCATCATAGGCCCAGTGGGACACCACCTCCGACCCTCGGCAGCCGAAAGATGTCGAGTATAATAATAATAATATACATCGTCGGGTAAACTTGAACCTCTTATTTGTGGAAATAATATATAATAACGATAAGCGAGTCAAGGTGTGACCTCCACATTGATGGAAATAATATATAATAATAATGATGATGATGATGATGAGGCAGGTCGAGTAGACCCAGGCACCTCACGGTAGTGAAATATATAATCGTTCGGTCGACCAGCCTCCGACAAAGGTGGCCAAACCAGTGCCTTTAATAATAAATCTTTTGAATCGAACCTCTGGTATATATGGAACATTAAATTTATAACAACCAACACGGTATCCTTACTCATATACTTTCATGTCTTTTGTATTTATAAATTTAAGTATAAATTATTTCAACAACTCAATCAAATATATTGATGAATTTTTTCAATTCATCAATTCATGCAATAAGAAATACCACAATGAAAATATTCACCATAACCAATTTTAAGCACATAAAACTTTAACAATGTAACACTTAAAAATCGTAAATCTCAAATTTCCTTTTCTTAAATCCATAACTTTCAAAGTGGTTTAAAGCAACTCCAATCCATGTATCACAAAAATTTATCCATGAACCCGAGTAAAATTTCAATTATTTTAAAATGTTGACAAAATTCATGAAATGATAGCTTGTTTATATAAGCAGAGATAATTATATTTATGCATAACCAACCATTGATCAAATAATACATGTATAAGATAATTAAGCACCATCATAATAATACCCAAAGTATTTAAAACATAAACCTTTTACAAACTCACAGATCTTTCAGTCATGCTCCCTACGGATCGTCTATTTCAGCGTGATTACAATAATATAATAAAAATATCATTTGAAACATAATAACAAACCAAAGACATTGGGATACTGATATTGTTAGAATAATTTCTAGAACTATGAAACTATCTAAATTGGGCTCAGAAACGAGTCCAAGATTATACGGTGTACCCTATAGACCCAATACCCCGAGGGTGGGGCTTTTCACTAGACTAGTGCTTCCCGAAGAGGTGAACCTTCCAATAAATCTATAAAAATATCCAGTACAATTAATCAACTCAATTTTCCTAATTTGACAATTGGTGTCCAATTTGGTCGAACATTTTATTAATTACCTTAAATGACTGAAAATGGAGCTAGCAACCGGCATTGAAATTTACAAACTTTATATTAGCGGAGCCCGAGACGGGAACACATCAGTACCCTTACCTTGGTCCAAGGTTTCTGCTGTGGTGGCCCAGGCTTCGATCAATGAGTCGACCAGGAGTTGTTTCTGATGTGTACCTCAGCAGTGATCTGAAAAGGACCACGAGAATGAGTTTAGAGGGTCAAAAATGGTGGGAGGAGGAGTTATGGGTCTGGCGGGTGGCCGAAAATGGTGAAATCAGACCCGCGAGTGGCGGTTCTTGGCGCGTTGCGACCGATCGGGCGTGCGTCGAGAAGCGGTGGTAGTGAAATTCGCGACGATCGTCTGGTGATAGCTCCTCACGGCGGCGGCGTGTGCAAAGGGTGGTGAATAAACCCACGGCTAAACACAGATAAGCGGCGGGTGAAGCTTTGACCCGGTTAAAGTCACGGGTTTTAGGAAATTTCTCTCGGGTTTTGAGGTTAGGTGCCTCTTGGCGAAAAACTGAAGCATGCAGAGCCTAGGGTTATTTTCAGGTAAAAATCCCGGGCTGACTTGAACACTGATAAAACACTGCTGTTTGAATTTTCCAGGGTCATAACTTTTTATCCGTAAGTCGGATTTTGGCGTTGACCCGATGCGTGAACTTCGTATCGATGAGGCACATGAAATGGTGTCATGAATCAGCTAATATTATTCATCCTTGAAAAAGTCAACTTGGCCCCACATACTAATGGTTGGTCAAACTTACGGTCCAAACAGTCAAGCCCAGTCCAACGATGTTAAAACTTGTATTGTTTGGTGCGAATTCGTTAAGCGGCTCCCGGATCCAATAGTGCCTTGTCTATGCGGGTCCCTCAATGTTGGGCGAGATGGTGGGGATCTGGATCTTTTGTATTTCCTTAAGGTTTTGCAACGCGGATGATAAAGTGACTTGTTTGGGATTTAGTTAGGGAAGGCCCATGCGTGCAATGCCGACCACTTTTTGGTATTATGAGTCTTTAGAAATTTTTCATGGTGAGGACTGCTACGATCATGTCGAGTAGAGAGATGTTGATAACTACACCTTTCGGCACTTCGAGGATGCCTTCTAACCCAGAGCCTTCTTACTTTGCCTCTCATTGCTTGAAATGGAGGCTAATGCACCTCTTCATCGAATCTCTTTAATGAATGCGTGTTACGGCTCACACTTCCTCTCTTTCTCTAGTCTTTCATTTGGTTTGGGCCCCATTTGCTTTCAGTTTCCTTACCACTCCTCGAGGTGATGTGGCTGGACTTCATCCATTTTGTGGAAGCTCACGCATAGCAGATTCATCGCTCCTCGGATTGGCGGTGTCTGAGAGTCTCCTTTCTCCCAACAAATATTGGCGGTGGTTAAGTATTGATGGATGAAAGCTACAAATTATCCAATTTTTGATTTAGGCTTTATTGGAGCCCGTCAATTCTTTTGTCCATGAGCTTTATTTCTATTCTTTGAGTTAGCGGGCGTTAATAGTTTCTTCTCTACAAAATTCCCATACCTTGCTCAAATTCAAGATAGCTTACTAAGTAGTGATGAGTTAGTGGGTGCTGTTTCTTGAGGTGGACCGTGTGCGATGATGTGCCACAGGGAAACATATGCGGGATTTACAGGCTCGAGGCGAGGGTTAGGTGGATTCTTCTAGTTAGGATTATAGGTGTTGCCATGCGGGCATCGGTTGGTGGCTATTACTGGCCTGACATTTGTCCAACCATCGAATCCCATGCGAGGGAGAAATTGGACAATGTTCTTGATGAAGCTAGTGGGTCAAACCAGATGAAACATGGTTGGCAGTTCATGGTGTACTCGATCCTTTGTATTACCTCTCTTGAGTTTCTGTTCAGGACCACCACCATCATTACGGTGGGGTGGACAGCTTGGCCTTTAGTTCCCGTCATAAGGTCGGTGAATAAATGCCTCCCTTTGGGTTCCTTGTTTACTTCATTCTCTCTGCCTCCCTTAGGTTAGAGCTCCATCCATCATGGAGTCTCAACAACATAGTTGAGGAAATCCATAGCTTCATCCCGGATTTTCTTTGAGAATCCTCCACATGGTCTCCAAAAGTTGTTTCATGAGGACATTCCATCGTAGAAGTGGTTTACTAGCATCCATGTGTCAAAGCCATGGTGAGGGCATCTGGCAGTGGTTCAAGATACCTTTCCATTGCGATAAAATCTCTCTTGTCATGAGGCTCATGAAAGTATAAATTTCCTCTTCAAATTGTTGGTCTTATGGGCATTGAAGAACTTCTTCAAAAATTACGACTGCGGCTACACTTGATTCTGATGGTCCTTAGCCTTAGTGAATTAAGCAAATTTGGCTTTATCTTTGAGGTCAAGGGAAAAACTCGGCAGAAAAGTCCATGAAATGCACCCACTCCCTTAGAAAGTCATACAAACTTCCTCAAAAATCCGGGATGTGTGTATGGTTTCATTTTCCATACCATGAAAAGTCGGGAGGCAGGGGGACGGATAAGGCCTCCACTTGCACATCCTCGGTAGGGGTAATGTCATGAGGTGCCCTCACCCATGGTAGGTGTATGCTGATCCCTCATTGACACGTAGGCATTGGGCTCTGTGGGCCCCCATTGCCTCTGCCCATTTCTTGGTGGGAGTCTGCGTCGGTTAGTGTGTAGCGATTTCACACCCTTGTTGGTAGGCCTCCAGCCTTTCAATGCTGTAGTGTTTGTCCTTGCATAAGCTGCTATGAACACACAACAAGCAAAAACCAGCAAACAAGACTACGAAAAGGTTAATATTGTAAAAATCAAAACAAGGGAAAATAATTAAATGATAAAGTACCAAACTCTCCTGCGGTGAGCGCAAGTGGAGAAATGGTAAAATAAAAGAAATGAGATTTCACCAACACTTGTGATGTGGATCACAAGTTCCACTGACTTTTCTTTCTCACTAGGGCACCATCCGAGCAAAGCGGCGCCATTTGGTCGTTTATGCAGAAATGGGTGTTAATCGACAAAATTTATATCACAAGTTCTACGTGGCGTAGCCAGTAATGCGATTATAGTGGCTCCCAGATTGAACCACGAGGATAGGTTTCTTCTATGAGAAAAGGATTACGATTACGTGAAAAATGGTGTTTTCTCTTTGGATCTTTTAGGGTTTTTTGAAGCAGTATGGGTGAATGGTTGAAAGCTTGAAATAACTTGAAGTAAAAGTTAAAGAGAATTCGCGCCGAAGTCTCGAGGCCCATTGGGCTTAGGGTTATCGGTTCGCAGGCATGTCCTCGGGTCTTTTTCTCGTGTTGGGGGAGCCTGACGTATAGTCATTTCCTGAGCAGGATCTTCATTACAGATTTAAAACCTAAACCTAAAGTTTTCCCCTCTTGAAATATAGCATTTAATGAGCATAAATGATCCCGGCTTGGTGAGGCTCGCCTCCTAAACCTACCGCCCCGGTAACTTATGAAATGACTAGCGGGCATCGATGGATACAATGTATCATCACGGGCAAAAGCTTGCCAAATACACGTTAGGAGAAACGCCATGCCTAAGAGATTTAACCAAAGGTGAAGTAGCGAGGAACACAAATGCCCTTAAATACAAACATGAAAAGCATGAGAACATGCGAAACTTGCCTCCAAAATAACCTTGATGGCCTTCCCTTCAAGGATGTGAGGTTTTTAATGAGAAACATCCCTTGATTTGTCATCATCAATGGGTGTTTGGCTAGAAGAAAGAAAAAATGCAAGAAAATTGAAGGAAGGAAATCACAAACCAGGCGAGGAGAAAGAGCGTACTTGATTTTATTGATTGATTGATGGACTGAAAGTTGATTGATTTACAAACAATATTGAGCTTATATAGGTGCTCAGTATAAGGAAATTACAAAAATGTGCAAAAAATTACATCAAGGGCAAACTTGTATAAAACCACAAAAGGTGGAATTAGCGGTGCGGTGCGGAGTGAAGCGATGTTGCGAAAATTTGCAACCCTGCGAATGTGTGGCAACTATCACGAAATTCGCGACCCTCTTTAAAATTCGCGGGTTGCGAGAGTGCCATAACCTAAGATTTCCATTGAGCTCTCCTTCTCTTCCACAGCATTTTTTACTCCAAATTTCTCACGGTTCGATCATGCATCTTCGGTCGACTCCCGAGTTCATACGTGTTTGAATCGAATTGAAGATAAAATTAGATATTTATACGCAAAACTACAATAACATTCTGAAAACATGATCGATGTAATGGTAGGGACCTTAATGTATCAATTAGATTATTAAGTGGATTAATGCATAAAAGTGCTTAAAACCTGCTATAAGCAGGCTCAGGCGCACTGACCCAGGTACTAATCACGGTAACCTGAGCGTATGAGATCTTCGTCGCCGGTGTGTGGAGGCGGGATGAGCGAACACGTTGAGGTTTTTTGTTCAACGATTGTCTCACGTAAACGGAGTAAAGTGAGCACCGGGAGGCTTCTTGGGCTGCTCTAGCCGTTGGAGGTAGCAGATTGGAAGTGGGAGCATGTCACAATGGACTGTGACTTGCACCGCGGAACATCACGTAGACATGATGCGGTGTGGGTCATTGTGGGCCCAACTCACTAAATCGGCTTTGTTCCTGGCAGATGGAATAATGCTTACACTTTGGAGGGTAAGGTTGTATATCTGGTGTTAGGTGCATGCGTGCAGGTATCCCATTGTATTGAATGAAGATCGGAGTTCTGGCACACTTTTGGAAGAGTTTCCAAAGGCCGTAGGGTTCCTGATTGATGATGACCGCTTTTTCATCCATAGACGAGATAATTGGTCGGAGAAAGGGACTATCAAGTTTTAGAGGACATCTTGATTCGTGCCACAGTAAAGTCTTGAATCAACAAAAATTTATACCCTAAATTCTCCTACTGCTTAGTAGCGTAACTCTTTTATGATATAGCCGGCTCTAGAGATCGAGTCACGGGGATGAGATTTTCTTCGTGAATGATTCTGATGAAGGCAAATGGTGAATTTAATTTGGATTTTGGGATTTTGAAAAATAGGGGGTGTAATGGTTGGCAAACTGAAATTTAAATAAAATAAAATGTAAAAGAAGTTTCCTTGAAGTGTCGGAGACCATTAGCTCTTTGGATTCGGGTTCTAAAGAGTTCAGGGTTCTCAGGTCCATTTCCTCCGCGTTGGGGATGACCTATAGTCATTTCGACGGATCTTCACATTTAGCTTTAAAAACTAAACCTTAAAATTTTCCCTTTTGAAAAATAGCATTTACTGATCATTCATGGTCCCTGGTAGTGAAAAACAATTCTCCCTAACTCACCTTACAATGATTAATAGAGGGTAACTAATGAATATCAGTGGATCTAGCAATAAGCATCCTTGGGCCACTGGCAGATTACCAATACAGGTCATCGAGGGAGTGAATCAGAGGATTAAACCTAACATGAAGAAAAACCAAAAATAACTTGGTGAATACAACGTTGAAAGCATGAGAACCCCTGTTACGCCTAGTTCCCTTGCTCAGTAGCCTTCCTTTTCAAGGAAGAGAGGGGTTTTAGCCACTCATCCTCCGAGTTGTCATCCTCGGAGGGTGTTTGACAGGAGAGAAAAAGAGAGAAAAGGGAAGAAAATGGGAGAAAAAAGGAAGCGAGGGTAGCTTCCCCAAAAATTATTGATTGAAAAGAGATTGTGTCTTACAACCCTTGACTAAGCTTTATATGCTTTCGAACAGAAATTACCACTTTCTTAATTCATAAGGTATTAGAAGGGATAAAATGGGAAAACGAAAGAATTGCAACAAAACATGAAGCGTCAAAGCGGTGAGCGATTGGTGCCAGGGCATGAGCAGGTGCTAAGTCTTTGTGAATAGTGCATCACGAGGATGCAATTCATGATAGCTCAATTTTCTTTCATTTTGCTCTTCTTTCATACGGTCTATGATGCTGCGTCGCGAATTTGACTCAGTGCCCGTGCTTGAATCGGCTCGACAGATTTTGCTAATGCTTTCATGAAGCGCAAAATTGCCTAAAAAATGCGTCGATGGGAATAAACGGGAAGGACCTTAATGTACAAATGTCAGTTGAAATCACGTTGGTCAAAAATGCATAAAGTGCTCCAAAACACATGTAAACGGGAGTTCAAAATAGCACTTTTGAGGCATGCTGTAATCACACTGACTCGCATTGCTGAATCACTTAGCGATGAAAGAAAAGAAGAAAAGCGAGAAAGAGAGAGCATACAAAACAGTATTTATAGAAATGGTATTTCAAAAGGTTGTAAATAGTAATGCTAACCTAAAGTAAAATCTCGTCAAACCCTTGCCCGATAACTATCTTGAAGGGTGAATGCCCATACGAAAGTGAGTATCAAGAGCCTGTCTCGTTGAATCAACTGAAACTTCCACCCGAAAATGCAGCGGGTGTTTGTTTGATCGGTTCTCAACGATAAGCGCGAGCTACACACTCTCCCCCCCGACGGGCTATTACCTGACCTAGCACTCCTAACCAGCCTAAATAGATCGGGACCCACTTATTCCTAGCTCTTTTATGTTGTAGAGGGTGCAATGCTGAAGATCAGCCTCACGAGAGTCCATGTAGCCGGGGATCACAGGTGACTCCCGATGATTAGGCCTAGGGCACGAGTCCGCAAGGATCTTTCGGCCGCTGCTCTTCAAGTTTCTGGACTTAGATAGTTGAAACTCAGCACCTACAGCTTGCTAAGCTCCACCTATCCACATGTAGCGAGCACTAAATTAGGTGGCTCCGACCAGTTGGCAGGGTACCCAGAGCTTTAAAGGCTTTCGCCATATACCCCTTGGACCGTGCTCGGGTTTTAGGGCAAAGCGTTGCAATTTTTCTTCTTTTTCTTTTCTTTTTCTTTTTCTTTCTCACTTATTTTTATTTTGGAAGACACATTGGCTGGCTAACTTTTTCATGGGGTCCTCTTCAATAAAGGTAATCAAACGAAACTAAGATAAGTTATTCTTGAGGCTTAATAGGCTGGCGGTTTTTCGAGTTATTGAAGAAACTTTGATGTGCACCTGATCGTATTAGTTAGATAAAGAATTTGGAAAAATGGTCAAAAAAGCAACAATAAGTTAAACTTATTATCCCACAGGCTAGGCATGGGAGCCAATCTAACATCAATAGAGTGGACAAAGATTTCAATTTTGGAAACTACAGGCTAAGTAGAGAACACAAAAAAAATGGGTGCAGTTTTTGAAAAAATAAGCTGTATAGTATAACAGCTTCACGAAAAGGAAAACCAGCAAGCCACTAAACATCACAAAATGGGCTTGCTCAAAATAGTAACAAAAACATAAATGCAAAAGCCACTCCTTCAGCTAACTCCCCCCGACGAATGTCTCATTATTAAAAAACGTGGGGCTCAGTTGAAATTTAGGGAAGGAGGTATTTTCTCCTTAGTGAGATGTGATGGTTGTTTGTATAAGGAGCCATTAATCACTTTCCATGACACCTTATTCAACAGTTCCAGGCTTAAAATAAACAAGTTAGGAGAAAAGAGGAAAAAAGTGACCAATTAGACATTATGAAAATTATACCTAAATAATAATTTCAGAGTGTTCCATTTCTGGCTATATTTGGATTCTACACTCTCTAAGATTTCAAACAGTACCAGAACATAAACGGAGTTCGGATCAAAAAGTTATGCCAAAACAATCGGGAGGCAAAACGAGGATAGTGGCGGAGATTTTCGCTGTAGTAGCGAAAATTTTCGCTGTATTCTTTGGTGCATTTATTCTGGCGAAAATTGTTATTATAATTGTATTTTTTAAATAAAATAAAACCAAATTATTAAAAAAGCGATTTTTTTAAAGACAAATTACTGTTTTTTGAGAAAAATAAAGAAATGAAAATAAAAAAAACTTTTTTTTTTTACATTTGTTTAAGCTATTACTGTTGTTTCGCCATAGCGGTCGCTATGTAATGAATTCCCCTCCCATAGCGAAATTTTCGCTATTCTATGAAACTTAATATAATAATAGTGCCCCTGTTCTCTTCTTGCTCTGCTTGGTTCTGCTTTTTACGTTCTTACTTGCAAGCGCAAAAGTGTAAGAAAAATTAAGAAAAAAATTGCAGAAGAAAAAGTGAAAAACAAGCTAAGTAAAAGATTAACAAAAATTGAAGAGAATCTAAAAGAAAAATTAAAGAAATCAAAATAAAATAAAATAAAATAAAATAAGACAATAAAAATGAAAACAAAAAGTGGGGGAGACTGTGCTCCCCCCAAACCAATTCCTTAAGCCTTTGGAGGCTGCTGGAACTGTTGGAGCTTAGAAATCGCTAGGGGTTCGAGGTGCTCCAAATCGAACCGGCACCCTAGAACCATCCTTTGTGCCACCTTGATGTGAGCGAGGCACCATTGTTTTTTGATGTGGTGGCAGGTCGTATAGTGGCCACTAGTTCTTGAGATTTGCATGGCAGGCAATTGGGGTGGCTGCCGGCTGGGTCTTAGGGGGTTGGTTGTCTTGCGACGGGGTATATACTAGGTCGGGTGAAGGTGCTTAGCGGTGGGGTGTTATGGCAGGCGTGGACTTTTGGGGGGCTTTACATTTCTTCCTTTCCACTACCCTCCTCCGATCGACATTGGGGAGGTTTTCTTCTTTCTTCTCCCATGGACAAACAACACCACAAATATATGAGGATTCAGATAACCCCTGCTGTTGACACTGCTCCTCCACCATGGTGTCACTTAAGCACTCTCCTTCTGGATTTTCTCCCTCTTGATGAGTATGTTGCTAACTGGCAAGCTTTGAAATGGAGTACTGCAGGTTGTCAAATTTCTGCTCCATTTCACTTTGAAGTCCATAAATTCTCTTGTTTACAATGTTTTCCATAGTGTCAATTTTCTGACTTAATTGAGCATTGATTGTCTTCTGCGCTTCTACAAAGTCACCCACTAGCTTGGTGAGGTTCAAGATGGCTTGCTCCATTTTATCACAATTCAAGCTCAGTCTAGGTTATGTGGGAAAATTGGCTTTAATCAACCTGCCTTCAGAATCCCTTACCTTGAAAGCGTGTTCTCTAGCGACAAATAAGGCGGACACGAGCAAAGGAAAAGAAAAAAAAAAGGATAACAATTCTACCAAAAAAAATGTTGTTAACTAAAAATTAACGAAGAAAAAATTAATAAGCTACTTGAAGCGAAGTAAGCAAGGAAAACAAAGAAAATTCACTAGTACTTGTGATGAGAATCCACGAGTGTTCCATGACTCGTCAAATGCGCTTATGCACCATCCCGACAGCGGCGCCATTTGAATCGTGCCCTGATGAGAATCTTGGAATCAACAAAATTTATACCTAAATTCCTCCTATTGCTAGTAAGCGTAACTATTGATTATGTGGCTCTAGGATAATTTCTGAGGATGGGTGGCATGCCGTACAAATGATTTACAGGTGAAGGCAAATGGTGGGTGAATTTAGATTTTGAGATTTTGTGAAAACAAGAGTGTAATGGTTATGAAACTGAAATTTAAATAAATAAAATATAAAGAAGTCTCATGAAGTGTCGAGGCTACTGGGTCGGGTTCTAAAGTTCTTGAAGGGTTCCTCGAGTCCATTCTCGCGTTAGGGAGGATGACCTATAGTCATTTCGACAGGATCTTCATTACAACTTAAAACTAAACCTAAATTTTCCCTTTTGAAAAACAACATTGCGATCATTCATGGTCTCACGTGATGAAACAATTCTCCCTAACTCACCTTACAATGATTAATAGAGGGTAACTAATGAATCTCAGTGGATCTGGCAATAAGCATTCACTAAACCCTAGCGATTACCAAATACGGTCGTTTCAAGGTGAATGGGGATTTAAACCTAAGCGTGAAGAAAACAAAAATAATAGTGAATACTGTTCAAACATGAGAACCTATGCGCCTAGTTCCCTTGCTTGTGCCTTATGGCAAGGAAGAGGGGTTCTTCACTCATTATAGAGTTGTCATCTTGAGGAGGGTGTTTGTCAAAGAAAAGAGAGAAAGGGAAGAAAATCAGGAAAAAGGAGAAAAAACGGGGCGAAAGCTTCCTCAAAATTTATTGATTGAAAAGTTATGTCTTGCAGCCCTTGGCGAGGCTTATGTATACTGGAACAAGGGAAATTACAAAACAACCATTCACTTAAGGTATTAGAAGGGATAAAATGGGAGAAGCAAAAAATTGCAACAAAAACATGAAAGCGATAAAACGGGTGAATAGTGGGCTGCGGAGACATGAAACGGTCTTAAGTCAACATGGAATAGTACATGCAGATCTGGTTCTCAATAAGCTCAATTTTCTTTCATTTACGCTCTTCTTTTCATACAGTCACGATGGCAATGTTGAGTTGACTCGAATTCTTCGTACTTAGATGAACTCAGCAATTTTGGCACTAATGGCTATACGCTTTGCAAAATTGCCACAGTGCGATCGATGGGAATAACATGGACAGCAATGTACCATCCGGGTTAGTCGCGTTTTGATTAGTACATAAAAAGTGCTCAAAACATATGTCGCGAGGGTTCAAATGAACTTTTAGCCTTGACTCCATCTTTGTGAAACATGTGTCCTAGATTTCTAGGGTGGTGGGACCGTTTGCCATGATAGAATTAGCTGCAAACAAATGGTTATCAAGCAAGCATCTGAGGATGGCACCACTATGAGGCCTTATAGCAGGAGGCCGTGTCGATCTCAGATTGTAACGGAGGTGGAGAACTCGCCGCAGGTCTGACTTGATTACGAACACCACGAAAGTGGGTTTGATACGAAAGCAGCCTTCGCGACTCAGGCCAAGCCAGAAGGATGCAGTAGTAAAGCGCGGCGACTGAAGTTTGAGCGGTGATCATGTCTTCTTAAAGGTGATACTAAAGAGGTGAATTAGAGAAGTTCGGCAAGCGGGCTTCATCCTTGAGCATTTATTGGGCCCTTTGGTACGAGAGGGTGGGAGCGGGTTGCATATTGATTAGCATTGCTGCTGAGTTTATCGGGTGTCCACGAGGTATTCCATGTCTCATGCTCTGAAGTACACTCGGAATCCCCAGCTCATGTAGTGGGTAGGCGAGCTTGTGTGTGTAGATGGGACCTTCGAGGAGGGACTTTGTGTGTATAGATAAGCAGAAGCGGGTTTTGCGTGAGCGTGAGGCTAGTGAAAGTGTTGTGGAAACACAGAGGAGTGGAGGCAACATGGGAGCGTGAGGACTGTGCGTACGGATATCCTTTCCTCTTTGAGGACGGAGGTACGTGGTTTAGTCATTTGGCATTTAAATGACTGTTACATATGCATGTGATTGTATGTATATGTGTGTGTGAATTTCGGGACGAAATTCTTTTAAGGGGGGAAGAATGTGAGACCCCGGATAAAGTAAAATGATAGACACGGGTTGCGAGCACAGGAATTTCTCTAGATCTCGGATAGCGACAAGGGTCATCTGGTTGAGGTTGTCTCGCGAAATCTGGGTATATAGTCAAGTCGTGGTCGGAGAAGATCGGATGATCTTGCATTTCAAGGTAACGGACAAATGGGAGCTGACATGTGGCATGAAGATGCATGCCATGTGGCACTGAGAGACACCAGCACTTGGGTGAAACTTGAGTGTCACTTATCTTGCATGAGGATAGTGGTGGGAAGAAAGTGGGCCATAGATGACATGTGGAATGCTTTCGTGTCATGAGAAGGAAAGTGTTTACTTACCTAGATAAGTATTCTCCACCTAAATCAATTTTGTTAGTGGAAAAGCCTGAGAAGAAAAGGAAAGAAAAGAAAAAAAGAAAGAAGAAGAAAGACAATGGAAAGGAAAGAGAACCAGGTTCTCACAATTAACAAATAGAGGGTTGCAGCGGCGAGCAGTTGCCTTTTGAGAGTAGAGTGGTTCTCTCTACTCACGGATTTAGTCTTTGTTTAAGAGCCATGAAATGGCCAGGAGGGTTAGCCCGAGTGGTGGGCTGGTTTAAAGAATAATTTCGATAGAAATTATTATTGAATGTTAAGACCGGTTGCAGGTCGTGTAGTTTTAGAATTGGTTTAGGCCGATTGTTGTGCGTAGTTTGGGATCACAGTGGGATGATCTTGGTTATTATCTTTGTACATCTTTGTTTTACGAGATTGGAGATTGAAATCCGGTTTTGTATGTTATTGCTTGTTTGAATAGCATTACAAATTGTGTGAAGAAAAATGATGTTAATATATGCATGCTTGGTATATATTAACGTGATGTAATGTGAAGCATATATTATGATGTTGCATGTAGTTCCCATCATGCATGTAACATGAGAATATAATCTTGATGACAGTATCATTGCACGTAATGCAGGGTCATCGTGTGAATCGGGTGTGAGTGCATGAATAAAATGGGTATTGGTTGTCTAGTAGCGGTGATTCGGAGGGTTGTCGATAAATTATATCGGAGGTTTGTCGATGAAGTCTATCGAGGTTGTCATTGCAAGGGGTTCTCGGGAGATGGTCTAGTGGTTCGATACTCGGTTGTCGATGGTTTACTGTCGGAGAGTTGTCTAAGTGTATGCATGTTCAGAGGGTTATCGATCGAGAGGTTGTTCGATGGGTTTAAAAAAAAAAAAAAGCTTTTGTTTGAAACTAGTTTTCATACATGGCAAATTGCATGTATGAGAGTCGATGAGGATTTGGGCATAACTTATAGACTTTCATATAGAGATATCATATTTATATGAATGAGTGAATGATTTTGTGGATTATGCCATTGCATGTGCACTTAGGTGGGAGGTAGCCCTTGTAGGAACTTTCTCCTAATGGGCATAGCTCACCCTGGATTGTGGGAAAAAAAATTTCGTATCTTAGGAATTTACGAAAGGCACTTCATGAGGTCTTATGAGAGGAAGATCTAAGATGGCCCACATCGTGTTCTTTTGGCAAAAATTTGTAAGTAGAAAAACCCGGTTTTTATTTTAAAGCTGAACTGTTGTCAAAGAAATTTTGTACTTGTGATGTAAATAAATTCAATTAAACTCAGATTATATGTTTAATACAATTTGGTAAGGAATTGTGTCTTGCCTTGAGGGGATGTTGGTGCGATGAACCATAGGAAGTTGCTCATTTGATCACATGTATTAGCCAAAATTTAAGACGATTTTGTTGGGAAGTAAAGGGAATTTGGCCCTAATAACATACGGTATAATGTAGCCCCATCGATGCGCTTGATGTAGGCTTCAGATCACCCTAATCGAACCTCTATGTGAGTTATGACCTTTTCGGAAGAGTATGAGAGGATGAGTTCAGTGGCCGAGCTTCTTGGCCGAGTAGACCTCTTTGGCGAAATTTGACTCTTCTTGCCAAGCTCAAGTGCGATGAGCTGTGTGGTCGGGCTTTCGGCGGGGATGAGTTGTGTGGCCGGGCTCGCGGGGATGGCGTGGCTGAGACCCGAGCTAGCTCTTTGGTTGGGCTACGATGGCGAGACTCGGCGGGGGAATGGCTTTCGGCTATGCCAACTTAGGACGACCATAACTCGTCGAGAGTCAGAACAATCGTTCATAGACTCTGTAAATCCCTTTGAGTCTAAAATAATCATATGGATCAATACAATGCGAGCTCATGTTATTATTTGAAGGCGAAAAGGCGTGAAGTGCACGCTGGGTTGCGCATGTCGTCATTGCTCATCAAGCCTTGACTTGGATGACCATGGCACCATAGATCGAAATGCGTTTCAAGTGTTCTTAGACTCCATGGAAGATACTTGAGGTCTAGAATCTGACCACATGCACGTGGATGGCATTTGGTGCTCAAATATATTGAACAACCTCTTACAGTGAAGTGATACTCTTTGGTAGAAGCGGACCTCGTGCAGGGAGATAGGCTTAGCGATTATCAACCTGGATGACCATAACTTCCTTGTCAGAATCCGTTTGTAGCGTTCTTGGACTCTGTGAAAATCTATCTGATCTGAAATCTAACCATGTGGATGTATTTAGTGCCCACATGGTTTCTGAAAAAGTTGATCGTGCACAGTGCCGCGAAGTCTTGGAGATCTTGAATGAGAGAGACGGTTATGTGTCAATTCTTAATAATTGAGTGACTTACGATGAATATACGTGAATAGGCTATTATATAGCTTGTTGAAGGTTACACAATGGAAAAATATATTAAAAAAAAGGACTCCGAGGATTGGGGTGTCATAAGCGTCTTTGTGGGTATAGATTTTGGTGTCTCCTTTGCGGGCTCATGAGCCATACATTTTGCGCCTTTCATCGTTGGGAAGTACATCCCTGACCATAATTGGCGGGCTGCGGCCTGAGGAGGATCTATCACTTCTTATTGATACGAGCACATATTTTTTTTATCATTTCAATCAGCGAGTGCTACTACGTTGGACGTTGTCCCATTCACCAAAATCACCGATCAACACGAAGCAACGTGTCAATTGCAAACCATGCACTCTAGCAGCTCAATGCGTGCCTTTTGCGCATATACAATGCAAAATACCACTGCATGTTTATACCATGTTACATATATGATGAATTCTATATGGACAACTCTACTCATGCATATCACCAATGCATCATGAAAAAATTATATCGATAAGCATATAATGTCATCTGATACTTTGATCGCCAATCGATATATCATGCAGCATAGATCAACATCAACATACAAGCGTGTCATTCCATATTGTCACAGCAAACACCTACTCCTGATCAAGCCATAATAGACCACAAAATAGTTTTGAACTTAGTTCATAAACTAGTCACCTAACAGTCCTAAAAATTGGACACAAACCATTAAACAACTTAAGTTGTAGAAGTCAGAAATGGACCATGGCAGGCTATCACAGTCGGTGGGTGATTCAAAAGCCTACATCAAAGTTTAAAAGTGCAACTATAATTTCATGCAGAACACTAGTCTGAATTGTAATGCCTAAAAATACCTAACAGTTTAAGTATGTTTAGGGTATAAAATAAATAAATAAGAAATTTTTGAATTTAAATCATAAGAACTAAAATATACAACCAGGAAGTTATAGAAGCCAAATAAATTTAGTAAAAGAGAAATGTCGAATGGGGACCCAAATTGTCTAAATAAAGTGTAAAATATTAAAAATATGAATAGAAATGAAAATAGAAATTGAAATGAAGTGTTAAAGTAAGCAAAATGAGAAATGGGGATTTGTGTGTAGTAAACAAGGCCTTATAAAGGACATAGGATTTAAGACCCACATTTTTGTCTTTGAGGCAAAACTCTCATTGGGCATTCGTGTGGGGAGAAGAGCAGAGACATCATCAGGTTAGATCATTGAGAAAAAATTGGTGATTTCTCACTTGTGAACAAAGACTGGTGATGAAGACAAGAAGGAACCTTGGTATTGAAGAATCCGAAGATTTGAGGAGTAAGAACCAAACCTTTTACCCTTATTTTCTTGTGTTTGTTTTTGAGAAAAAACCTGGCACAATGTAAAGTGTTCTTGGATGGTTTAGTTCAGTTTGAGGGATTGTTTTTATATTGTTGGTTGGGATGGTTGGATTAGTTTGGAAGTGTTCAGCAAAGGGAAAAATGTTGGGTTTTCAAAATCTTTTGTCAAAAGTACTGTCAAAACCCTTGTTCTTGTTTTAGATATGAACACAAAGTTATAATCATCCAAATGAAGTGATTCTTATTGTTAAAGAACCATAAGAAGTAGAGACTCTGGAATTTATAGAAAATTTTTTGAGCTAAGTGTAGCTCACAAGGCTCCCTAATAGGCTTAAGGTGAGTTCGGATAGCTCGTAGGTGTCTGCTCACATTTTGTGTGTTATTGTAGTGTTTCCATAAGTTGAGTTTCACTCATCCAAATTAGTGATTCAAAATTCTGGTAAAATAGAATTCTAGAATAATTTCTATGCTTGAAAGGAAGTGTATGCAAAATCAAAGTGCCCAATGTCAAAGTGGAGCTATATGTAAGAACAGTCTGATTCTGCCTTGCAAATTAGAGTAGTATGGATGTAAAATGAAATAACTTGAGTTTTGGTGATCCAAATTGGATGATTCTAATTGGAGAAGAAACCTTAGAACCATGTCTTCAAATGCGTAGAAGAGACCATTACCAATTTATGGAGTTAAGACCCCTTAAATTAAGAAAAACATTAGGTAACTAAGTGAGCTGGGCATACCGATCAGTTTGGTATTAAAATGCCGTAACTTGTGTTTGGGTGATCCAAATGAGATGATTTCAATTCCTACTAAAAGTAGACTCATAGAGCTATAATTTTTTGGAGGGAAGTATGAGCAAAATATGGCTCATGTGTCCCTAAAAAAGTTTTCAAGTGAAGGAGCATTGGGTAGACATCAATCCTAACTAAAAACTCCTAGAATAACCGACTAATATGTGATTGTCATTGCATTTGAATAGGGGTTGACGAGGAGGCAAGCCCGCATTGAAGTCGAGATTCCGAAGATTGGAATCAAAGTAACGATTTTTGATTTGTTCTCAAACCCTCTCTCTATTTCTAAAATATTTGAATAATTACGAAATGATTTGAATTTTGGAAATGATTGACAAGAAAGCGCATCTTGATTTGTGTTTGCTTGTGAAACGAATTTGCATAAGAAAATTGCATGAATGTATAAATGTTCTATTTGCATACAAATGTATATATATACTATTGTAAATTGTATTGAATGATTTTAATGCCCTTAAAAGAATGTTAACCGTTAGAATTCGAGTTAAGGATAAATTGGTATACCAATAAGAGTCGAACAAACGTACTATTGTGGCATGCCGATCCGTAGCCCAACGGGACAGTATCGGTAGTATACACTAACCGAGTACATATTTTTATAAAACCGTGTTTACTGGCACAGCCATAAGGACCATCTTAGGTGATTCGATTATCCTATGCAGAAGCATATATTAGAGATTCGATGAAATTTAAAATGCAAAATGAGAATGAGAATGAAAAAGTGCATGATTTATGATCTGAATGATTTGTTGCACATGAAAATGAATAGTTTGAGATGACCAATAAATTGTAATTGATTAAATAGAAATATATCTTTATGTATGTATTGTTCATTTAAGAAAGTACGAAAGCATTGTCTTATGAAATTGCATGATTTGATTTGAATTGAAATAAAGAGAGAATCGTATAGAACCACTAAGCATGAAAATGCTTAGTGTGTTGTTGTTATCACCGCGTAGGTACCAAATAGAAAGTAGCAAGACCGAAGATTTCCGGGAGCGGAGTTACCTTCAAACAACGCGGAGTATAAGTAAATGCTCCGTCACATGCATATCATTCCATTCATGATATTTTTGGTAACTATTTTGCATTGAATTCAATGATGTAAAAGTCTTCATGAGAAGAATATATTTTTGACTTATTTTGTTTTGGAAATTTGTGGAATGTGTTTTAAAGAGAGGTGTCTAAGAATATCATTTTGTAAAGGTATTTGAAAAGGCATGTATGCCAATTTGTACAAAAGCGTTATTGAGCAGGTTATAGACCTGTTGAATTAACGAATGTATACATATATACTTTTATGTCAAAGAATGTGATTAGGTATTGATATCCTACCCATATATAATTATGTTTTAAATAAATATTAATTATTCATATTAGAAATGGGTATATAAAATGTGTTTAAATGAACAGGTCTTTAAAAGGTAAAGAAAGAGTATTAACACTTAAAGTGGTATCGAGCCTAGGTTTAGGCGGTTCTACAAAATGATTTTGGTGTTTGTAAATGGGTTGAAAATTTTTATGACATGCATTGCATTTTCATATAAAGGACGACGTGACTCTAATGCGGATCTTGTTGGTCTTAATAGGTCAAGCATGGATAGTTCAGGACCCCATAGGGTTAGAGGTGACTCAAGAAGTTGCCCAAATAGCCCTGCTAGTGTGGATGGTGGGCAAGCATCCCATGCTCCATCGATGAACGACCAAGGTAAAGCGACAGGAGGTGCTATGGATATGCTCCAGCAAATAGATCAAGCACTGCAAAGAGCAGTGCAACCGGCTGCAGTTGTTCCTCAGCGGTCAGGCATAGAGAGAATGGCAAAATATCGACCCATGGATTTCCTTAGGAAGAAAGATGATGAGCCTTCCATGGAAGAAAATTGACTCAAAAGAACTGAAAGAATGTTGTGGCAAATGCATTGCACACCAGAGGAGAACTTAGAGTGTGTGACTTCTTTACTACAGGATAAGGCTTATCAGTGGTGGCTTTTCGTGACTAGGACCGCACCATCGAAGGGTATTACATAGGAGTTCTTCCTGACAGAATTCAGGAAGCAATATGTGGGTCGCATTTATCTAAGCAATATGAGATGAGAGTTTGATAATCTGAAGCAAAGACAGATGAGTGTGACAAAATATCGGAGGGTCACTTTCGGTTGAGCAATGTAACCATGAAATACTTCGAGTAATGGTAAGAAGAGTGCCTGAGTTTGAGGATGGCCTCAATGATTATGTTCGGACCCATGTCATGGATTTACTCTGACCTAGATATGCCTGTCTTTCATGATGCAGAAAAATATAGAAAACGTTAGAAACACCTGGGATGGTCAGGATTAGGTATCGGCGCAGATAAAGTTTGGGGTCCGCGGGTTCTAGTTAGCCTACGGCCGCGGGGGACAGCTTAGATTCTGGTATTAAGACTGTGTATCGGCACCGTAAGTTGCTAGTGCACCAGGAGGTTCTTCGAGAGGGCCAGTTCCCCCTTATTGCACACATTATGGGAGGAGACATAAAGGAGAGTGTTGGAGACTAACAGGTGCTTGTTTGGCTTGTGGATCCAATGAGCACAAGATAAAAGATTGTCCTAGAGCTCGTTCCTCATCACCTGGGCAGAGCACGAGTTTCAGCGGTATAGAGCAACAAGGACAACAAGAGTATTGCATCACCAAGTGCACGAGAGACGGGGCCCGGTATGGGTAGAATGGGGATGCTCGATTCTTTCCAGCAGAGCATACAATGAAGCGAGTGGAAAGACAAAGATGCATCGGATGTGATAGTTGGTAAATTTTCTATCTTTGAGACTAATGTATATGCATTGACTGATCCAGGTTCAACCCATTCTTACATTTGTACTGCCATTCCGAGTTTAGGTAGTTTACCAAAGAGTGAAAATGAGTATGATATCTTGGTGACAAATCCACTTAGGCATAGTGTCATTGTGAATAGAGTTTACAGAGATTGTTCCATCAGAATACGAGAGTATTAGTTTCTAGGACACTTGATCGAGTTATCATTTAGAGAGTTTGATGTGATATTGGGGATGGATTGGTTGTCCCGACACCAAGTGGTAGTTGGTTGTAGAATGAAGAGAGTGACCTTAAGGACACCGAGGAAGTGACTTTTATCGGCGAGAGGTCGAACCACCTCTCTAATGTGATATCCGCCGCTATTGCTAGAATGATGGTTCGAAAAGGGTGTAAAGCCTACTTGGTGTATGTGATATAGATCTGAAAAGAGCGAGCTGGGTTTTTGAACATCCTACGGTTAGTGGCTATCAGGATGTGTTCAGGAGGTTACAGGATTGCCTCCACATAGAGAGATTGAGTTTGCAATTGACATTGTTCCGGGTGCCACTCCGGCATCCATTACACCTTATAAAATGGCTCCAGTGGAGTTAAAAGAATTGAAGCTTTAGTTGCAAGAATTGTTAGAGAAAGGATTTATTCGTCCGAGTGTATCACCATGGGGAGATCCAATGCTCTTTGTCAAGAAAGATGGTACGCTTTGGTTATGTGTTGATTATAGGCAACTGAACAAGATGACTGTGAAAAACAAGTATCCGTTTACCCGGGTTGATGACATTGGAATAATTGAAAGGTCGCGAGTGTCTTTAGAAGATTGACTTGCGATCTAGGTATCATCAATTGAGGATTAAGGATACGGATGTGCATAAGACAACGTTCAAAATGCGGTATGGACATTATGAGTTCCTTGTAATGCCGTTTGGGTTGACATATGCACTGGCGGCTTTCATGGACTTAATGAATCGTGTTTTCCGATCGTATGTAGATCAATTTGTCGTGGTGTTTATAGATGACATCCTCGTGATTCAAAGGATCGAAAAAATCATGATACGCACCTTCAGGTAGTGCTAGAAACCTTGAGAAAGGAAAGGTTAGATGAAAAATTGAGAAAATGTGAATTTTGGTTGAGAGAAGTGTCTTTCCTTGGACACATTGTATCAGAAGAAGGAATTCAAGTGGATCCAAAGAAGGTAGAGGTGATTATTGAATGAAACCAGAAATGTCCCACGGAGGTGCGTGGTTTCACGGGATTGGTGAGTTATTACGAGGAAGGTTCGTTAAGGGGTTTTCGATAACTGCGGCCTCGATGACAAGATTGCTTTAGAAAAATGTAAAGTTTTAGTGGAGTGAAAAGTGCCAAAGTGCCTAGAAATCCGTCAAAGTGGAGCTATGTGCAAGAACAATCTGATTATGCTTTGCAAATTAGAGTAGTCTGGATGTAAAATGCAATAACTTGAGTTTTGGTGATCCAAATTGGATGATTCCAATTGAAGAAGAAACCTTAGAACCATAGCTTCAAATTCTTAGAAGGAACCATTACCAATTTATGGAGTTAAGACCCCTGAAATCGAGAATAGTAAATCGAGTGGTAGGCATGCGACCCGGAGTTTGGCATTAAAATGCCGTAACTTGAGTTTGGGTGATCCAAATGGGATGATTCCAATTCCTACTAAAAATAGACTCATAGAGACATTATATTCTTGAAGAAAGCATGAGCAAAATATGGCTCATGTCCCAAAGGGCCACAAGTGAAGGTGTATTAGGTAGACATCAACCAAAAATCTAGAATGCACAAGCTGATTTTTTTCTTGGGTTGTTCTTTTGATATTGACATATTTGTGATGGATTAGGGGTTGGTGATGGGAAGCACGACCCTAAGAATGGGATTCGAGAATAGAGGTGAAGAAGCGACCTTTCTGGGTTTGTTCTTCACACTTCCTTCTTTGTTTCGATTTTGTGTTTTGTTTGACAAAATAAATATCAAAGGTTTTATATGAATATGCATGTGTGCTCCATTTGAGCCGTAAATGAATTGGTTTGTTCTCCACTTCTCTCTCTCTAGTTCTAAAATGTTTGAAGGATTATGAAATAAGTGGATTTATTGAAATGAATTACGATAAATTGCATTTTGGTTATTTAAATTGATTTGTCTAGGCGATTGTGAAATGAATTGCACATGAAAAATTGCATGAGAATTGGAAACCAAGTATTTGGATATAAATGTATGATGGGCCGAAAGTGAGTGTTTAAAAGTTGGTAAAAAATGCAGACCCATACATGCAAGTATACGCATCAAGTTCACGTAGTGTAGTGGCTAATCCAGTCTATTAGTTTACGCGAAGAGAGCGTCTTGAATGCGGCAGTGACCTAGACAATTTAGCCGTTCTTATTCGTATGCTGGAGTGCCATTCCCAAGCATAGGAATTAAGGTTGTCTAGCGTATAGTAACGTGGGAGTCCACGGGTCATCTCTCCACGGGGTGATCTAAATTGTTGATCAGTAAGGCTTTATTCTCCCAGTGTCTGTCGAGGAAATTATGGGGTTGTGTTTTGTTGATTTGAGGATTGATTAAATTGACTATTTTAAAATAGAAGGATGATTGCTGGAATTCTTAGGTTTCCACTCACTAACGATCACGTAATTCCACCTCTTTGTTTTACAGTCTCATTTAGGAGCCATTGATAAATGGTCTTCGATGGAAGATTTTTCTTCGTGCTCTTTTGAAGATAGTGAGCGATGTTAAACACTTGTTCCCGATTAATTCGGACTCTCGACTTGCATTTGTATTCAAGCACAAGCGTGTACGGAGGGTCTCTCGTTCTGTTGTCAGAGGATCTTAATAAGGATTTTTACAAAGTTTTCTGATGAATAACATCGCACAATCCATTGAAGTATAAAGAAGATTTAGGGAATATACCTTGATCGAGTGAGTTTCACCGTAGAATCAGCATAGAAATTTAGAACTCCATGGAAATCATAAGGTAATTCATAATTGACGAGAGATTTATTCATAAAAGGAACATTTAGAAAATCGAAATTCAATTGTGAAATCTAGAATGAAAATATAAACTTAGAGAATGAAAGCGAGATGTATGTTCCTCTTGCGAAAGATTACATGTGCTTGAATCAAAAATCTCCAGAGAAATAAAATAAAGTCTTCAACCCTAATCTATAAAAACTTTTCCAAAACTATGGCAAAGAACACTTCTCTATGGAAACCTAAACCTAGGAATCAAAAAGCTTCTTTCTCCTTGTATACTAAGGCTTTTATACCCCTCTCAATGTGATCCCAGTAAGGAGATTGATTAATGACGTGCCCTTGCGTTAGGATCAAATGCTGCCGTTCTGCAGTTCTGCAGGTGTGCGAGTGCAGTGTTTAGTGGTGTCACCCAGGTAATGTTGCTTATGCCACTTTTGCATAGGTGTGCCAGGTGCATGTTGAAGGTATCTTTTGGGTACATGTTGCTCACTTGCCACTTTTACGCATAGGTGTATGGTACATGTTGAAGGTGTACCGTACATGTTGCTCAACGGTGCTTTTCGGCATTGTTGCACTTCGAAGCTTCACCCGATGGTTGCCATCATCCTCGATGATCCGTATTTGCTTCTGGACCACCGTCATGTATAATTATGCATTAGACATGAAAAACCTATACAAGTCCAGAAACACGAAGCGGTGCAAGTACTATTCTCATGCAAAATGTACAGGCAACATGTGACTTGAGACCGCACAGGATGCGCACTGTAATTATTGCTCGATTGTGTGACACACCCCAGCTTGCATCTTGCTAGTCCTAACTAGATTTAGACTTTGAGATACCTATTGGTTATGAACTCCAACAAGTGCGCTAGAGTACAGTTAATCTTTGGGATTTCTCCAAAGAGCGGAAATATTAAAACATAATGCCGGCACGTAGGATGCACCCGTGTGACTCAGTAAAACTGCAACCACAGTCTAGCAGTGAACATATCAACAAGTAACACGAGATTAATTTATTCATAAAAAGGACCATGCAGGATTAAAGAAAAGCGATGCCATGGAAGTAATTGAACTAAAATGATCGTGTTATAGAAAGCTGACCATTTAACATAAACACCCCGACTACTGCTCTGAAAAGTCGAGAAACCTTCTTTGGCTGGAATCGAAAGGTCAACTACAGGTTTGCAATGACCATAGGCTACACAAAAAAGGGTAAAATGAAAAAAATGGGTGTTGGCATAAGATGGCTGAGGTCTTCTACCCAATTGCCAACACCACCCTTATCTAGCCTAACATGCTACTACACAGTGTCCTCCTCATCGTCTGCAGAAGAAAATGCGTCACACCATCGACTGATCATCAGCTCCTCGAATCTCCACTCCAAGTCGGGAGAAGTGGCATCACCGCCACTTGCGAGGCTCTCAGCAAATATGACTCGAGCCTAGAGAGCTTGTGAATCTAACATGCATTTCCCAATGCATTTTGAACCATCCTTTAATTCGGCCATTCTCTTCAACGGGGAGAGGTGCTCATAGAGTGCAGGTGCTGTGAGTGAAGAGGCCCCGAATAGCCAGCTGGGATGTGAAGGTTGGGGTCCTAGTAGATGCGGCTCGGCTCTTGGCGCCAGTTTGGTTGTAATAGGCTGACCTAGGAAGAACCCTCTTTCCTTGGCTTCTCCTCCTTCAGGCACCACAGACACCGTCTGAGATGGGAATGGAGATATGTCTCTGCTTTCATGCGGGCTGATCCTCATCACGCACCATATGATCAAAGCATAGTCGATAAGCTTCCCGGTCATCACCTCATATAAAAACTGCGTTTGTTCTCTGCTGGGAGATTTCTCATTGCCCTTTGGTCCGATTCTATCATGAATAATCTTATTCATCAATGCATATTCCGGCTTGAGCTTCCCTGGCACAAATTCTTTACGTACAAAACCACTCATGGCCACAGGACGAGTGCACATAGCCTCAACGAATAAATGGGCGTCGAACATAGTGATGGACCTAAGGGGGTAAGTGATTGCAGCCATAGTGACAGACTTATCTTGTAGGGAATGGTATCGAATCGGGGGGTAATCCGTGTAACACCCATCACAGTGGTCTCTAGTAAGGTCTCGACCCGCTGATTTTCTTTCATATTAGTATAAAACTCCCGAACCACAGTAGGTAAATATCCCTGAACCTCAGTATTGCCCTGGCTGCAAATTGTTCTTGAATATTGATTGGATGAGAGTATAGAAATGTTTCCAACTTTACACCCCTCTCGCGGTGAAATCCCTGTTCGCGAATTAGTAGGCTACATTTTCTGCTCGACTTCGAAGCCCTCAGCAAACATGGCCTCTATCTCATCATCATCATCACTCGATCTTCCTCACTTTGAAGACCGAATCTATTTGCTTTCTTTGCCTTTCTTCACTGGCATGAGGTCAGATTTTCTTTTCTTCAAGGCCCGCTCTATAGAGGAGCTAGGCGCTTTTCCCTTTCCAGTATTCTTGGATCTTGCCATAGATATGGAAAGAATGGCAATGATGGCACAGATGGCCCACACATATAAAACAATATCCCTGGCTTTGTCTCGAGAAGTCTTTAGGCTGTACAATGCGAATCATATAAAAATTTCCTCCCATATCATTACTTAGAAACCCCCGAACCGCAAGTAAAAACCACCAGCCAAAACCAACCCAAACAAGTCCATGTATAATAATGAATAGCATAATGCTCTCGAGGACTGGGAGGCTTACACGTTCGTGCGATGAATGCGAGAAGAATCCGGAACTGAGCGATGCGACTGCGCGGGAAGCGGGCAAACTTGGGGTTGCTTGTGTGAGAGGGCAATAAGGGTTAAGGTTTTGTTTGTTTAGAGAATGAATGGGTTAAAAATTGGGGTTAAAAACCTATTGTCCAAAAGCGACCGCGTATGCGATCTGTGGTAGGCTATACTTACATAACATATGCACAGTACATCATTAGACCAAATCACATTGCTGTTCCCGAACTTTTTTTATTTTTTTGTTTTTCTTTTTCTTCATATTATTTTCTTTCTTTTTTGACCCATATATTTTTGCAAATTGGGAGCAGTGGTCTTGGAGTCATAAATTCTATCCTTGTCATTGCCTTCCATCCTAGAGTTTCATGCATGCTCTGCTTTATACGCTCATATTACGCTGGTGAAATTTGTTTTCATGGAGTTGACAACTGTACTTCCTTCTTTAGACACTTTCAATCTTTCCATGGGGCCCACTGTATTTCTAGTTTCTAGTGATCAGGGTTCCTAGGGTTCAAACCAACTTGGCAACTTAAGGCTCAAAATAGGTGCAAGGGGTAAGACAAAACGATTCCACAAAGTGTAACACATAAATGATGGCCTCTAATCATTTTCGAGTTATGCAAGATGTTCCTCAAATACTATGATGCATGTAGTTAACATGACATGCCAAATTAATGCACAGATGGGAGCACAAGCAGGCAAGACTAGAGTATGAACAGAAAGTCAGTGGTTCGATAATCGAAATTAGAGACGGGAAATACAAGGGGATAAAGTCAGATGAATATAAAGTTTTTGTGCATGTATTAAAGTGTACATGCATTGAGATGATGTGGAGTGTGTATGAAATCATGCGGCTATATACATTGCAGGTCAAGTATTATACCTAAAAGAGCCACAATTCGAAAATTTTTGCCATACACTAAACATGTAACAAGGGCATAGTTAGGTTGACCGGTGTGCGCTACCCGGAGCAAGCCGAAAGCAAGCATTGTCCTCAATGCATAGAAACCAAGAGGACCCCCATAACAGAATGGGAGGCAACATAGAAACTAGGGCCCTTATTTTTATTTTTTTTTATTTTATTGAAAAGAAAATGAAATAGAGACAATAGAAATAAAATGCAAGAACGAAAATAAAACACAATCAAAACTATATACAACAAGTTGAGAACGAATTTACTCTGAAGGGGGATCCTGGTAGAGCGGATCTACCAAGTCCTCACTATTCTCTTGAAGATTGAAATGCTCGAATGGCTTGGGCGGTGATATTGACTTTGAAAGACTTTCCGGTGTCAGTTTTCAATCTCCACGACTCAGTATGTATAGACTACCTTAACAATGAGCAGACAGTCAATGAAGCGAAGTTTTCACGGGAAATAGAATTCTGGCAAGGAGAGTGTATAAGCGAGTACCTTTAGTTTGGTTGAGCGTTTTCTGAGCAATAGTCTTGTCATGGAACAACTTGAGCCGCTCTTTGTAAATCCGGGAGCTTTCATACGACTCTCGCCGCAATTCATCAAGCTCATTTAGGCGCAACAGTTGGCCTAACTACTGCTTGATTAAATCGAAAATTAAAAGTTCTAATAATGATAATTGGTGTTTCCATTTCGGTAGCGGATGACAAGCCTTTTTCATAAACAAGCCTATAGGGAGACATACCAAGAATAGTTTTAAAGCGTCACGGTGCAGGCCCGAAGAGCATCAGGTGGTCGAGTGACCGGAGTCTTTGCGATTTGGAGCAACCGTTTTTTCCAAAATATGTTTTATCTCCCTATTAGCTAATTCAGCTTGTCCATTGGTCTGTGGGTGGTATGCCGTTGAGACTTTATGGGTGACTCCATATTTTTTCAACAGATTTGCAAAAGATCGATTACAAAAGTGGAGTCCACCATCACTAATAATTGCACGGTATTCCCAGCGAAAAAATGTGTTCTTTGATAAATTTCAGAAACAACCTTATGGTCTCATTAGTTCTCGTTGGAGACCTCAACCCATAGACACATAATCAACAGATAATAGAATGTAAAGATACCCACAGAAGGAAAAGGCCCCATAGAGTCTATACCCCATGATCAAAAATTTCTGACCATTGAATCGGGGTAAGAGGCATCATGTTCCTCTTTGTGATTCGCTAATTGTTGACGCAGAAACACAAGTTTTGCAGAAATCAAAACAATCTTTAAATAGAGTAGGCCAGTAAAAACCAGCTTGCAAAATCTTATCTTCTGTTTTTCTGGCAGAGAAATGCCCTCCACAAGCTTCGGAATGGCAAAAGGTTAGGACCCTGATCTTCTCATCATTGGGCACACATCTTCTCATTAATTGGTCAGGACAGTAGTTAAATAGATATGGATCATCAAAGTAATATTTCTTAATGTACGCAAAAATTTCTTTTGTTGAGAAAGTCCATTGTGTTCAGATTTGACCGATTACTAGGTAATTTACGATGTCGTGCCATGACAATGAGCCGAGAGCAAAAAGTGCTCATCGGGAAAGCGCCGCCTAATAGATGCCTTATTGATTTGATTCTAGAACTAATCGAGATAAATGGTGGCTACCATATTCTCGACCACCTTTATCTTTAATGGTCGGATTAGTTAAGGCATAGTAGAATCCACCTAGTTAACCGAGAGGCTTGGTATCACCTTGGGAGCGGTACTTGATCTTGCGTGATCTGTGAAATGGTTCTGGAGGCCTCTGATGTATGACTGAACTTTTCTATGTGAGAACCAATGGCTAAAAACTCTTTTTTCTATGGTTGTGTAGTTTGCTTGTAGTCTAGTGTCTTCTTGGCATAATAGATTACAAAGCCTTTTGTCTTCCTTTGTCTAAAGCGGCCCTATAATAATCACATTAGCGTCACACATGATCTCAAATGGAAGGTTCCAATTAGGAGACACCGCATGATAGGAGCGACACTAACATAGTTTGAGCTTAGCAAGGCGTCTTCCTGAAACTGTGACCATCTCCGAAAAGGACATCTTTAGCAAGCAAAGTACATAGGGACCAGAGCTATAACCTTTGAAATCTTTATAAATCTCTATAAAATCAACATGTCCCAAAATGATACAGTGTCTCTAACACACACTTAGGAGTAGGTAAAATTGGAGATCAGCTAGGCCTTGGCCTTATCAACTTCAGTTCATTTTTTTGATACTATATGGCCTAAGACAATCCTTGTGTCACCATGAAATGACACTTTTCCAATTTAACCTGAGTTCTTCTCTTGACATCTCTCAAACCTTAGTAAATTCTCGAGCAGCCCTCGAATGAGTCACCGGCCCGAGAAATCATGTGAGATTTCCAAATAGTTTCTATCATGTCATTGAAAATTCCCATCATGCAGTTTAGGTTAGGATTGCATTACATAATCAAAGGACATTTTCTTAAAGGCAAAAGTACCGAAGGACAGGTGAATGTAGTTTTCTCTTGATCTTTAGCTATCTCAATTTGATTGTACCTTACAGTACCCATCGAAAACAGTATTAGAATTCATGCCGCAACTCTCTCTAACATTTGATCATGACGGAAGGAAAGTGGTCTTTTCTAGTACCATTAAGCTTCCTATAATCTATGCACACTCCTCGACTGAAGTGACGAATAGGAATAAGCTCATTATTTTCATTGGCGACCACAGGTGACTCAGTTTCTTAGGAACTACATGTGTTAGGCTAACCACTTGCTGTCGCAATGAAATTAAATAACACCTGTCAAGGAGTTTTAAGACTTCCTTCTTTACCACTTCTTTCATTATTGGGTTCAGTTGTCTCTGTGGTTGCCTAGAGGGTTTAACATCCTCTTAAGTGAATTCTATGTGCACCTCAGGGGCTAATCCCCTTAATATCACGCAGTGTCCATCCTGAGAGCGGGTTTCTATGGGTTCTCAATATCTCCAAAAGTTGATTTTCTTGACTCATTTCTAAGGAGGAAGATATGATTACCGGAAAAGTTTCTTCTGCCCCTAAGAAGGCATATTTGAGGTGTGATGGTAAGGGCTTCAACTCAAGCTTAGGTGGCCTTTCTTCAGAAGGCAATGCCTTATCCTCAATTGGTGGTAATGGTTCAAATTTAGGTGCCCACCCATTCACTTCCAGTACCTCATTGTGTTCAATTATGGAGTGTAGAAACTCCGATTCTAGTGTGGTCACTACCTCATCCCAACTCGGGCTTACCAAACATGACATAAGAGGGTCATCATGTGAGACATTATCCAAGTATTTCTGTACCACAGAATCAACCATGTTGACCTCACCTATTTTCTTCATCCTATCCCTTGACATTAAAGATATTGATTAGCCAGTCATGTTGCAAATGATAGTCATTAGACCTCCTGACGATGTATGATGGCGTTAGCGATTGCGAAGATAATTCTGCCAAGAATCCTTTGAGAGCCGAGTTCCTTGGTTCACCACGGGTTAATTCTCCGAGCACAGCAAAATCTGGGGAAGTAGAACTTGTCCACTTATACTAATACATCCTTCACTATCCCCTTTAGATTTTTACACTCGATTGTTTGGTGGAGGTGATATTGGTTGGCTCTAATTCTCTAACCCTAGGTCACATATGCGAGTAGGCAACAAATTAACACCCTTTCAAATCCACTAGAGCATGTCCCAACTTGGAATTCCTACTACTATAGAAATAGTAGGGCTTCTGGATCTTGTATTTTGGGGTAAGTTGTTCTTCGAATCCCGATTAATTGGGTGCTCAGTCATGAATGCCTCATATTGACTACCTAGTTTCCTTTTATTGTGCACAAATCCTTAAGAAACTTAGCATATGATGGAATTTGCTTAATGGCATCTAGTAAAGGAATGTTCAATTTCACTTGTTTGAATAATTCATAGATCTCAGAATGGTTATTCACTTTCTTTGGGGTTCTCAGCCTATGAGGATATGGAGTTGGAGGGATATGGGTATCCTTGTCTTGTTCTGGCTCCTCATCAACCACATCTGTTCTAGGAACATGAGGCTTGTCAGACACCTCATCATCTCCAACTGGTTCACTTTGTGGCTCTTGTATTGGTTCCTTAGGTTGAATAGTTTTGTCAATTACCTTACCACTTGAAGAGTAATGACAACCTTACAATGTTAAAGTACCCTCACTTGGACACAGAAACTCCCACACTATTTTGACCTTGTGGGTTTTTGGATGAGTTGAGATAGTTTCCCTTTCTTGTTGAAAATTACCCATAGAAAGAGGTTAGCTTAGTTGGGATCTCCACATCATTCGGAGCGGTTTGAAATTACGTATTTGTGGATTGTTGGAGTGCAGCCTGGCTTGTGTTACTATATCCTCCAAACTTCTCTTATGTGGAGGTTGATAAGGCTGTGGGTTTGGATTCCCTTGATTCGACGGATGAAAACCTTGGTTAGGGTTCACAGGAAATCCTTGGGGACCTTGATTACGAGAGATGGAAGAGCAGATTTGTAAAGCTAGTGGTTTTTGATAATGGGGGCCTTGGTTGTTTGGCAAGTTATGTGGGCCTCCCTCATTTCTCCAACTAAAATTGGGGTGCTTACCCCATCCTGGATTATATGTTTCAGAATATGGAGAATTGAAAGGTTTCCTTTGGTAGTTAAGAGAGCGTTAACTTGCTCACATCTAGTTACTCCTTAACTTGAGGAAGGTTTGGGAAATTAATAGTTGAGTGTGTAGGGTCATCACATATTATGCATGGCTCCTCCACTCTAGGTCCAATAGGTACCGAGGGTACTTGAGGCACACTAGTTACCTTGTTCACCTTTTTCATCTCCATGGCCTCCAACTTTCTTGTTAAATTGGCGTTTTTTGCTTGCAATTCATCATTCTCTTTCAAGTGAGTGGATTACTCCTATAGGTGTGTGTACTTTAGCGGTGTCTCTGGAGTGTTGGTCTCCCATGTTGGGCATTTCTGCTATGGTGTCAAAGGGTTAGATTGCCTCCTAGCACTCTTTTCATAAAATTCTCCCACACACATCATTTGAATGTATTGTTTATTATTCAAGGACAGTCCTTGATGAAAGTACGCACAGATTTGTCCCACATCCAAACCATGATGAGGGATCGCATGGAGGAGATCCTTGTCTCTCATACCGCAGCAAAGGTTCACCCATTTTGAGAAAAATTCTAGATTGCATGAGCATTGAGTACGTGCGGGAAAAAATTGTTAAGAATTCATTCATGTCTTCCCATGTAAAGATTGAGTTAGGTGCAAGAGAATGAAACCAAATTTTGGCTTTCTCCTTTAGAGCAAAAGGAAATAAAACCAAGCAGTTATGTAGAGAGGTGAGCCGGTAGAGAGAAATGCAAGCTGCAGAGCATCCTCGAAAGTCTCTCATGGTGAGTAAGGGTTCTCGAGATTCGGCCCGAAGTGATATACGAATTAAGACGGATCATTTCCGACTTCATGAGGGTGATTGGCCTGTGCCTCTTCGGTGCGAGGCGAATACATGAGTTTGTTGTGGTTCGTTGTGGTTGCAAGATCTCTCAGAGAGTTCTTTCTGTCACGACCCGATTCTCGGTCCGGCCCAGATTAGCGGAATGAGCAGGTTTGAGTGCGAAACCATATCTTGGGACTTTTTTATTTTTTTATTTTTAAGGCTCAGCTTATATGCGTGGTGTACAAGCGATTTTTGTAGTAACTTGACACTCATTTACATTTACAAATGAACTACCACCAGGAATTAGTATTCAGCTAAAATTTATACATTTACTAAGTCCCATTTCTTATCTGAATACATACATATACATATCTAATACAAACATCGGAGATCGCGGAGCAGTCTTTGAGCGAGCACCTATCTCTGAGATGGCCATTCTTGGTGTGGAATGTCACCATCCTCTTTATTTCCTCTTCGGTACTACGGATTGAACACGTGCTAAACTGCAGCTTAGTGGAACATATCTCAGACATTAAACCATCATGATAATCGCCATCACTATCTTTTACTTTTACTTATGCATATATCGAAGTACATTCTTATGTGACTTCTAACTCATCTCATTTTATACATGTAGATTTTGCCTTTTCGATTCCATATCATTATCTTATTATTACTGTATATCATGTCTTTTACAAGTTTTCAATTCATATCTTCTACATGTATGTCATATTAGATCATATTCAAAACAAACTCATACTTATACAATGGTAAATCAAAACATATCAAGTCATATTAAATACATATTGGGTCAATCAGACTAATACCAATTCATATTAGACTCTTATCATTATCACGGTTGAAGCCATTAATCAACTCCCTTTAGAAATTACATTTCGTGATCTGGGATGCCCGTTAAATCCTTTTAGTTTTCGTTTTATTAATTTTCATTTTCAAAAGTGTCGCGACCCGAATCCCCTACTTGACCGGTTAGGCGAATCAAAGGCTGGAACTGCCGGTTTATAAGCGGTTTCAATCAAAACATTTATTGTCTTATTAAAATTTTCTTTTCAAACATATGCGACCGAATCTAACTTGACGGGTTGGCGGATCAAGGTGAACTAGTTTACTCAGAGCATTTCCAATTATCTTTCCAAAACATTTGTTTATGTTATTCCATTTAGACTTTTTAATTACGCGAAAGCACTTTTTCTGCAATCCCATAAACACTTATATAATTTCAAAAGACCCCTTAACATTTAAGACCAACAAATGCATTACAAAATGATGCCTTTTTACTATGTCCGTGTAATGTAAAGATACTTAAACACAATTTTTTAATGTCATTTTTCGCTTATCGGCTCAGGATTTCACATATAGCTATAGAAGCCGACATTCACGACATATTCACTTATAAATCTCGCCTGTCATTATTCAAGAGTAATGCGATTTCACACTCCAATTATTACCGTCTCAATATATATGGTTATAGAGGTTTACATTCACGACAGATTCACTGGGAATCCCGCCGTTTGTCTTCACGCAGCAATGTGATTTCGCATTCAATTATTATCGCCTCACATACGTACATAGGTCGACATTCACGACGCATTCACTCGGGAATCCCCGCCCCTCGTTTGTCATTCAAGAGTTAAATGTGATTCTCGCATTCACTTACATCGCCCCACATATATGGCTATAGAGCCGACATTCACGACAGATTCAATTTCGGGAATCCCGCTCCGTTTGTCATTCAAAGAGCACGTGATTTCGTATTCAATTATTATCGTCTCACATATGGCTATGTGCTTTCCACATTCACCCATGCATTCACTTGGGGAATCTTCGCCTCGTTTTGTCATTCATTAGCAATGTGATTTCGCTTTTAGACAAATACGGCATCTTCATGACGACTCCGCTGTGAATCCCCACATGCCTGGGCTTGCTATTCAATGATACGTTTCAAATCAATTTACTTTATGCAAGTACTTCGCTTTATCGCTAAATACATGCACACATGCACACGTGTGATGTATATTTCAATAACAATCATTCAAATCAATATATATATATATATATAGAGAGTATATATATATATATATATATATATATATATATATATATATATATATATATATATATATATATATTTTACAATTAGCATTCATAACTGATCACAATCGCATTTTGTCTTCATATCATTTATGTATGACAAACATTTCAAATAACAATCATTCAAATCAATATATATATATGCTTATATATATATTTCTCACAATTAGCATTCATAACCGATCATAATCACATTTCAATTCCAATATCACTTTCAGATATCTTTCAAGATATACTCAATCTATGTACACATTGCATATACTCATTTACGATACTCGCTATATTCTCATTCACGTATACTCATTTATGTATACTATTCATGTATGTTCACTCACGTGATACTCATTCCTATACCTTTTCATGTGTACTCATTCATATGCTCATTTACGTGATACTCGCTTCATTTGTTATCATTTCTCGTTATATGTGATAATAATAATATATCACTTAACCACATTATGTGTTCATGACATATTGCCTCGCATGTTCACAATCATGTTTCAATTCGTTTTCATTTTCATTTTCCATAATCATTTTCATGTTTCATGAACACATCTTTACATTTTTCATTTTCTACATTTTCCTTGTTTCATGCCTATTACATATGGAAATTCATATTCTTGTGAAGTATAATGTATGTGGAATCACACCTCATTCATATATTCTTATTCCTCTATGTATCTACTTTACTTAGGAAGTGGAATTAATCCAATCGGATCATCCAAACTAAAGTTATGGCATTTTCATGCCAAACTGGGGTCGGTTTACCCGGGATTACACTAGAACAGCTTGTATTACTAATTTTTCCGGGACTTCTAACTTCATGTTTGACTCTAGGTCATTGTATTCTTTTTAAAGATAAGTGCTAAGGGTTCTATTCCAACTGGAATCACCCATTTTGGAGCACCAAACCTGCTACGTCCAACAACCTTAACTACTCTATGTTCAAAGCTGGAACCAGAATTTGGCTTGCACATGGCCCACTTTGAGTGAATTTTTAGGCCACTTAGGATCATAATTTGAAATTCCTATTCTTAAGTTTTGTTCTCTCAGTCTATTTCCACGTAGAAGCCACTTGAATAACTCAAATCGATAAGAAATGACAAGTTATGTACAAAATAATGAAAACTGGTCGAAACTGGGAAAGCAGAACAGGGTGTACCGGTACATGTCTAACATGTACCGGTACATGTTGGCCAAAAACGACCAGAAACGAAAGTGTACCGGTACACTTTCAAAGTGTACCGGTACAAGTCACCCGAAATGCCCTAAAATGTGTGTTTTCTCACATTTTTCCATATGTTTCAACCCCAATCAACTCTATACTCCATATACACCTCAAAACCATTTCAAATTCACCTTGTAAACTCTTTTCTACACAATTCATCTTTCAATAGATATCTTTCTTCAAAATTCTTTCATGAATTTCTTCCAAAACCCTTCTAATATGGGTTGGTGACCCATCCTCAACAAAACATGAATATTAATTAGGGTTTAGCTCTAAACCTCAACTCATTTACTTCTACAATTAACCATGAATCCAACTTAAGAGAAAGGATTCTACAACTATTCAGGCCATTTAGAGTTTTAACAACCCTAATTTCAATACATCTTTGGTTAGGATTTCATCCTAACAAAACCTAGGTTTTGGACAAGATAATAACCATACAAAACCAAAGATCCATACAAAAATCCAAAGTTCCATACTCAAGGTTAGTAGTTCCATACCTTGTTGGCTTGATCTTGGCTCCTCCATCTTGTTCCTCTTCCTCTTCTCTTCTCCTCCTCCTTCACGATTTTTTTCTCCTCCTCCAAATGAGAACAACTTTGGTCTTTTTAATCCATGTTTTCTAAGGCCATGTTTGGCCCTCTAAAAACCCATTTTTGGGTTAAGTTTCATTATTTGTAAAAAGGTCCCTCCATCTCTTGGCTATTTGAATTTCAACTTTCCAATATTTTATTTGGGCCTCTATTCTCATCAACTATGACTTTTAAGTCTTTTGGACAAATTAAGAATTTTGTCCTTAAGTTTTGTAACTTTCCCGGTCTCGTCTCGTGTTTCGTATTTAATCTACCGAAACGGGCCAATTATGCTTACAAAATACCCTAAACATGTCGAAAACGACTAGGGTATATTTCGGGGTGTTACACTTTCCACATTAAGTAAAGGAGCAGGGGGACCCCTATATTGGTTTCGCTAGAAGTTAACATTTCCCCCTCCTATTACTGGTGCTACTGGGAGTGTAGCACCATCTCCATGTTGTGGATGTTCATGGAGTCCTTGTGGGTTAACAGGAATCCCTTGAGCATGTTCATTAAATAGAGGTTGCTGATTCCCGTGATGGTCCATCTGAGGTATAACGCTATCTGAGACAATCGACTTATTACGGATTCCTCATAATTTCTAGGAGGTGCAATTCTTACAAGCTCCATTACAGCCAAGGCGAGCCCAACCCGACATGCACTAAACCCACTTCGTCCAAGAAAACACCCACTGAGATTTCTCACAAAAACAAATTAAAAAGAAAAGTAGAGAACGTACCGGATTTGCAATGCAATTGCAAATTACCTCTAGCTCTCGTCAGATCAACTAGATTGGTCGCCATCGCAAGAACGGCGCCAAAAATGCTTCTGCTCTTATTCAGATAGTCGAATCTCTATCTCAAGCGAGGAATTAAGGTTGTTCAGCATTATAGTAACGTGGGAGTCCACAGGTCATCTCCACAGGGAGTGGTCTAAATTGTTGTTTCGTAGGAGCTATTCTCCAAAGGTGTGAAATTGAAAAGGAAATTATGGGGTTGTGTTTTGTTGATTTGGGGATTGATTAAATTGACTATTTTAAAATAGAAGGATGATCAGCTGAATTCCCAGTTTCACTCACTAACGATCACGTAATTCTACCTCTTAGTTTTACGCCTCTACGGGGAGCCACATAAATGGTTTTCGATGGAAGATTTTTCTTTAAATGCTTGAAAGGAAAGATAATCGAACGATGCTAAACACTTGTCTTTACCAATTCGACTCTTAGCTTTCATTTGTATTCAAGCACAACGTGTACGGAGGGTCTCTCGTTCACACGTTGTCAAGAGGATGCCCAACTAAGGTTTTTACAAAGTTTTCTACAAGTGAATAACATCACACAATCCATTGAAGTATAAAGAGGAATTGAGGGAATATACTCGATCGTAGGTGAGTTTCCACCGTAGAATCCCAACATAGAAATTTAGAACTCCATGGAAATCATAAGGTAATTCATAATTGACGAGAATTTATTCATAAAAGGAACTTTTAGAAAATCAGAATTCAATTGTGAAATCTAGGAATGAAAAATATAAAATTCTAAGAATGAAAACGAGATGTATGTTCCTACTGAAAGATTACATGTGCTTGAATCAAAAATCTCCAGAGAAATAAAGTCTTCAACCCTAATCTATAAAAACTTTTCCAAAACTATGGCAAAAACACTTATGAAAACCTAAACCTAGGAATCAAAAAGTTGCTTTCTCCTTGTATCCTAAGGCTTTTATACCCCTCTCCAATGTGATCCCCCATTAAAAGTTGATTGACAAGCGTGCCCTTACGTTAGGATCAAATGCCTACTCAATTCCCGCAGTTTTCACACAGGTGTACCGTTACATGTTAGTGGTGTACCGGTATATGTTGCTTTCTGCCACTTTTCTGCATAGGTGTACCGGTACATGTTGCTCACTGCCACTTTTCTCGCATAAAAATACCAAGACATGTCAAGGTGTGTACGCACATGTTGCTCACTGTGCTTTTTCCAAAGATTGTTGCACTTCCCGGCTTCACTAATCTGGCTTCCATCATCCTCAATGATCCATGATTGCTTCCTACAACCAGATAATTATGCATTAGACTCGAAAAACCCGTACAAGTCCAAACACGAAAGCCGACAGCACTGCCTCATGCAAAATGTGAGCAAATACGTGACTCAAGGTGCTAAGTTCTCATTTGTAATTATCGCTTCACCGGTATTCAACAACAATATTTGGATCCATTTTTATAGTGAATTATGACTAAATTAACTAATTTAAGGAGTCTAATATTAAAATTTCGATTTAAGATAATGATGAGAAACTAGGTTTTGCCTTCGCCTACCACACCGATGGATTCTACTCAGAGAAGTGTATTTATTTTAATATTTCATATGATTTATGTTAGCGGGTTGATCGTGGCCTACAAGATATTCTCTTGGAGATATAGCCGCCATCTCACCAGCGGGAGGGTGGGACAGATCTCTCGTTCATTACACTCGATTCCCGGCCGGGACCCGGGACGGCGGATCCGAACCGAGTTCGGGCGCGAGACTATATAATCGGGACTCTTACCCCGCTTTTTTTTTTTCTCAAAGTCGAATTTGTACTCAGGTATACAAACAATTTCGTAATAACAAAATCATTTACATACACAAAAGAACCAATACCACCGAGTGGTGTCCATCAAAACTATACACATATATCGAGTCCCATTTACATATACAAAACCTGTACTTTACATTTTACAACCGAGTGCGGACATACCCGTGATGAGCCCCTACTAGTGTAGTCGGCTCAAATTGTATGCGAAAGACTTATGTCCTCCTTTGTACCTACATAGATTGAAAACCCGTGCTAAGTTTCTTAATACGCTACCGGGAAACATATTTTATAACTTATACCGGTACACATGCATTTATACTCGAATCATACAACATATAACCTAATGTATATCGAATCTTCATGAATTCATATAAATACATTTACATACATAATTATCCTTGTAACCAACTTATGCTTTTTTCTGATCTCTCGCATACCTGCATCGAACTTATACTTATAGCAATCTTATACTTACTCTAACTTACACTTACGGTTAATTCTATTCTTATTCCAATCTCCCGTAGGACACATATTTACACTTATCTCCCGTAGGACACATACTTATACTTATCTCCCGTAGGACACATACTTATATAGATTCCTCGTATACGGTACTGAACTTATACATATACTTAGACGGAGGTACTTATCCACATACTCATACTTCTATCTATCTTATACTTGTTCAGTCTCTCATAGATTACATATTTGCATTTGTATCATAATGATACGTATTCGCATCTCCCCAAAGGGCATATATATCGGACTTATACTAATACTTGTCTCGGACTTATAATTATTCAGATCTACCAAAGGACATCTACTTGAACTGGTCGACCGATACTTATCCATCTCTCGTAGGAGCTACCGAAATAGACCTTTACTAAGGCAATCTGTAGGTACAAAACTTATACTTGTACTTTTCATATCTTATACTCTGTACTCACGGAGCTTGTTCTTGTACTGGATCTTATACTCTGTAATACTTGATCATATACTTGTCTTTACGGATCTGCTACTTGTAATAGGGCGTACATATACTTGTCTTACGGATCTTATACTTGTATTATGGAGCTTATGCTTGTATTTTAGATCTTATTCTTGTATTCCGGATCTTATACTTGTATTACAAATCTTATGTCTGTATTATGAGACTTAGTGTTATAGTACAGAACTTATACTTATATTACCGATACGGAAGTACCCGTAGGTACAACAGAGATTTCACTTGTACAAAAGTACCCGTAGGTACTACGTAACTTATAATCGGGTATCAGATCTTATAAATTGCTCAAATACTTTTTCTCGAATAATTTTCTTTCTTTTCTTTCGTGTTTGTTTTGTGATTTCAACATATGGCTATAGAAGTCGACATTCGAGAGATTCAAATGTGAATCCCGCTCGTTTGTCATTCAAGAGCAATGTGATCTCACATTCAATATTGCAACTTCACATTAATATAGAAGTCAACATTCAATATAGATTCGCTTGTCAACTCGTCCCGTTTGTCATTCAAGAAGAATGTGATTCACATTCAATATCGCAATCTCACATAATAATTATAGAAGTCGAGATTCACGACATTCGCTTGCTGAATCCCGTCCCGTTTGTCATTCAAGAGTGCAATGTGATTCACATTCAATATTGCAATCTCATTACTATAGAAGTCGACATTCACGCATAAATTCAGCTTGTCGAACTCGCCTTGTTTGTCATTCAGTAGCAATGTGATCTCACATTCAATATTGCAATCTCACATATTACTATAGAAGTCAACATTCACGACATATTCAGTTGTTGAATCCTGTCTTGTTTGTCATTCAGTAGCAATGTGATCTCACATTCAATATTGCAATCTCACATATGACTATAGAAGTCGATACATTCACTTAATGCATTCAATTGTTGAATCCGTCCCGTTTGTCATTCAAGAGTAAATGTGATTTCGCATGGAACAGATTAGAACGTGCCTGCCCACGTAACAGAAGTGTCGTAGCACTAGCAGAAGTGCCAAAGCACCGATCAGAACGTGCACTCATTCATTCATCGGTCCTAGGTCGTCATACTATCATATGTCTTTATCTATTCATAGCCTTCTTAAATGGGCTATCACTTGTTCATTCATGTATTTCATATCATTCGTTATCTTTTCTGGATTATATGTGATAATAATCATATGTAACTTAACCACATTATGTGTTCATAACATATTGCCTTTCATGTTCATGTTCATGTTTCAGTTCGTTTTCATGTTTCATGAACACATCTATGTTATCGTGATTTCTATATTTTTCCCTGTTTCATGTCCACAGATACGACATTTCATACTTGTACTAAGATGACACCTATGTATTCACACATCATTCATGTATTCTTGTTCCTTTATGAATCTACATTACTTATAAATTGGAATCATTCCAATTGAATCATCCAAACTCAAGTTATGGCATTCTCATGCCAAACTAGTAATTTTGCCCATATTACACTAGGAACAGTCTGAAATACCCATTTTCAGGGGTCTTAACTCCATATTTGACACTGGTTCTTCAGACCCTTTGAAGCTAAGGTTCTAAGGATCTTCTCCAACTAGAATCACCCAAATCGGAAAGCACCGAAACTCAAGATATGTCCTAAACAACCGACTAATTCTATGTTCAAAGTGCAACTGTGAATCGCTTGAACATAACCCCACTCGGGTGAATTTTCGCCACATGAGTCGAATTTGAAGGTTCCTATTTCGTGGTGTTTGTTCTCTCCTTACGCCTTAGTTTAACCAAAAACTGAATCACCAAATCGGATAAGAAATGACCAAGTTATGGACAAAATAAACACTCGGGTCTCAACAGAAAGATTGGGTACCGGTAATTTAAAACCGATACCAAAGGGGATGAACACTTATGCTACCTAGATCACTCTTTGGTACCGGTACCCCTTGAAATTTCCCATAAATGGTGTTTTTTCTCCTTTTTCCATATTTTGCTACCTAAATCAACCTAATAATCAATATATAAACATCAAACCACTCCATATTCACTCCTTGTAACCTCTATTATACTCAAATCATCTTTCAATACACATCTTATACACTCTATTGAGCTCAAACATACTTTCTATTCATATCTTATACAAGTCCTAGGGTTTTGCTCAACCCAACTTCAAGAAATCTAGGGTTAGGAAAAGTTCCTATCAAAACATAGAACAAGAACAAACATGTCCATACTTTACATAACCCTTAGAACCCAAAAACACATGTAATGGGAACTCTAGGTCCTCTACAACAAAACCTAGAAAACAAAGGATTTGTGATGATTCCATACAAGAATTCACCCTAGGTTAGGTTTCTTACAACTCCAAAACATGTATCCATACTAATAGTCATAGTTCCATACAAAACTCCAAAGATCCATACTCAATGTTGGGATTCCATACTCAAATCTAATTTTCTTCTTCCTTCCCTTCTTCTTTCTCCACTGGCTTTCTTCTCCCCAAAATGAGACTCAAATTTGGTTTTAAATCCAAGCTCTCTCTTTAGGCCATGTTTGGCCCTAAAACACATTTTGGGTTAAGTTTTCATTTATTTCACTCTTAAATTCTTCAATTCCCTCTCTTTTTGCAAATCAAGTTAGGCATATTTCTATTTTAACCCCTAGTCTTTCCCTTTATGACTACTAGGTCCTCGGTTGTAAATTACATATTTACCCTCTTTGCTCTCATATTAATTTCCGTGTTTCATTTTATTTCGAAAATTCATATTTAACTTTATTCAACTCAAAACATGTCCTAAAACTCAGGTTTCGGTGCGCCGACCCTCGACTCCAAGATGCATAAATGTGCAAACCCTAGTGCTACACTTGGAACACAGGATATCTCTATTCCTTGATTGACCAAGTGTTGCTTTACCCATGTCCCTATGAGTCATCTTCTCTCGATATCAGACTCCTAGCATTAGCATGCCACAATTAGCCAAATAATAACATGTGATTAAATCTGTGGAGTAAAGCAACCATACAAATTCTCATACCATTATTAAATAAAACCACACTAAAGTATTAATCGACAGCTACAAGAGGTGTCTGAATCAACAAATTTATATCTTTTAAATCCTATCATGAAAGGTGAGCTATCGCAAAGATAATACTCTAGTGGTCGAACACAGGATGAGTTTTCTTCTGCATAAATGACTTATAGTGATATTAAACTGTGAATTTGGTTTGGATTTATGAGATTTGGTAAAAATCAGGGATTTTATTAATGCATTGAAATAAAAATGGAAAAAAATAAGAAAAAGAATAAAAGATCTCCTCAAGTATCACGATACTGGCTTGGGAATTCTATCAAGAATCGAGGTTTCCAGTGTTCATTTCATGCGGGAGGATGACATATAGTCATCTCCGAACCTGACTCATTAAGCTATAAAACCTAACCAAAATATTTATCCTTTTGAAAATGGCATCTACTGCCACTGGTCACCGATGCTGAAGAATAAGTCTCCTGGAATCCCCTTTCAATGGGTCATAGAGGGTAATTCACGAATCTCGCTGATCTAGCAATAAACATCCACCGAACCCTAAAAGCCGAATAATAGTCGTTCAAGGGATTGAGAGGATATAAACCTACGGTTAGAAGGGAACCTGGCTGGCGGTGAATACTGCGTGAAGAATAGGGGACCTCCGAGTAGCCTTCGAGGATCCTGTGCGGCCCGGCCTTCGCTTCAGGAGACGGGTTTTAGCAAGCCTCCATCCTCAGAGTTGTCATCCTTCGAGGTGTTTGGCTGCCCGAGAAAGTGCAGAAAATGAGGAGAAAGGGAGAGAAGAGAAGAAAAGCGGAGAGCTGGCTTCTCCGAGTCAAATTGTATTAATTCAAGTTTGTATAGGCGAGGCTTATATAGGTGCTCAGGTGCTTCATAGGAAATTACCAAAAAAACCAAAACCCAAGCTATTACAAAGGATAAAATGGGAAGAAACAAAAATTTGTAACAAACGACGGAGCGTCAAAAGCGGTGAGCGGTGGCGGAGGATGAGCATTGACTAGAGGATGAGCAGTGGTGGGAGGCATGAGCAGTGCTCGCGAGGATGCGAATTTCGCAACTTCCATTTCTTTGTAAATTTACGCTCTTCTTTCCTTGGTCTACGATACGCAATGCGAGTTTGACCCCGAATTCTTCGTGCCCAAGTTGATAACAATTTCGGCATAAATGGCTTGCAAAAACTCTGAAATTAGCCCGCAAAATCACGATCGGTAGAATAGTAGGGACCTTAATGTGTAAATTGGGTTAATTCACGGCTGATTAGTACCGCAAAAGTGCTCGAAACCTTAAATAAGCGGGTTGAAATAGCGAGTTTTGAGCAACTAATCGCACCACAACCAAACGCATTCTTTAGTCCCTTAGCCGATGAAAGAAATGTAACACCCAAAGAAATATACCATAGCGATTTTTCGGATGTTTAGGGTTTAATGAAAGTTAAATATATGAATTTTAGGAAATAAAGCAGTAGGAAATTAATATGAGATCAAAAGGGTAAATATGTAATTTACTACTTGAGAACCTAGTGGTCATAAAAGGGAAAGACTAGGGGCTAAATTAGAATATGGCATAAGTTGATTTGCAAAAAGAGAAGAACTAGGACTAAAGTGAAATAATGAAAACTTAACCGAAAAATGGGTTTTGGGGAGCCCAAGACATGGCTGGGATAGATGTTTGATTTAAGACCAAATTTGGTCTCATTTTGGGGAGAACAAGCTAGTAGAGAATAGAAGGGGAGAAAGAAGAAGAGAGGAAAGGAAGAGAAAGAAAGAGAAGAGAAGAGGAAGCAGAAGCGAGTATGGAAGTTTGTATAGTTTTGTATGGATACATGTTTGTGAGTTATGGGTTGTAAGAAACCTAACCCTAGAATGAATTCTTGTATGGATTCTAGCAAGATTTGGTATGGATCTTTGGATTTCTTGTATGGAACTATGACTACTAGTATGGATACATGTTTGGGTTGTATGGAAGCGACCTTTGATATATGATTTCTTGTTTGGCATTTGATCTTTCTAGGGTTTGTTAGGATTTCATCCACAACCTAGACTCTTGAAAATAGGGGTGGTAAGCGAAGTAAAGGTCTGAGATGAGTATGGAATCCTCCCTTTGAGGTTGGATTCATGTTTAATTGCAAAGTAAAAGGAGTTTGGGTTAAGACAACCTAACAAATCCTTGTATTTGGTTTGTGTATGGTTATGACCCATGGGTTGTTTTAGGAGAAAATCATGAAGATTTTGATGAAAGATATGTATTGAAAAAGATGATTTGAGTATAATTGAGGTTACAAGACCAGATATGGAGTAGTTTTGGAAGTGTATATTGATTATTGAGTTGATTTGGGTAGCAAAGTATGGGAAAATGGGAGAAAAACCACCATTATGGGGGAAAATTCGAGGAGTGAAATGCAGTGCCGTCTGGGGTGTGATATGTTCACCTTGCTTTATTTTGACCGAGTGTTCGTATTTTTGCCATAACTTAGTCATTCGATCCGATTTAGTGCTTCAAGTTTCTAATTAAACTAGACTTCAAGGAGAATCAAACATCCGAGGAAATAGGTACCTTCAAATTCTGATTCTATGAGGACGAATTCACTCAAAGTGGAAATTTATGTTCGAAGCGATTTAAGTTCTGTTTTGAACATAGAATAGTCCGGGTTGTTTAGGACATAACTTGAGTTTCGGTTCTCCGATTTGGGTGATTCGAGTTGGAGAAGAACCCTTAGAACCTTAGCTAAAATTAGTACAAAGAACCAGTGTCAAATATGAAGTTAAGATCCCCAAAAATGATAAAGACAGCTCTTTGCTGTTCTTCAGCACAACACAATCTGTGATTTTCTTCCGCGACACGCTTGCATAACTCCTTCGTTAGGACTCCATTATGGGTGTTCTTAGACTCTATGGAAAGATCATTGAGTCTAGAATCTAACCATATACCATTTAATGGAATTTGGTGCCCCCATCGTTTCTGAAAATTTAATTGTTGTACCAAGTGTACTAATTGCTTAGTTAAAGTTAGTGGAATACATAGTAAGAAAGGATGTTGATATGTGAACGAGAAATAATAATATATAGATTTGATATGTAAGGAGCATAGATAAGAAAATTACCTAAGAATTATCGAGAGGAAAAGTCTCGGTTTTGTACTCCATGGGAGATAGAGACAGTCCCGATGAAATCTAAATAAAACATACAAGTATATGAAATGCCATATGCCACACAGGCATGGAACAGGAAATATATAGGATATGCAATATGTATAGATGTGATCATGAGTACATGAATGAGTATATGAAATGAGTAAATGAATGAGCATATGAATTAATTATAGATAGTATATGAAATGAGTACATGAATGAGTATATGAAATGAGTACGTGAATGAGTATGTGAAATGAGTACATGAATGAGTATGTGAAATGAGTACGTGAATGAGTATATGAAATGAGTACATGAATGAGTATATGAAATGAGTACATAGATTGAGTATATCTTTGAAAAGATATCTGAAAGTGAATATATGAAATTGAAATGTGATATTTGAAAGCTAGAATGAATGTGAATGATAAGGGCGGGATTCATCAAGCGGAATCCATCATAAGTATGAATTGAATGATATAAGATATGAAATGCTTTGACGGGATGCGCGATCGACGTAGTCACGAAGGCACCGAAATTTTCAATGTCACTTGGCGGGATGCGCGATGGCATCGAATCATGATGGCGTATGACATTGAAATGTCACTTGGCGGGATGCACGATCGATCCGTGCGTGATGGAGTATGACATTTAAGTTATACCACGTAACAAAGTACGCAAAGCGGCATCGAATCTGATGGGAACCGAATAAGTGATACCACATGTTGAAAGATTTTCATGGCATCGATCATGATGGGAGATCAAATCACGTGATACCGTAATAGGGGTGCACTAAGCGGCATCCGTCGTGTTGGGAGGCCAGGAATTGATGAAATGTGTAAGTACCTTACCCAGAATGATAATAAGGCGGGATTCATCGGCTTGAATCGTCGGAAATGTGATTTGAATAGTCAAAGTGAAATAACCAACATTGACAAGTGTAAATGGGATTTTTATGTATATGCTTAAATCTCATAAATTGAATTGTGAATTGAATTATTGCATTGAAAATGCGTGTTGTGATATGATAAATGACTTATAAAATGGAAGCGTCACGAATTGAATAGCATAGTATTTGTTGATATAATAGGCATGGTTTGATAAATGCATGTCAGTTAAATTGTAAATGATTATGGGCCCTTTTAGTGAAATAAGCTTCCACAGCGAAAAGACATAATAAAATGTTTTGATAAGATAAATGAAAACGCTTCGAATGCTTAGGGCTTGACGATCCTCAGCAGGGTCGAGTCTGGGATTGGTGTGACACTTTTGAAAAATAAAAAGAATTTAGCCAAAACCAAAAGGTTTTGAGATGATAATTGAAAATATCGAAATGCTTAGAATAAACCAGATCATGTAGTTGAAGTCGAGGATTAGTGCGACACTTTTGAAATAAAAATTTAATAAAACCAAACAAAAGGTTTGAGATTATAATTGAAAATGTCGGAATGCAAGCTAGGAGCTCAGATCTTAAGATCAATAGCCGGATCGGAGTAGGGGATTCGGGTCGTGACACTTTTGAAAGCGAATTTAATAAAGCGATAACTAAAAGAATTAAGCAGGCGTCCCAAATCATGAAATGTAATTGCTAAAGAGGATTTGATTAATGAAAGCGGCGTGTGTGATATAGTAATATGTATATGTATCGTGATTTGACCTGTATGTATTTGATATGACTTGATCACATTCACAGACTTGCCATTTGTATCCGTATAAGTTTACTTTGAATATGATACGATCTACTTCGTACATGTAGAAGATATGAGATTCTGACATATGGAATACATGACCACCAGGAAATGTCTGAACAAGATAATTATATGGAATCTGAAAAGGATAAAACCTACATGCATAATATGATATGAGTTAGAAGTCACATAAGAATAGGTTTCGTGATATGCATAAGAAAAAGTAAATGTAAAAATATTGTGACGACGATTATTGTCATTGGTCGTTACTGTTTATATGTTCCCCCTTTAAGGCGTAAAGTTTGCTTACGGTGTTGATCCGTGTGATCTTGAAGAGGAGATAAAGGATAGGACATTCCACATCGGCCATTATGGGCCATCGAGAGATAGGTGCTCGCGACTACTGTTTAGCAATCTACGATGTTTTAAATTTAGATATAATACATGTATAAGCAATTTGTATAAGTAAATGCGGACTTAGTATATGTGCATAGATTTTGATGAACACCACTCTTAGGTGGTAGTTCTTTTATGAATGTAAATGATTTTGTTATTACGAGAAGTGCTTGTATACCCCGTAGGTTGAGTTCATCTCGAAAAAAAAAAAAAAAAACAGGTAAAGAGTCCCAGTATATAGTCTTGCGCCCTAGACCCGGTTCGGATCCGCCATTCGGGTCAGGCCCAGGGAATCGGAGTGTGAAAGAAAGAAAGAAAGGCATACAAACAATAACAAAATTATGTTCACCAAAATGCTATTTCAAAAGGTTGTGAATGGTAATGATACAACCTAAGTAAGAATCATCAAAGCCTTGCCCGATAACTATCTTGAGGAAATTAAATACCTTTGAAATTGAGTATCAAAGAGCTTCCTTCAGACTCAGCAGGGAACTTCCACTAAAATCTAAGTGCGATCCTCGACAATAAACTGTCATTGCCTCTCCTGACCAATCTGCTACACTTAGGACACTAACCAACCTAAATAAATCAGGACCCACTCTTATTCCACAACTCTTTTTGTGTTGTAGGGGTTTTAATTCGTGCCACAGTAGGTGTTCTGGAATCAACAAAATTTATATCCTAAATCCTACTGTCGTAGTAGAGCTACTCCAGTATAGTGGCTTTAGGGTCGAACACAGGGATGGGTTTTCTTCGTACAAATGACTTACAGTGATATTAAAACTGGTGAATTTGGTTTGGATTATGGGATTTGGTAAAAACAAGGGATTTTGATGGTGAGCGATTGAAATAAAAATGGAAAAAAAATAAGAAAAAGAATAAAAGAGATCTCCTTGAAGTATCAGGAAACTGGGCTTGGGATTCTACGGCAATTGAGGGTTTCTAGGGTTCATTTCCTCGTATTGGGGAGGATGACCTATAGTCATCTCCCGAACCGGATCTTCATTTAGCTATAAAACCTACCCCAAAATATTTATCCTTTTGAAAAATGGCATCTACTGGCCATGAGTGGTCGTGTGATGAAGAATAAGTCTCTGGACTCCTTTGATAGTAATGAATCTCGGTGGATCTGCGATAAGCATCCGAACCACAAACTGCAAATAATAGCCATTCGAGAATTTAGAGGATAAAAACCTCTGATTAGAGGGAGACACAAGCGATAGTGGGCATGCAGCGTGAAGAACGAGGGGACCTCCGGTGGCCTTCGGATCCTGCGCCCTGACGACCTTAGCTTGAGGAGAAAGCGAGACTTTGCGGCTCATCCTCCCGAGTTGTCATCCTTGTGGGTCTTTGGGTTTGCTCGAGAAAATGCAGGAAAATGAGAGAAAGGAGAGAAGAGAAGAAGCGGGAGAGTTGAAGCTTCTCGAGTCAAATTTTATTGATTCAAAATTTATGCAATTGAGGCTTATATAGGTGCTTAGTGTATAGAAATTACCAAAAACCAAGAAACAAAAGCGATTCTGGTAAATAAAATGGGAAGAAACAAAATTTGTAACAAGCGACCCAGAAGCGTCAGCGGATGAGCCGGTGATTGGAGGGACGGACGGTCTTTGGTACGGAGGCATGAGCGATTGCTGCGGATGCAATTTTCGCCTTCCATTTTCTTTGTATTTTACGGTCTTTCATGCAGTCTCACGATCTGCGTCGCGAGTTTGACCGAGGTGCCGGCGCTTGGATCGGCTCAGCGATTTCGGCATAAATAGCTTGCAAAACTACAAAATTAGCCCGCAATGCGATCGATAGAATGAAAGTAAGGACCTTAATGTGTAAATTTGGTTAATTCGTTGATTAGCACACAAAAGTGCTGAAACCTTAAATAAACAAGGTTGAAAATAAGCGAGTTTTTGAGCACTAATCCACACCCCTACAGAGACACATTGCTAGTCCTTAAGCGATGAAGAAAGAAAGAAAGAAAGGCTTGAGCATCTGAAACAATAAACGAAATTATGTTCACGAAAATGCTATTTAAGGTTGTGAATGAGTAATGCCTAACCACACAGTAAGAATCATCAAAGTAGCACCGATAACTATCTTGAGAGAATATGAATGCCATACAAGGTGGAGTGTCGAAAGGCTTCCTTCTCGGGCTCGACAGGGCTTCCACGAAAATCTAAGTGTTTTGTTTGATCAGTCCTCGCTTGATAAAGCTATGAGCGCACTCTCCCGACGAGCTCTTGCCTACACTTAGGACTAACCAGCCTAAACCAGATTAGGATCCACTCTTATTCCACAACTCTTTTTGTGTTGTAGGGGTGCGTCTTCCGTGGAATGACCTCACGAAGTCCATGCTTGAGGATCTACAGATGACTCCCCCGATCAATTAAGGCTTTGGGCACCGAAGTGTAGGATCTTTAGGCGCTAACTCTTCGAGTTTCACCGGGACTCAGAAACTCGGCACCTACAACTTTCCTAAAGCTCCACCCATTCACCCATGTAGCGAGCCCAAGTCGGTGGCTCCCGACCCGGTTAGTTTTAGGGCCTTAGAAGCTTTAAAAACCGCGTGATCCCTCGAGGCCGTGCTGTTTGAGAGGCAGCGGCGCGGATTTTCACAATTTCTTTTCTAATTTCTTTCTTTTTTCTATTGGAAGACTTCATTGGCCAGCCGTTCATGGGGTCCTTAACTAATATAGGTGGTCAGCCAGCTAGGGTAGGGTTTTACAATGTTTAGGAGGTGGCGGGTTTTTCGGCTTATTGAAGAAACTTGATGTGCACGATTATTGGTTAGCTAAAAGTGGAAGAAAAGTGGTCGAAAGCAACAGAGTTCAATGTCATCCACTCGACCCGGGCATGAAACAGTAACATCAATAGAATTTGAATGAAGTTTCAATTTTTCAAACTACGAGGTTAAAGCGGCACGAAATTTGGGTGCGAAATGGGTCCCGATTTTTGAAAAAAGTAACCTGTATAGTATCTTGACTTCACAAAAGGAAAACCCCGGCAAGCCCTTGAACATCTGAAAATGGAGGCTTGCTTTCGAAATAAAAACAAAAGCATAAATAAATGCCACTTCCTTTGCTAGCTCTCACACAACGAATGTCACACGTTGTCACTTGATAGGGGCTTGGGTTGAAATTTAGAGGAAGGAAGTGCTACCTCATTGATGATATGTGTTCATTTTGGATAGCCAGACTTCCACGAGAGCTTTCCTGAGCTGTATTCACTCAGTTTGGCCCCGAATAAACAAGTTAGGAGAAGAAAATAGAGAAAAAAAGTGACCAGTTGGAGCATTTTGAAAATTACTACTTCATAATAATTTCAAAAGTGTTTTTTCTAGCTATATTTGGATTCTACACTCTCTAAGTTTTCCAACGGTACCAAAAACACCCAAAACAGAGTTTGGATGAAAAAGTTATAATCAAGCAAAATGGGGTACAGGGGTGGAGGCGGGTTGGAAATTCGCAACCTGTGAAAAGTGTGAGGTTACGAAATTCGCCTTGTGAAATATTTTTTGAATAAAAAATAAAAAATAAAAAAATAATTTTTATTTTTTTTATTTTTAATGTGAAGACAAATTTTTTTAATATATATATATATATATATATATATATATATATATATATAATAAGGCAAAAAATGAAAGCAGTGGAACAAAAATCAAGGCATTTCCTTTCTGATGCGAGTGCGAATTTTAGCGACTGGCTCTTTGAGTTACGAAATTTTATTTCTACCAGACTATAAAAATAAACAGAAAAATTAAGAAGAAGTATGAAAATTGAAAATAAGCTAGAAACAAATATTAATAAAAATTAGAAATATAAGAAGAAAAATTAAAGAAATCATAATAAAATAAAATAAAATAAAGTAAAATAAGAAAAGATGAAAACAAAAGTGGGAGGCGTTCTCCCCCAGGCAGTTTTAGGCCTTTGGGAGAGTTGATGTGGGCCCCAGTGGGCCTAATCTTTGAGGTCGGGTGCTCCAGTCGAACCCGACACAGATATCCGTATGCCATCTGACATCGTGAGTTGCCAAAGTCTTGGATGTAGTGGCAAAGGCTCTAACAGTGGCCACTAATTTTCTAATGTTGTGCAACACATGCAGTGCAGATGGGGTGGCCTTTATGGTAGGTGTTTTGGGTGTGGATTGTCTTTGAATGTGGGCGTATGTGGGCGTAGTCGATTAGGGGCGGTAAATTGTTCTCTTGGTGTTCTTCCCCTTTGCTTCCTCGATCGACAACGAGAGTTGCTTCCTTCTTCTCCCATGGGTGAACCATGACGCAATGTCACGAAAGATTCGATAATAGGCTGGCATTGACAACGCTGCTCCTACCATGGTCTCACTTAGGCACTCCATCTTGACTCCTTCCTCTTGATGACCATCTTGATTGGTGAGCTTTGAGATGAATTGTTCACGAGAATGTCAACTTTACGATCAATTCGTTCACGGAATCCATCGATTCCTTGTTTAAAGGAGCTCTCATGTCGATTTCTTGATTGGCACGGACGTTCACTGTCCTCTGCTTCTCTATGAAAGTATCCACCAGTTTGCTCGAGATTAGTATTGCTCAAGTTGGAGGAAGTCGCGTGGTGGTTAAAGGGTGAGGGTGAAGGGCATCTTGTGGATGTGGAGGAGGTGCATCTTTGTGGAACAACGTAGGCCCGGGTGCACTCATCCATTGGTCTCTATAGTCCCTCATAGACTGTTGGGTTTGGATTTTCTCTCCACGAGGTCATTGATTACGCCATGGAGATGTTTACGTAATCCCTTATTGACATGTATGCTACAGGGTTTCTCTTGCGAGGTATTGGTATCTTGCTCTCTATAGGTGTTCCATTTGATCCACGGTCGATTTTCACCTGGAACACATGTGATTGCGCGCATGAAATTTTAATCCGCGAAAATGGATTCTTGCGTAGCGAGGCAAACCAAAAACAATCCTGCATGATAACTTTTTTTGAAATGAAACTAAAGCGTAATATAAAAGAAATTGCCAATACTTGTGATGAGGATCCTGAAGTGTTCCCACGGCTTCGTCAAATGCATAGGCACCGTCAGCAGCGGCCATGCATTTGAGGGTCGTGCCACGTAGGTGTACGGAATCAACAAAATTTATATCCTAAATCCTCTCTGCTTGGCGCGAACTCTTTGAAGTATAGTGGCTATAGGGTTGAACACTGGGATGGGTTTTCTTTGTACAAATGACTTACAGTGATATTAAAACTGGTGAATTTGGTTTGGATTATGGGATTTGGTAAAAACAGGGGATTTTGATGGTGAGTAGATTGAAATAAAAATGGAGAAAAATAAGAAAAAGAATAAAAGAGATCTCCTTGAAGTGTCAGGATACTGGGCTTGGGATTCGATGGCGAGGTTTCCGAGGGTTCATTTCCTCTGATTGGGAGGATGACGCCTCAGTCATCTCCCCGGCGGATCTTCATTTGGAAACACACATAAAACCTAACCCCGAAATATTTATCCTTTTGAAAATGGCATCACGGCCATCGATGGTCATCAGTGATGAAGAATAAGTCTCATGGACTCCGGCACCGATAGGTGTGAAGGGTAATAATGAATCTCGTGGATTTAGCAATGGCATCGCTGAGGCCACCAAATTTGCAAATAATAGCCATTCGAGGGATTGAAGAGATAAAAACCTACAGTTAAAGGGAACCTGGCGCGGTGGAATACACACGTGAAACAGGACCTCCAGTGCCGCCCGGATCTTGCGCCGCCGGCCTTGAACTTCCAGGAGAAACGGGTTTTAGCCGCTCATCCTCCAAGTTGTCATCCTTGGAGGGTCTTTGGCTGCTCAGAAAGCGCCGAGAAAATGAGAGAAAAGGGAGAGAGAAGAGAAGAAAAGCAGGAGAGCTGAAAGCTTCTCGGAGTCAGGTGTATTGATTCAAAGTTTATGCAGGAGGCGGGAAGCATAGGTGCTCGAGTGTATAGGAAGTACGAAAAAAAACCAAAACCAAAAGATATTACAAGGATAAAATGGGAAGAAACAAAAAATTTATAGCAAAAACATCGGAGCGTCAGCGGTGAAACGTGAAAATTTGGATGATGAAACGATCTTGTTTGGAGGCATGAATAATGCTCGCGAGGATCACCGATTTCGCAACTTCCATTTTCTTTGTATTTACGCTCTTCTTTTAGCCAGTCTCACGATTTGCAAGTATCTTGAGTTTTGACGAGAAGTCTTCGTGCTTGGATCGACTCATGATTTTGGCATAAATAGCTTGCAAAACTACAAAATTAGCCACAATGGGATCGAGTAGAATAGTAGGGACCTTAATGTGTAAATTGGAGTTAAGTAAATGATTTATTTAAAAAGTGCTCAAAACCTTGAGATAAACGAGGGTTGAAATAGCACTTTGGGGCACTAATCATTAATCCATAATGGTGTGGTTAGGGTTAATAAAGCCACTGAGAGAAAAAGTTAGTTCACTTAGTGATTTTCATTCTGATTGAAGAATTTTTCGACATGGCTTGAATCGGAAAAGAAATGCACTTAGGCGTGTCGCGATCTCTTGGAATCCGTCTCCGCTAATCTCTCTCTATCTGTCTCTCCTTGTCTTCAGTCTGCCTCTGAATCCCCTTTCTTGCCTCGAAATTGCTTCCCTTTTATATCAGGGATCGGGCACATTAATATGGCTAAATCGAGTTTTTAATGCTCGATCTTGGAAAAGACCTCGCTACACCTCGCGAAGGGAGGCTGTGCGGCGTATTAAGAACTCTTAAATCTGCCTCACAGTTCACCGTTGGCATAGGGCCGCCACACTCTTTATAAGTGGCCATGATGGAGTCTCACTTGTTTGCGTGCTGAGGCTCTCTTTGCCTCTTTGTTTCTTAACAGCGGTATTTTCTTCTATTATTGACTTCCTTTTTTGCTCTAATATCGTAGGTAATCTGTAAAACATTATAGTATGGGGGATTAGCTGATATTAGTGAATATGAATGTAGATCATGTAATTGAGCTATAAACATAAATTCTTGAAATGCATGCATAATTCACTCAATCGATGTATATACATATTATAGTGCTATGAATGATTTGAGCACCCTTAATAGAATGTTAATCGTACTGTGTTATAAAACCTTTTATCTAGGCTGTGACCTAAGCGGGGTGTCTTAGGTGATTCGTTATCTGTATCAGCATTGGATTAAATTCTCTTAAAGGCGAAATGAAAAGAAAATTTTGAAATACATGATTGTGTTAGAATGATTTATTGCATATGAAGCTTGCATGATTGAAATGACGATGAATTGTAATTTGAATGTATATGAAATGTAGCTCATATATATGAATTATCTGCCAGTGATGTTGAAAATTATCTGAAATTAGAAAAATGCATGATTTACTTAAAGCCAAATGAAGAGCGTATAGAACCACTAGGCATGAAAATGTAGCGCGTTATTTTATCGTCGCATGTCTTAGGAGTGAATAGGTACGGAAAGATCGCATACGATTCGGAGTCAGCGTCGAGGCACCGTGGAGTTGATAAGATCGGAGCCATGCATTCATGAAATGTATTTGACACTTTTATCGAACTCTGATTTTTTTTTGCTTAAATATTTTGGCAGTAGTAAGCGACATAATGTAGTAAGGTATAAGGTGGTAGATTGACCAAATGGGCATATGTACCATATTAAATGAATATTGAAAACAAAATAATAGGCCTTTAAGTTGAATTAGTATATCTGAATATATTTTCATAAAGATAAATATCTTACCCAAAATGAGCGTGGAAATGTGTTTTAATGAAAAAAATGATTGTTGGATTAAATGAGAGGATCGTATCCGGGCAGTTCGGCCTGTGAGTTGGAGTTAGGTACGGCAGTGGTGTCACATTAAAACATACTAGCCCCCTCCACAAGTAAAACTACAAAGCTAGGCCACCAGCAGAATTAGAGATTAAAGCCACCATAACATGGCACAAAAGCGAGTCTCAAACTCGGCTAAATCGGCTTCAAAATAGTCTGACTCTGGAGTCCAAGGTAGGAATAAAATCAAAAGAAGAAGAACCCCTACCTCTTGGAACATAGGAAACACTGTTAGGAAGCTTCAAAACACCTCTTAACCCGAAAACTTTGATTTCCCCCAAATCTCCTCTTTTAAATTTTCGGTGAAATCTCTCCTTTTTGGTGCCTAAGCGTAGCCCTCGTCGAGGTGGTGAACTTTAGTTCTTAACCCGACGAATTTTGACTGATGAAATCCCTTGAATCGCCGAAGGAAACCTTCCTCCCTCTCTCTCTCTATGCTAAAAAAATCAGGAAATGGGAGATCTTTTTCCCAAATGAGATGTTTTCCTCTTTTTATACTTTGGATCATTAACAACGTCGTATCACATGTCAGCGTTGTTTTATGATAGTTTTGTAAAAACAATTTATTAAAATCGGAGTTAAGTTCAAATTATATTTCTATGAACTTTCCTTTAAATTATTTACAAATTCAAGATTTTCTTTAATTTTCACCGTTTTTTGAAAGTTCATCGACCGCGTCGCGTCGAGAAAGAGTGAAAATTTCGACTATCTCGGAATTTGACAAAATTCGTTTGGGTAACTAGATTTCGCGATATGAATCCAACGGTGAGGTTCATTTCATCATTCGAGATCTAGAAAATTTTAGGTTTTTCAGCACCGTAATCTGTGATAAATTCACAGATTTGTAAAACTCGAGAAAATTCAATTTTTTGAAAAGGGTAAAACGATAATTTCGGTTGAAAATATGGATTTTACTAGATATCGGATGATGAAATGGACCTTCATCGTTAGGTCGTCTACCTTGAAATCTAGTTACCAGTCAAATTTAAAGTCGAATTCCTAGGCCGATCCAAATTCCACGTTTTCGAGGCACCGAATTAACTTGAGTGACACTTCAGCACTTGTTTAGATGGCTCACAATGGGCCATGTGTAAGAAATGGAGAACAAGTCAAACCCAAAGTCTGATGGGACCCATGGTACGTGTGTCCTGACCTAAGAGGATGTCAAATCTAAAGTTTTGGATAAGTGGATAGGGAATCTAAGAGGCTTGATAGGGAGAGGGGGGGGGGGAGAGGGTGACATGTAAGCAGAGACATCCATGACTTGTGGAGCAAACAATCCGATGGGGAAGAGTGGAGGAAAAAGAAAAGGAAAGAAAATAGAGAGGAAGAGAAGAGGAGAAAAAGCTCATGCTTATACGGATTTTCTGGAGATCGACAGTGAGCGTCGTCGGAAGCGAGAAGTGAAAGTTCGTCCTCACGGCAAGAGCTTTGAATAGAGACCAAAATCGGAGTTTGGTAGAGCTCGAGAGGTAAGGATTTTCCTACTCGGTTTTACTCCTAGCTTAAAAGCCATTTAATGACACAGTTTTCATCGGGGTCGTAGGTGGCTGAATCTTTAGAGATCTAAAATTTTGGGATCGGGCGAAATGTTCGGGTTTGCTTGGGCGAGTCTAAGGTATCTGAAAAATGAAAAATTTATGGGTTCTGGATTGGCGAGTCACGACCTGACTCACTAGGTTGTGACCCAGCCAGGATGACACGCTCGACAGCGCGTATAGCACGCGCGACACGCCTGACCATGAGATGCGACAAGGTGCGCACTCACGACCGGGAGGCTAAGCACGCGTGATCGCACCTCGGGCGCCACATGGCTGTTGCGATAGAGACAAGGTTTCTGGAAAAAGGAAAAAGAAAAAGAAAATTTTTATTTTTGATGTGTTGCGTGTTTTGAATGTTGAGGCTGGATGATGCCTCGTTGGATTAAGGTTCTAATTCAAGGGACTCTTGTGTGTTATTGTTTGATAATTAAATAACATGCAATTTGTGCAAATTGATGTTGATATATGCCTTTGACATATTGATGTGATGAATGGAAATTATTTGCCATAAATTGGAAATAATGCATGTAACTTAACATGGCATACTTGCATTCCATATGCAAGGTAACATCGCGTCAAAACGGGTGTGAGTTCATGAAATGGTTTTGAACCAAAGAATTGACCACATCGGAGGGTTGTCGATGAATTAGGGTGGAGGGTTGTCAATGAACTATATCGGAGGTTGTCGATGGATTATGCTCGGAAGGGTTGTCAAAAATCATATCGGGCTTGTCTAAGCGGAATTATTCGGAGGTTGTCGATAGATTATATCGGAGGTTGACCAGTGAGTTTTCGAAAAAAATCTTTTGTTTGAAACAATTTTCATACATGGTGAGTGCATGTGAGGGGAGTCGGTGAGGACTCGAGGCATAGGGCATGGCGTAGACATTCAGTGGAACACATAGTTTTACTTGAATGTGTGTGATTTTCCGTTGCATGTGCATTTAGGTGGGAGTAGCCCTTGTAGAAAAACTT